>JARYHS010009186.1:2703722-2725041 GCA_031002005.1 Vandiemenella viatica | reverse complement strand
ATGGCATTTTATAGCCGATGATGAAGGATTGCGAATATTCGCGGAATTTGATCATTAAAAATTTTGAAACATGCTCTAATAAAATTACCAGGATCTTTAAAATTTTCAGTATTTATAACTGTGATGTGAAGCAACCTATTCCCGTAAGCACTTGCCCTGATAGTTGGATTTAAGCGCGTAGCATCCGGCTTACCTGTTTTTTTCCCCACCCTCATTAACACCGGACCCGGTAGCTTGAGTGTTGGGCAGCCACTGGGAGGATGGTTCGTCTGTCACCCAGAGAGCTTCAATCGCGATAAAGTAGCAAGCAGCTCATCCTCCAATGGTTCTGCCCACGCGCTGGTGCTTGGCTGTGGCACGTCCGACGCTTCCAGGTCCGGCAGCGACATATATACATCTGCAACAAACAAAAAATAGTCAGATTTTTTTTCATGGTTAAAAGTCTAAGAGACAAAATAATAAAAAAAGTAGAAGAAATACCTTACCTGTCATTTTAATCCTTTTAGATGGTCCTTCATCATCATCATCATCATCATCATCATTCATTCCTTTTTTTTGGAGGGGGTCCCGAGGAACCATGTTGACCTATAACAAAATAAATTTTAGTTAGACAAGGAAAAGAAACAGAGAAAAAACACAATCAAAAAAAAAATCTAAACACTTACCAACAAAGATGTCCCCCAGGCTGATTGGAATCATGTTCATGGCAATCTGTGGAAAAAAATCATCTTTTTTTACTGCACAGGTGCCAAAAGGTTTAAAGTGAATTCAGTTTAAGAAAATAATTTTTTTAACTTACAATTGGCAAAATACCTCGCCAGCTAAGAGGATGCATTAACACCGCTAGCTGAAGCATTTACAGGCTCTACAACAGAAAAAAAATTAAAATTTTCGTGGTTACAGAAATTAGTAACAAATAAGAATATATATCTATAGTACTTACCCCTTGCAAAATCATTGCCATAAAAATTAGTTTCAGCCAGATACTCACTAGCATTCACAGGCTCTACAACAAAAAAAAAAAAAAAAAAAAAAATTTTAGTTGGTTACAGAAAAAAAAAATAGTATCAAATAAGATTATATCAATATTACTTACCCCTTGCAAAATCATTGTCCGAAAAATTAGTTTCAGCCAGATACTCACTAGCATTCACAGGCTCTACAACAACAAAAAATAGTCATATTTCATGGTTACAGAAAAAAAATCAAACAAGAATATTATCTACAGCAAGAAATATATAGTACTACTTACCCCTTGCAAAATCACTGTCCGAAAAATTAGTTTCAGCCAGATACTCACTAGCATTCACAGGCTCTACAACAGAAAAAAAATTAAAATTTTAGTTGGTTACAGAAAAAAATCAAACAAGAATATTATCTACAGCAAGAAATATATAGTACTACTTACCCCTTGCAAAATCATTGTCCGAAAAATTACTTTCAGCCAGATACTCACTAGCATTCACAGGCTCTACAACAGAAAAAAATATTTTTTTTAGTAGAAATCAGACGCACGAGAAGTTAAAAAAAAAATTAATTACAGTCAAATACATACCTCCAGCAAAAGTGTATCGCAACACCAGTTCCGGAGTTGAGACAACTCGTGGTTCTATAATAGAAAATAAATTATAGTATGAAACATGGGAATATATACTGCAAAATATATTAATTTATTTCAGCAAACTTACCACTCGCTAATTCTTCTTCACTAAATAGTGACGATATTGCCGGTAGATCTTAAACAGAGAAGAAAAAAAAAATTAGTTTGAATAGCTTAAATTAATCCAACTAATAAAAATAAAAGGAATTTCACTTACAGTTTGTGAAGAAATTATCAACATCTGCGGCAGGCAGCACAGGCAGTTCTAGAAAAAAAAAAAGAAATACTAAGTATCACTGGTATGCAAACACGAATGATAATTTATTATTTAAAGTTACTTAACATTACCTGAAGCAGACTGAGAATGTTCCATGGTGTAGCGACGATCTAAGCACAACCAGCAACTGAAGGACAATGAGGCCTGGCCCATGTGGCGGTAGCTATTTATACCGGTGGGGTGTCTCAATCATGGCGCGCGCAAACAGCTTGCTTAACAGGACGCCAGCCAGCGCGGCACACATTTCGCAATGGTTAATGGATATCAAACATAGATAACTTTCTGTATGTGTGTTGAAACATTTCGCAACGGCTAATGGAGAGCAGGCCAGAACAGTGACAAATATTTGTAGGTTTCACCGAGACCAAAATGATGCATGCTACGCCATCTACCAGTCAGTCAAAGAACTAACGGGGGCTGCCATCTAGCCGCCGATCGGTGAACTAACGGTCCAGCGTAAGCCCACCCGGTGCTGCCATCCCAGCGGCCGGCCAAAGAACTAACGTGTGACGTCATACGACCTTGGCCGCCATTGGTCCATTAGAATTTCCCGCCATCCAACTGTGACGTCACGCGGACGAGTGGAGTATCTTTCGGGGCCAGCTTAATATCTTTTGTCCCAGCTAAGACAACATAACACTACTCACGATGTATACAGAGCCAGAGCTGCAGGGGACTTCAGAAGCTCCCGTAAGCTGGTGCGGGCGTAAACGGTATTTCACTTAGTTAATGATAAGGGATGTTTGTAGTGAGCCTTAAACATTGTACATATGGGAGACAGGTGATTTCCTAGGCACATTGGTTTCATAGGATAAGCTTACGTCTTCCATGGATTTATAATTCTTGAAACTCTTCTGATATCGGATTCACAATTGGCGTTGGCGCGGAAGATTCTTGAAAGAGTTTCCATTTTTTCCATCAGCTTTCCGATTCACATACTGCCCTCGCTCTTAAGTTCAGTGTTGCGAGATGATGGCGCTACTTGGCATGGAGATACTTATTTGCATGGGTCACTTTCCGTTACACATAACAACTCAAACATCTATTCTCACTCTTATGCACCAGGGTATCAACAAACGTCAGTTGTTCATTTCTTCAAAACTGATTCCAATTAGATTCTTAGTTGGGCACTATTCAGTGTCAAGTGGGGTAAGAACTTCTGAAAATTAACATTCCGTGAGGCCAGATGACAATGGTGTCGTCGACGTACCGGATCAGCTTTGCATGTTTTAGGCGCGCTTTGACAAGCACCTGCGTTTCAAATGCTTCCATGAACACATTAGAGGCTACAGGTGAAAGTGGTGTGCCCATGGCCGCAACTACAAATGAACATAAAGTTTAACACAGTTTACTTAAGTCACAAGTCCGTGAGGTTAGTCCATTCAGTGTAAAACCCACGTGCAAGGAGTTTGTCACGTATTACCAGCGAAATCCAGTTGTTATTAACAAAAAGGGCCGTGGAAGACTGATAATTGTTTTACAAGTAAACAGTCATATTTCATGTAACCATTGGCCACTCAGACACAGTTAGGAAAACATCAAAGCAGTCACATTTACTATTAAAGGTTTATTCAGCGTTGTGATACTTCTAGTTGCATCAGGAAGCTCGGGAATATTTACCACATGCCGACAGAGTGTTGGTAAGTGAAAACTGAAACAAGCAATATAGTTATGAAATAAATATTTCCTGTGTTGGATGTGATCACTGAAAATGCTTATGAATTTATATACTGATTTCCCATACGCAGAATGCCTGCAGGTTGGTATGTGTTCTGTAATTGTATGTGGTAGCTTATTTTTCACGACTTCACATTTGTTTATTACATCATATAGTCAGCAGTATGTAACTGAGATGGATAGAATTTCCGCTGTATCACATGACTCCACCGAAACAGCTAGTTTAGCAGTAATTTGTGTACATGTTGAATTTGGAGTGTCCGACAGACATTCCCACTGGTATTTGTATCAGTTTATTAAATTGTTTTGTAAACTGCTCATTTAACAATAATGTGGAAGGGGCTGTGGTATTGCAGTGTCATTAAGGATAATGCATACAATACCGTAGAGATCATCTAGGAGAACGGTGGCCAGCAGAGTGCTGCGGATGTTGTAAGGAAGAATCAGCTCCGATAATATGTGAGTCACTGAGTAAATAAGTGGTAAGGAGAGGGGAAAAGAAGCAATATGATAAATCAGTTAACTAGTGTCCGGTCTCAATGGACACCCCAAGTTTCAGCAAATTGGGCTTCCACGTCGGTAAAACATACAGTATAGTAGTCGTAATCAAAGTAAGATCGCTCTTAACGTTGTGGCTAAGGATTGCAATCCCGCAGTGTTTTCAATCCCGCGGGATTTGTGCCAATCCCGCGGGATCTCGCGGGATCCGTGCGGGATTGGTACAAACAGTTTTTTAACGCATATATTTAAAACATAGTTACTTAAAACGTTAATAAATTAAATAATAATTAAAATATTTTGATTGGAAAAATGACATTAAAACTTTTTGGCGTGTCTTAAGTGTATTTCGTGGTTTTACATTTTGTTTTTTAATCTAAACCAATTTTTAAATAAATAATAAAAATGGAAAATATTGGTCTTAGGTCATATTATGTGCCTTACAATACATCACATAAATTTAAAAATATGGTTTGCTTAGTGGCCAAGTTATCAGAGTTTTTTTAAAAAAAATTACAAACAAACGTTCCATAACACCGAGAAAAGCATTCTATTTCACAAAGTGAAGTGAATATTCTCTGTAAAGTGTAGACTTGGCTCAGAACAAGATCTCATAACTTTTTGTCACTGCACAAGCACAAGACTTGGCCTTTTTCTGCGAGATTCATTATTTTATCTCCTGATTCCTTGATTGATATTACAGTTGATTCAATGTTATTAAAAGAAACTACTCATCAACACGTAAACTGTCAAGTATTTCAGATTTACTTATGTGGCATAACGACGTTCTTAGAGTGGAAATTATTATTTTTTAGTAAGAAAGGAGACTTTCTAGCGGGTGATTGCAGTGAAGACCTCATAGGATGTATCTCCGGATTTTATTGCAAACACACGAAATTCCACACGTGAGGAAGACGGCGGAGGCAGCCGTCTAAGTATGGTGTTCCTACAACACAATTGATGGATACACCTGTGAAAATTTCATTATAATTTTTTTTTTACTTTTAGTCGAAATAATAACAAGGAGAAGAAGGATTAATCGAAAGCCTGAGCGTCACGTGTAAACAGGTGGCTTTCGACAAGGAAACGCATTGAGGCAGCGGCCAAAAGAACAATAAGTCAAAGGATATACAATTTCCTTTTGATAGCTGTTAAATAATTAGGTACGCGATAGTTAAAATTACGATAAGATTAGTTTCATATCAAGGAATAATCAAATTTTCAGCTTCAAATTAGGAAATTGTCACAATTACTTTATCTGCATATACATAAAATGGGAATAATGAAACCGTGATTAAAAAGCTGTAACCGTGTAGTTCAGATAACGTGTGCGAAACTTAAAAAATAATTATATAGTTAGAAAATCGTACTAAATACCATAACTCAAATTACAGAAATGTGTACTCGAAACAAACGTAAGTTTTGATGAATAAGTACAAGTGTATTTATTTACTTACGAATGACGAAGGTTGACAAAAACAAACGGTTGTTCACATGAGTCAAATTCCAACTGAAAGGGTACAGGCAAACAGTGCAAAATATCCGACAGAGACCGAGTGGGGCAGCGAGTCACGCAGACTTACAAGCGTTTCCGCCGGATTTTGCGGATTGTGGATCCGCTTAATTTTGTGCGGAATCAGCCAGACTGTCTAATGATGCGGGATCCAGAGAGATTGCGGGATCCCGCTTTGCTGGATTGCAATCCATAGTTGTGGCACCCAGTAACGTATGGTCAATAATTACCACCCCTGAGAGTGACTCGTTATACCAGGGAGCAGAAGCTCAGACCATACACAGTACTCAAAAGTCTTTTATAAAAGATTTTATCATATTTATTTTATGAGATTTTATCAGGCACATTTCACTACACAAAATTTTTCTCTGAAATGAATGAAATGTATGCATTTGCAGCCAAAGTACGTGCAGCTGTCACAATATGTGTTTTATGGAAGGTAGGAAGAGAATTAAACGTATTTGGGTTAAATTGTGGATTGCATGACTTGATCTGAAAGGAATTCAACAAAGTTTAGTGAAAGAGCTGCAATGTGAGGACGTGAAATATGAAACTTACGGTCGAAGCTGCAGCTTCTTACCACAATATTAAAAAAAAAATCTGTATCATCTATTTTTATGGTGTATGTGCACTGTTGTTCTCCATTGCGGATCTACACCATTCTGCAGTATGGCACCTGTAGTGCTAGGCTATTATTCCAGAAACCTGTCAAGTATTAGCTTCTCAATCCATTAAGTTTCTATTTCACGTCATCAATAGCACAGCCTTCTTTCATAGAACTAACTTCGCAATCTTTGCGTTAAGTGCCCGCCTTTTTATTCCTATTCTAACAGTCTATATATTTCTGATTGTACATTTTCTTTCGTTTATAATCAGAATTCAAGATTTTCATGGGTTCGGCAGTCCTAACAAACTTCGGTAAATTTGCTTGTGCCATTTTCTTCAACTTTGAAATCTTTTATAAAATGTAACGCCAACGTATCATTTAATAAATATGTCCCAGTACACTATAACATATTTTATAAAATATCTTTCATGCAAAGCTGCTGATTTCATTACATGTTTTGCAGAAAGTCTATGATACATGAATATCAGCAGTTTATGCCGGCCTTAAGATACGTTCACAGAAACATTCGGCTTTATTCCCTAGTTGACGGAAATTCATTTTAATTTTAGTTGTAAAGGAAGGGAAATATGGAACGCATTTCAAGTTGTGATTGGAACCAACCATCCAGCGCCAAGCTTAATCAATTCCAAGCACCCTACGAGCAAGTTCTACGTTCCCTTTAGACAAATGAGTAATCCGTGACGGGGAAGCCAAGCAGACAATGGGCGTAACCTTTGCGCCCGTAATGGAGTTTTTTCGGGGTGAACGTATTGCCTGATACAGTGGTATATACACAGATAGTCCAATCTGTCCGTTGTTGAGTAATTATATTTAGTTAAAATGTAATGGAGCGCACGCTCCGGTGGCAGTTTCCCAACAAACCCGTTTCCCCCTTTCCTGCACCCACCTATATTTGCCCTCTACAAATTTTAACGTTGTTGGTAAATTAGTCATCATTTCTCTTGGTAACTTATACCAACCCCTTCCATACATTACTCTTAATCCTTACACCTATATCTTTCTATGCCTCAACACTAATATACGCCTTGTACACTCCCATGACCCTCTTCACCAACCTCCTGTCTTGCAATGTTCCATTCCAGCTCTTTTATCATATCTGCGATAATTTCCAGAACAAATCTGGCAGCCCTTTTTTGCACCCTCTCCAACTCCTGTATCTGATACTCAAAATGTTCAAAATGTGGGTCCCATAGTACACTACCGTATTCTAGCAATGGTCTGATCAATGTTTTGAACCCAATTTCTTTACTTCTCTCGTGCATCCCCTCATCACTCTCTCCAGCAAGTGCAGAATTTTGAAATCATTTGTTATTACCTGTCCAGTATGTCGTTCCCAGCTAGGCTTGTTATCAAATGTAATGCAATGATATTTACAATTCCAGTCTCCAATAAGCAATTATTTCCCCACCTAATAATCATAATCAACCTTAAATTGTTTATCTGTGAATCTAATAAGCTGACTCCTCTTTGCATTTATCTTCATCCCATGTTTACCAACCTAACTAGATATCCAGTCACATCACCCTGCAGCTGTTTACAGTACTCTGCATTTGGTTCTTTTATATAGCATTATGTCATCTGCAAACAATATAATTTCTGGTAGTAAACAATCAACACAATTATTTATTAGAATAATGAATAGGAATGGTCCCAATACACTACCCTGTGGCACTCCCATGATTACTTCCACTTTTTTGATGTTACATTTCCAACGTAACTTTCTGTTTTTCTACCTTTTAAAAATTCTTCTACCCACCAAATCACTTTAAATTCCACTACAATAGTTTTTACCTTATTTACTACCATTTTATAGTCACTCTGTCAATCGCCTTTGAAAGATCTAATGCTTTCATCCGAAATATCTTGAATATATCCCACCAATTGAGATACGCATGAATATCCTTGCCTAAAGCCATGTTGCCAATTTGAAATCCTCTCTTTCTTATAAAAGAATAATAAGAGTTTACGCGATTACACTGCCCTCTCTCCCAAGCACCGTTGCTACCATCTAATCGCAAAACAGGATTTTTCTACCTAAGATGTGAAAGTAACAAAATAAAATACACACTAATTCGGCGACGCACAGACCCGCCAGCGGGTCAGCCATCCATAAGAGCGTCTCAATTGTTTGGTGCGTGGAAATCGAACACGTGTCCCTTCGTGGGCGCGCTGATAATGAAGCAGTGATATATTGTTTCCCAGCTACGGGCGAAATTGGAAAGGCAGTCGGGTCAGTCCATTTGTATAGCCTCGGCGAGTGTGATCCATTTTACCGGCGAACAAAATACCGCTGACGCTCCCATCGCGTGTGTGTGTGGCGGCGATTTATGTTGATGGCCGTATCAAATATCAAAGGCGCCGCTCTCACCGGACTGCCCTGCCCTGCCCTGCTATCGCTTTACCCTGTGAGGCACGGCACGGTGGAAAACCTGGTCTCTGTCAATTATAGTGCCCGTAGCGAAAGACAAATATCGAACTTCCGTATGATTTAAAGTGCGGATTACGTTTCTCCATTCCTGTTAGTTACCGAAATTAAACTCTTCTGGTTCTATAAATGAGCCAGAAAGAAGTTAATTTTAAAGTTTTTTCTGAGCCATACTGCAATTCCTCCTTCTCATTTGCTGCAATAACACCTTTTGGTATCAAGACGGACAGCTTACGAAGGGGTATCAAAAATAAGCGTTGCTGCGTTGCCGTGCGCAGAGCTTGTGTAGTACGCGTGTCTGCCGCTAGGCGAATATGGCGCAACTCATTGTCAGTTCAGTGCCGCCAGTGTTGTCATCCTGGTTTGTTCTGTTAACGTGCAGTGATTATTTTTGCTAGCGCTGTTTAGTTATTGTTTCGTTTTTTATCATGGCAAGTTTAAGCGAACAACGTGCAGTTGTGAAATTTTGTTTTATACTCAGTAAAATTTGCTGCTCAAACTTTTTTAATGTGAAAACAGCCTACAAAAGATGACGTTATGGGAAAAACTCTATGAGTGGTTCGCTCGGTTAAAGGTGGTGACATGATGATTGATGAGAAACCACGTCCTGGACGCCCATCAACTGCCCGAATCGACGAAAGTGTCGAAAAAATAGGAGAGCTTGCGCTCTGAGACTGTCGACAGACAATTTATCAGCTGTCAGAGATTAGTGGGTTATATTGGAGCTCGGTTAAGCGAATTTTAATCGAAAGTTTGGGTTTGAAGAAGGTTGCTGCCAAATTTGCTCCTCGGGCTCTCACTGACAATCAAAAATAACGTTGCGTTGAAACATGTCGTGGTTTGAAAAAAAAGCCTGCAATTGATCCAGATTTTCTGACAAAGTTTATGATTACTGGCGATTAGTCATGGTGCTATGGTTACGACCCAGAAGCAAAGCAACAATCAAGCCAAATCACACATCAAAACAATACTCTTCTGGTTTTTTGATGCTAAAGGCGTAGTTCATTCATAGTTTGTTCCTCCATATCAGACCGTCAATCAAACCTTTTTTTTTGTTGGATCTTTTAAGTAAACGCAACAGTGTTCGTCAAAAAATACCCGATTTGTTGCAGACAGGAGACTGGTTTTTTCCACTACGACAATTCACCTGCACACACAGCTGTCTCTGTTAGGCTGTTTTTGGCTAAAATAGAATGGTTCCACTACCCCGTGCACCTTACTCGCCTGACCAGGCTCCTTGGGACTTTTTCTTATTTCCACGCATGAGAATGGGCATGAAAGAACACCGATTTGAGGACATTGAAAAAGTCAAGAAAAAAACGAGTGACGATATGTCAACCATTTCTAAAGATGACTACAGAAAATGTTTCATACAGTGGAAGCACCGATGGGACAAATATAATAGTTGTAACAGAGAGTACTTTGCAGGGGATTACGTTGTATTGTAAAAAAAATTGAAAAAATATAGCTTTTAAAAATAATTCCTGTTTTTTTATATACCCCTGTAATACTCATTTGCTGCCACAACATCTTCTGCTAACAACAGGCACAACATATGTTATCATCCTGGATATTTTCTATATTACGTTACTACTTTTTCGTTCGGTTATATTTGACTAGAAAAAGTATGTTGGAAAATATTTATTAAGATTTAAATGCGGGATTGACTGAAAAGATTATTATTAATATTATCGTATGCCAATTACAACAAAAGAGATGTACAATCAGATAACTATCTCTATAGATTCAAACCATCTTCTGGCAGCTGGTCCAGCTTGATGCAATGTGAGAAGGCCTCCAGATAGTCTTCTTGTTGGACAGTGCATCACAATGTGGTCAGCAGTTTGGATATCACCACAGTCACACAACTCATCTTCACGGAGACCACACTTATACTTTGTTGCATTGTACGTGACGTGTGCGAAATCTTTTCAATTGACAGCAAAAACGACTAGGCAAGTCAAACCCTGGAACACAGGTTGCCGGTTCTTTTATAAGCCAACAGTTGTGTGGGCTGCTGGCTTCCCATGCCTTTCTCCACTCTTCATACAAGTTAAAGTTGTTATGTCTGAGATTGGCTGCTTCCACTGTAGCCAGGTCTCCTCAATTTTAATCGTGTGCGAGGCAGGTGAAGAAGGTCATCACGCAGAGGAATCATGTTGTTTCCCTCCACTCCTTCCAATTCTCTAAGCAATATCGATTTTCTCCTCAAATGTGGTGGAGGATTGTTGGAAAGTACAGGCAGCCACGATACTGAGGTAGACCTAATGACACCACTCACTGTTCACATAGCAGCGTTAAGCTAGGTGTCAACTTTGGCTGTATGAGCCCTACCAGGCCATGCAGTAATAATAATAGTAATAATAAAACTGAAAAGATAAAATTTCTGTTTACCCAAATATGACACATGTTTTGAACAAGATTTTTTTTTCTTTTAGATTTTTCCATGGATCTAAAAACTTTCTAACGTAAAAATTACGTTTAGACAATTAAAACAGTTGTTTCATTTATTATTTTCGATTATGTTGCATGTATCCAGCATTTACTTCAATGACTTTGATGTTAATCCATTGAGCGCACAATACATGCTTTAATTTATGAGCTTCGTGGCCCCAAAGGCAATAATTTATTTAAACTATTGTAGAATTGACATTTTAAGTTCTACCGTATTAAACAAGGTGGTCAAAAATATTTTTTTACATCCCAGCATGTGAGGTCTCGTTTTCTAGAAGACACACATGGGCCTTAAAATATTGTCACTAGAACATAATAATGTAAGCGGTAGCGAATTTGGACAATTTTGAATTATTTCATTTACCAAGTCAATTTGAAATTTATTCTATATAAAATTTTGAAATTTGTTTCAAATATTGACTATATCCCTTATTTCATCAACAAAAACAGAGGTACCTGCAACTATAGTTGCGTGGAAAACAGGAAAATGATTTTATATTGCGTTTGATTTGCCATGTAATCATACAATATTATCGACAGCGTTTCGTTTACTAGGTATTAAAAATTATAAAATTTAACGTCACATAACGAACTGGAAGCTGTAATCGATCAGTTAATCGACCAATGCCTGCGAATGTGTAAAATACTGTCGTACGTTAGAGTTCACCCAAGTTGAACATCCACAATTCCATTAAAAATATGCTTATAACTACATTTCGAATCTTTGTGATATTAACCAAAATGTAGTAGCCATTATCATGGATGTGTTCTTTTGCATGCGGTACACATGGAGCTGTATAGCCGGAGATGGGGTTGAAATGCTGCATGGATTTGATTGACACTAGATTTTGGGTGAAGAAGGTGGCTGCAATACGGAATTCTGACTATTATAACTTCAGAATCAGCTCGAGACATCTAGTCTGTTGCCACTAATTCGGTAATATACGTAACTATATCTACGCAGGTGCTTTACACGTTTCTTACGAATTTACCGGCTTTCGGGTACATTTTTCATTCAAGAGTAAAAGCCAAGGAAGCTGTTAACCATAGTTTAAACACCAAAGCATAAATTTTTCTGAGATACATACAAACGAAGTAACTTTTTTCCTTCCTTATGGTTTTATTCTTCCACATATTGATGTTCCGATTTCATTTCGCTTCCTTTTATATTTGAAAAGTTAAAAATCGTCATTACATTCAAAAATATTCTCGTTTCATAGTCAACATGCATTGTTGATCATATAGTACTTTGCTTCTTCTCACTGTCTTCGCTATCTTTCTTCCTTTTGATTCCACAATATCTCATAGTGATCGTCTTCAAGCCCCTGTATTTCTCAAAATCAACCTTTTCTTGAATACTCTCTTTTTTTACGTTATCATATCGCTTTTTCCATTTTTATTGCTATGAAACATACTGTGGTTTTCTAAGCCGTTAAAACAGTCGCGTAAGGGACTATTTATGGGACCACCGCACGTGCGTACTGAACGCTCCGAGCGCTACGCTAATAGCCAACCAACATCTTTAGGCTCGCAGTTGCATTTGTTACTTTCTTGCTCCGACCGTTTTTCAAGATCTTCACCATCTTCAGGCATCTTCTTTACATTAAATGCGCATTGGGTATATTCTTCAGGTATCTTCTTTGTATTCAATGCGCATTGGAAATGATCCTCCCTTGTCATTCAAATTTTTTTCCCGTTTGTACCTTGTGTTTCCAGTTATCTCACACCCCACCATTTGAAGAATCTCTCCCGTCTCCTGGTCAAACTACTCTTCTGTTCTTCTTTCACTCTGCAGATTTTTGTGTCAGTAATGTTCTTTTCCATATCTTCTGTCTTTTGTTGATCATTTTTATTTCTTCTTTTAATTTTCGATCTGTTTCCACCATTCTTTGAACTTTTTTTCTTGACCTTCCTCCTATTACTATTTTCAGTTTTACATTTTCTTGCCTTGCATTCTCTTTATATTCTTTCATTTACTTCAAGAAGTAAATTATCTATTGAAATCTATTTTCCATTCTCGAGATCCATCGCTTCGACTCATCCCCGTAATAATTATTTTAAAATAATTAGTAAAAATTAATTCTTACGCGGCGACAAATAAACCGCTAAGAATTTATTCAAGGCCATTAATGGATCATTCAGCCTGTCGGGGCTCAGCCTGTGGAGGCTCAACCTGTGGAAGTCCAGCCTGTGGAGGCTGAGACTGCACAGGCACAGCCTGTGGGGGCTGAGCTTGTCGAGGCTCAAGCTGCAGAAGGCAGAAAGTAGAGATAGTGGGTTGGATGAAGTTGATAAGGATGGGTGTGAGCTGGTAACAGGTCGTAGGAGAAACATGGTTAACAGGATGAACAAGCCAGACACTTCAGTCATTGTGGGAAAAAATAGGTTTGACCTGTTGCCAGAGTCAGGAGGAGAAGTGCCTCATGTAGATGTAGGAATAGGTAAGATGCAGCAGACCTTTAGGAATAAGGGCTGTGCAGGGCAAGAGTAGGATAAAAAGGGTTCTGCTGCAAGGTAGTAGCCTTGGGAGAGGTGTAGGCCCTCTTCTGCAGGATCAGTTAGGTACAGGATACCTGGTCACAAGTTTTTTCAAACCTAGTGCAACATTAGGCCAGGTAATAGAAGATGTAAGTTCCCTTTGTAGGAGTTTCACTAAGGATGATAGAGTAGTGATAGTGGGAGGAGCGGGCAATAGTATTGATAGAAACGCGAGTTATAGTATAGAGAGTGACCTGAGGAAGGTGGTGAAGGAGGCACAGCATACCAGGGTGGAGCTCATGCAGGTCCTAAGACGCCATGACCGGCCACAATTGAACTATGCTGTGAGGCGGGTTAAGTGGAAACGGAAGTGCTACTTGGGAAAGGCATTAGTTCTGTGTTGGGGGTTGTGCCTGTGAACACCATTGTTAGGTAGGGTTTCACTAGGCACGGCCTATACCTAAATAGAAGTGGGAAGGGAGTACTATCTGAGTTGTTAGCTAAAGCAGTGAGGGAGCCCATTTCCAGTGATGATGGGGTCAGGGCTGTGCCCTTTTTAGGTTAGGGGCTGCTGGTGAAGGGACTGAAATAGATTATCAAAGTGAGACTGATTGCAGATTCAAGATGGGGAAAGTCACAGATGTTAAAGAAAGAGATGAAGTGGCTGAAACAATAACTGACTGCGGTAAAAGTGGGAAAGAGGAGATAAATTCTGAAAATGTAAAGCCAGTAGTAAGGGTGTATTTGGTAAACTTTAGAAGTATAATGAACAAAGTAATCGAATATGCAAACTTAATAGAGATACACGAACCACTAAGTAATAATTGGGGTAGGGAGTTGGTTAAAAGAAGAAGTACTAGACATTGAGGTTTACCCTGATGGTTTACAGAGTGTATCGCAGAGATAGAGGAGCAATTGGTGGAGGAGATTTCATACAAGTTAACAAAAACTACCACAGTTCACTGGCGTTCATAAATCAAGACCATGAGTTACTTGGGGTAGATTTCTGGGGTAATAAAAAAGAAAAAATTAGAGTGTTGGCTGTTCACCGCAGTGGAAGAATGACAGAAGAGGATGAGGCTCTTGGGGAGAAATAAAATTCCTACTCATATTTCAGAGGTGAGAATGGAATGATCATCATCGGTTGGGATTTAAATTTACCAGGTGTAAACTGGGAAGGAAAAAAGATAAATAATACAAGGGAACAAAGATTTGCAAATATCTTAATAAGGGAAGGAGGATTTACACAAGTGGTTGAGCAAAGCAGTAGGGCACAAAGTATTTTGGATATTTTTCTAAATAAGCCCGATAAAAACTTTTTGAGGTATCAAGTAACTGAAGGAATAAATGATCATGGAGCAGTTCTGATGCATATTAGAGGATTCAGTAAACCTAGTAGCCAGAATTGAAGGGGGAAATAGGTACAATTATAGCACAGGTTTCAAATTTGAAGAGATATTTCAGAGAAAAATTCAGCAAATGGAAGGAAGGCCCAAGTACAGTAGAGTCAAGGTGGGAAGAGTTCTAGGAGATAATAAGAAAGGGGTAAGAAAAAATTATTCCAAGGCAGAAAATAAAGAGAAGTAAAGAACCTATGTACTATAATAGGGAAGTGAGGAAGTTAAAGAGTTTGGTAAGAAAAGAACATAACAGAGTTAAGAGACAGCAGGGTAGTAGGGAATATTTAAAAACAACTAACCAAGGACTTAATAACAGCAAAGAAAATGGCTAAAGATGGGTTTATGAAGAGTATTGTCAGTGCAGGAGGACCATTGACTGATGCATCTAGAAATTTAAATGGCTATATAAGGAAACTGAGGGGTAGGGAGGGTGTAGAGAAACTTATAGATAAGAAGAAGTTATTGAGAAATTAAAAAAAGCAGAGATTTTAAGTAACTGGATTAGTGAAAGCATTAGGGACCATGAATCAGAAACAGGAGTTTAGAGACAGTTCAGTTTGCTAAAAGAATTTTCTCCATTCAAATTAGTAGTGTCTAAAAGCGGGTGCAAATAGTTCCACTAACCGCCGCTAGGGTGTGTCGGCGCTAGTGTTCCCCATGTATTCCTTATGGGCGCCGGTCAGCGGACAGTTTTCCCCCCTCCCCCCTCCCCGCCGCGCACGTGCCGCCAGACCACCCACGTCGCGCAGGTGTTCGCCTGGGCCCGTCTCCCCTCGCAGGCGGAAGCCATTAATCATGTCATAATCTGTCAACAAGGCCATTACTCAGCCGTCTCCCCTTGCAGCCGGCCGCCGCGCACAGCTGCGCCACACCCGGAAGCCATTAACTATCGGAGGGCGCCGTTTTCCCACGCCAAGCGCTCCCCTCGCAGCGGAAACCATTACTCAGCCGTCTCCCCTTGCAGCCGGCCGCCGCGCACAGCTGCGCCACACCCGGAAGCCATTAATTATCGGAGGGCGCCGTTTTCCCACGCCAAGCGCTCCCCTCCCCGCCTGCGCACGTGCCGCCAGACCACCCACGTCGCGCACGTGCCACGTTGTTACGGGTCATAAATCGTCTAAATGTCACGCGGTCATGGAACTAAACCTCAATTACTGTACAATATTCACTTTTTCTTTTTATTTTATTACATTCTTGTGGTGTGGCGTATCGAAGGCGGGCCGGCGCCAACTTGTGGTCAGTTTGTGGTAATTCCCGCCTCCTTCCCACCCCCGCAGCGCAGGTGCCGCGCAGGTGTTCGCCTCTGCCACGTGCCACGTTGTTGCGGGTCATAAATCGTATTCTAATGAGTGTCGTGTGACCAAATCGTCTAAATGGCTTTATTATTTATTTTTTAAACCTCAATTACAGTACAATATTCACTTTAGTATTACATTCTTGTGGTGTGACGTATCTTTTAATTCCCTAAATTTTAAATGCCGTTTATTTCATTTAATTCTGAGTACTGGTTCGAAAGATACATACGCCTATTCCTCTTAGGCAGGTGGTCATGGGTTCAAAGTTCTAAAACATGTAAAGCAAGATTTAATCTTTAAATAGTGTTGCGACATATCAATTTACAAGTAAATTATCTGACAATAACAGAGAAATTCACCCCAAAAAAATCGGTTCGCTTATTTCAGAGATACGAAATATTATTGTTTAGAGATATTTACTGCCCCCCAGACTAAATCCTCCGCGCCCCTACCTTGAATGTATTATCCCTTCACTGGAGCCGGCGGCAGACATAGCAGAAGTCGGTCGACAACACAAAAAAGCAGGCACATCTGCCACGCAGCAGATCCTCTAAGAAACACGATTCCTTACGCCAGACGTTTTAAAAATCGCGTTGTCAGTCTAATTCATATGCACTACGATCTGGAGTGTAATGTACGCTGTCCCACGATCACGTTTTTTCGAACTGTTATAAACTTTACGTTACTAATAATCAATTTTTTTTTGTACATGTGTTTATAATTAGCTGTTTACAATTATAGTACCCTACCGATAGAAATTCTATGATAATCAGATTTTCGCCGATTCCACTTACAGAAGCGAATAGCACGGATAGTTTTCATACTTATAGAATATTCGATTGCAGAGATTTCAAGAGTCAGAAGACTTGATGAAGCCGAATGATAGCAAAGTATACCACTACATCGATTTTTTTGGTTTTGGAAAAGTTGTTTTCGTTACTGATATTACTTATTCTCTTCGTCCGAAAACATCCACAATAGAAGGGTTTCTCAAGAATTATGCAGGCTACGAGAATTAAATCTTCAAATAAATTATAAAAGAGTGTACTAAAGGCAAAGACTCGTAATTTCGTAACGACCTGGTTCACAGTTTTTACCGACTGCGCATTCAGCCCCTTGTCATAGCCTACCTTAAACTAGCCCGGTAATACTACCTGTTGTAGGAGACCTACAGTTTAACCTGGAATTCATGCGCGTGTAGGAGAGTTACAGTCTAACGGGAAATTCGAACCATGGAAGCGTTCTGATGTACTTCACATTACACAGCTTGCTGCGCCAGAGGTGAAGGTCGGGTTAAGGGCCAATGAAAATCAGCGCCGAGACAGGGATTCGAACCGGAGACCGGGTTTCTCAAGAATTACGCAGCCTATGAGAGGGAACGGGAATGAATTCGACCACGGCCTTTTGAAGGAATCATCCCGGCATTCTCCTGGAGTAATTTCGGGAAACCATGGAAAACCCAAATCTGTATAGCCAGACGGGGATTTGAACCACGAGTCCTCACGAATGCAGACCAGAGTTCAGATATAGTAACTAACAAGTGTAGTAATTTATCTGTAGTTAATTCCACACTTATTTCAATTAGCCATATTTTCAAACACAAAGTATAAATTATTTAGCTGGCCGTAGTTTTGAACAGTAACAAAATCTTTCATATTTTTACACACTTCCAAGTGGATGAGGTCACATATAAAACATTCTCGGCCCATAAATGCTTTAGGAACAGGCGTTACATCAGTTAGATTAAAATAAAGTCGGTCGTTTCACATGCAGTACTGGAATCCAAGAGTCAATTTTTGACTAGTTTTATATTTGCCGCTTTCGAAACAATTATTTAGAATGTCAACAGTGAATTCGCAATAATTTTACCTCGTCTGTAGTAAGTAGATGTAATCACCAAACGCACCCTAGTAGTGTTCTAAGGAGAGAGCTAGGATTTTAACCGTTACTCGATGACGTCACAGGGTGGGGGGGGTGAAGACCACGACGAGAATGGCGTGTTTAGTTCACCAACCCGCCACCACGCGGCAGCATCGTACGGCGGTAACCTGAATCTATCTGAGTATTCTGTGGAGCTTAGTCGGGCGCATACCCCCGCAGGCGACAACGGTTGTTGCTATTCCCAGCGCGCGCCACACATGACGCGTCGGCGAGCAATGGGATCCCGTTATACGCTATTCCTGGAGTGCGTACTTTCCTAGCGCAGCGATATTTCCGGGTGTATTGTAACTCGGCGTGGGTGACGCGTTGGCTCCCGTTATGCTCTATTCCTGGGGTGAGCGGACTGGGACCTACTTTCGACAACACAATTAACCGTTCGTGACAGGGTATAAATTCTGTGTCAAACTTCTTCTCAACCTCATTGATCACCAGTATCTTACAGAGTGAACATCATGGATCGAGTACTGACTGCTGAAGACATCGAACAGTATTTAGCAAATGGTGAGTGAATTTTCTATTATTAATTATTATTATAAATAAGTAAGTTTTATTTTAATTTTATTTTACAGGTCTTCCCGTCATCTCGCAACTAATCAGTGATGAATTTGTAGACTCGCGATCGGTAACCATGGACAACCTTGAGGTGCGGTACAATCTTGCAGGCGGTAAGTGATTAACATTGTAAATTATTTTTCATGTGAATACTTAGTGCATATGCTTGACATTATTTATTTTGTTGTAGATGTGAGTGAATGTGCTTTGCCTGTGATTAACAATCAGGAATTGATGGATTGTTTTACTACTGGCAAGTGTTTAATACTTTAAATAATTTTTTGTGTGAATACTTAGTGCATATGCTTGACATTATTTATTTTGTTGCAGATGTGAGTGAATGTGCTTTGCCTGTGATAACCACTCAGGAAATTATGGATTGTTTTACTACTGGCAAGTGTTTAATACTTTAAATAATTTTTTGTGTGAATACTTAGTGCACATGCTTGACATTATTTATTTTGTTGTAGATGTGACTGGAGGTCCTTTGCCTGTGATTAACAATCAGAAATTGATGGATTGTTTTACTACTGGCAAGTGTTTATTACTTTAAATAATTTTTTATGTGAATAATTATTGTAAATGTGACTGACATTATTTATTTTGTTGCAGATGTGAGTGAATGTGCTTTACCTGTGATTAACAATCAGGAATTGATGGATTGTTTTACTACTGGCAAGTGTTTAATACTTTAAATAATTTTTTGTGTGAATACTTAGTGCATATATGACTGACATTATTTATTTTGTTGCAGATGTGAGTGAATGTGCTTTGCCTGTGATTAACAATCAGGAATTGATGGATTGTTTTACTACCGGCAAGTGTTTAATACTTTAAATAATTTTTCATGTGAATACTTAGTGCATGTGCGACTGACATTAGTTATTTTGTTGCAGATGAAATGAATGCTGTTGGCTTCACCAGTAAGTAGCTAATACTTTAAATAATTTTTTATGTAAATGCTTAGTGAATATGTGATTGACATTATTTATTTTGTTGTAGATGTGAGTGGAGATGCTTTGCATGTGATTACCACTCATGAATTGTTTTGCTACTGGTAATCATTTGGTACTTAAATTATTTTTCATGTTAATACTTAACGCATATATGACAGACATTATTTATTATGTTGCAGATGATGTGAATACTGTTAGCCTTACCAGTGTGCAACCTACACACAAACGGAAGGCAACCCATGATGACGGTCCATCAAAAAGCATTAAAATGTCAGGTAATGTATTCATTTTTTAGACTGCTTTGTTTTCCATACTTGTAACTATGAATCTAATTTTTTTTGTCTATTTTCAGATGTTTATATGTCACCGCCAGACATGGAAGAACTATGGGGTATTCCAATACTGGTGTAAAGGGCATTTTGTAATAATATATTTATGGTAAATGGAATAAAGAATTAAGGCGCGCCGAGGCGAGCGATCGCTGTCGATCGGCCGAGCTAGCTGGTCATTGACCGGGCGTCAGCAATTCTGTGACATACTTGGCGTCGGCGGGACGTTGCCCGAGCCGAATGTTCTGGAAAAATCGCGAGTGACGACACGCGACGATCCGCTATATAAACCCCGGATTTTGGAGCCTCGAGGCAACAAGTTCAACACCACCACGCGCCGTCTCTGCGCCGGTCTGCGCCGCACTCCGCCGCCCCCCCGAAGCCAGCCAGCCACCGTCGCAATTGCTGTAAGTCAACTTGCCATTATTTTAGTAACTGCTGCGTGGACTCTGCTTGACGCAACCGACGCTGTACTTGGCAAACACTGTGGCAATAAACTACTGGTTGTCTTCTAAGTATACAACCCGCTGGTCTACATTTAGAATAGTCAGAGCTCTCCCTAACTATTGCAACTGTACCGGAAGACTGGAGCGCGGAGCTGCCGTACATCAACAACCACAAGTAAGTGTAATATTACCTCCGGCCTACGTTAATCCTGGCTGCGTCTGTGACTGTGGCTAATATATCGGTAATTGGTCCATTACCCTCGGCCACATAGCAGGCGCTACACTGGTGTCAGCAAGTGAGATACGACCACGGGTCCTTGAAGAAGAAAGAAGAAAAGGCATATTGGAAGCCGAGAACAAAGAATATTCGGTGGTATTAATAAAGGCCGGGAAGGTAAAATATGCTCTGACTAAAGCGGGTTCTGGCTGGCTGGGGAAAGGCATTAAACATCGCATTAAACAATTTATTCAGCGGCAGACAACCGCGGAGCGGCTGTGCAGGTTCATCGCTGGTCATCGCCACGACGGTAGCGGCACCAAGCGGCTTGCGGCGTACTCAGCGGCCGGCCAGTCAACTGCAGATCCTTCGTCGCCATTGCTGCCAGAGCAGCTGTCAACGAAGGAGCTACGCGCGTCTGAGGAGCGATTTTTCGACGGCGGAGCGGGTTCTTCGGCAGCATTCAAAGCAAGGTGAGTTGAGCTCTCTTATACATTATGCCGGAAACTAGAACTGCTAAACAAGCGACCACTTCGGTCCAAGAAGCTATCGAAGATCTAGATGCAAAAATGCATAATCTAGCTACTCAGACGAGCCTAGCAAATTATGACGCGAAAAAACCTTCAATTGGCA
>JARYHS010009186.1:2627297-2702722 GCA_031002005.1 Vandiemenella viatica | reverse complement strand
TTTTTATTTTTTCTCTTGTTTGTTATTACTATCCCATGTTTATCATACATAAGGGTTTTTTCAATCCCTTTTGCTGTTTTAACTGGCTTATCCATAATATATTCGGCTGATCATCTGATACGTTAGACACTCCTTCCCTTTCTTATTGCACGTTTTACCTCTCATCGCTCATGGGATGCATACGGGAGCAAAATCTTTCTTTTCGCATTCGTCTTTCTTGTGTCCAGTCGCACCGCAGTGGCCGCATGTTGAGTCAGCTTGCTGACAGTGCTTGGTGATATGACCCAATCACAGCACCTTACACAGTTCGGTACTGTAATGTAATACTTAGCCATCACAGCTGAAAATTCAATGAATATTTTTTTCTGTTGCAGCAACATAGTTCTAACTTTTCCACTAACTTCCACTACATGATGGACGGTAGCTTTATTTCTCGGACCTGTTTCAAATCTTGGTGTGAAACCTTAGACGAAATCAGTTCTGGCTATTTTGTCTTCAAAATTTTGCTCATAAACAATATCTCTCAATTTCTCTGTATCGATGGAGACTGGTATTTCATATAGAATAACTAACGGCTTCCGCTTCCTGGGTAATTCGAATCTCAAGTCAGTATTAAGTGTCTGGTTATCTAGAATTTTCTTTGCATCGTGCGCGGTATTTGTCTCAACAATTACAGCTTGCTTTGTTGTCCTGACTCTGTTTATTTTATCTTTCTGCGGCCTTAGTATCGTAGTGATCTTCTCTGCCACTTGTTTGGGCGTCTCCCCTTTTTTTAGAAGAAATGAACACTGCACAAGTCGCTTTTGGGGTTATCATACTTTTTGGTGTGTGCCTTCCACCAGCAGCTGCGACAGTAGCATAGCTATGTGTGGGCTGCACACCTCCGCTTTCCTTAATTTCTGGTCTTATTCTATTATTTTCGTTGATTAACTCCTTCAGTCTTCCCTCCATATGAGATGCTGCGACTGCCCAGGACGCAAACTTATCCTTTAGCTCTCTTAGTTTTTGCTCTGACAATTTTTGACCCTGGATCTCATTTAGGTATTTAACTAGCTCCTATTATCTCTCTCCAAATGCAATTCTTTTTACATTAGGAGCGCAGTCACTATTATCGCTTGTCGTATTCATTCCGTTACTGAGCTCCATCTGCGACTCCTAATATGTGGGTTCATCACAAACAAAATCCATTTTGTTAACCTGCAGGTCAATTCTCAAGGCTGAAGCCTCGCTGGATCTATCTCACAATATTGCGATTATTCACATTACCTGTACAATTCTGAAGCTGCAATGGCAGGCGTATCCGGACACTGGTAGAAACACAGAATCCACAAAACCCAAAACCAACACTGCAACAACACTACTTACACTGCTAAGTCGGAGCGCACAGCACGACACGTCCGCTCACTCCGAGCGTCAACAAGCAGGAACAGCATTTTTGACACACCATTGGCTTGTATGCTGTTTTGCGATTACTATAAATATTCAATTTTCTTGTGGTCGTTTGCTGGGATACGCTGATAATATTTGAGACAGAAAAAATTGAAAGAAATGCATACTTATTTGAATCCTTCCTAATTGTCTTAAAAATTAAAATTTTAGGCGTCGAATTACGAGATCACACTTGGAATATAAGACAAACCAAAATGTGGGAGAGAAGAATCAATAGGGCTCAGTATAGAATAAGAAATTAGTTGAAATATCCTCAAAGGAACATCCTGAGACGTGGTTTCTTTGATTACAAGTTTTATTTTCACGCTCCTGAATGATGTAACAGAAAAACTGCACGGCAGTAACGATGGGCGCATTCACCATCTTCCAAAAGCCGGAAAGTGTGGGGGCAGACGAGGACAGAACATCCCGCAGACTAATTATACTTCTGGCGCAGAGGACGACTGCTAATTTAGGATAACGTCGTCTATCCGGCCCTGCCACGGCTGCACTTAATCTCAGCCATTAATAACGATCTCTCCGTCCGCCAAAAATCTGTGAAAGTTCATGACAAGAAACAGCTCATCCAACAAGTATTATTTACTCATGCGGGGGCCGTAAGGTATACGTATTTCTTATCGTTAAATCACTTTCTTCACGAGGTGTATATTTAGCTGGAAGAGGGGGGCTCAGCGCTATGGCTCCTGTTGCCGGAGTCAACGGTTCGGGCCCTGTATCTAGCAATTTTTTTCTGTCATCAGTCTTCCGATTTTTTTGATGCAATCCTCCATCCCTTCCTATCTTCTGATAACTTTTGTATCTCTACATACTCCTTACAACCCACGTCCTCAATTGTCTGCTTCATATATTCTACTCTCTGTCTTCCTCTATAGTTCTTACCTTCGATTATTACTTCCACTAACAAATTAACCAATCCAGCATATCTCATAATTTGACCTACCAGCCTGTCTCTTCTTTCTGTAAGCTTCATCCATAATCTTGTTTCCTAACCCATCATTGCTAAAACTCGTTCATTTCGTGCTATGTCCGGCCACATAATTTTCAGCATCCTTCTACAGCACCACATTTCAAATGCCTCAATTTTTCTTTCTTTCTGGTATTCCTAAAGTCAATGCTACGCTACCTTAAAGTGCTTTGTTCCACACATATAGTTTTAAAAAGTTCTTTCTAAGTCCTAGAACAATATTTGAATCTAAAAGATTTTTCTTTATCATGAAGGCTCCTTTTGCTAGTGCTATGGTGCTTTCAACCGCTTCGGCCATAGGATGTAATTTTGCTTCCCAAGTGGTAGAATTCACTTACTTCTCTTATTCCATCCGATCCAATTTTTATATTTAATCTACCGTTATTGGTACCTTTTATGCTACATTTCATCACTTTCGTTTTTCTTTGATTTTTAATCTTCCTTCAGTATTTTGTTCATGCCATTCAGTAACTTCTCAATATCATCAGACTGTTCAGCTAACAAGACAATGTCATCATCATATCTAATATCTAGCATTGACGTTTGTAATTAAGAGTGATGTCCATATGGGATTGTCAAATATATATATATATATATATATATATATATATATATATATATATATATACATTTCGAGCTAAATCCGAGTAAACACCGTAAATTAATAAAAGTAATAAAATACACTCACTAATAGAATCAAAATAGTATCTGATTCCGTTTTCTTTTTTTTTCTCTTTTTTATTTATTTATTGGCACTTGGTTCCAGGACCATAAAGCCAGCTTTTAAATTGTATTGAAAACATTTCAGAGTAATGTATACATTTTAAAGGAGTACAAGTATTTTGCTATAGAGACATTTCAAAAACAATACAAACATTTCAAAGTAATACAAACATTTCAAAGTAATACAAACATTTCAACGTAATACAAACATTTCAACGTAATACAAACATTTCAAGGTAATACAAATATTTTGCTATACAAGTATTTTGTTATATGGGTAACAATACAATGTTCATCACACTTATAACTCGGGCTAGGTTATATTTTTATTTGGTTGTTTTCTATAAACGTTACAATGGCCTTGAATACTCTTTGGTCTTCCATAGCTAAAAGGTTCAAGATGTTTGTTGGGAGGTTTATGCCTAGTTGTTGTAGGTCTTCCAGCAGTTTGGTGGACTGCTGCCAGTGACTTTTGCAGGAGAATATCGCGTGGTTTACATCTCCCTCGCTTGTGTCGTCACAGGCGCATAGAGGGGATGGTATTAGATGTAATCTGTACAAATGCTTAGGAAAACAGCAGTGGTTGAATTTAATCTAGCTATAATGCTCATAGTTTTTCTTGTTGTGTACGATCTTTGGTACCACTGTTTTGTTGGTATCGTCGGGTGTAAATAGCCGTAGTGTTTGCCTTTATTTTCTAGCGATTTCCTCCATATGTTGTTCCATTTATCTCTTATGGTGATCCAAATCGTAGATATTATGTCTGTCGCTGGGATTAAGTGGTGGTGTATTCCTGATTTTATTGCCGTTCTGGCTGATGTATCCGCCAATTCATTTCCTGGTATGCCTGTGTGAGCTTTGATCCAGTTCAAATGTACCTGTTTTAGGGCGCCCTGTAGGTGTTGTATTTGTTCCATAATTTTATACCCCAATATATTTCTCCCATTACCAGTATGCAGATTTGGAAGTGTTTCGAAGCGCTTCTTGAGTCCGACCAGATGATAATATTATTTTGCGGTATATCTTGCACGTATTGTAATGCCTTTAGGATAGCTGTCATTTCTGCGGTGTATACTGTTGCTTCTTTCGGGAGTTTGTACTTGGCCACATTTGCAGTTTGTGTGTCTACATATGCACACCCTACGCCCTCTTCAGTCTTGGAGCCATCCGTGTATATGTGATATACATCATTTTCTGCATCATTATGGTCGGCTAATAGAGCTCTATTCAGCACAGAATTTTCCCTAAATGGTATATTCACTATAGTTGTAGGTTTCATGATTGTTGTGTCATAGCACGGGAGTTTCGACAGAGTATATGTCATGTTTTGATATCGTTTTAATTAGAAGTTTGCCGTAGCTAGCGGAGGTGTCCGTTTCCGTTTCCGTTTCCAGAAGTGGACAGTTTCTTTCCAATGTTGTTATTGCATTCGTCAAGTACTGTTAGGCGTTTGTAATTGTCTTAACAAGAATTTGGAACTTATATATTGCCTTCGCATTTCCAGTGGTGGTTCCAGTGCTTCTACTAGGAGCGCATTTGTAGGCGTTGAAGGCATCGTTCCAGTACACAGTCGTATCGCCTTGTACTGGACTTTAACCAGTTGTTGGATCAAGCTGTCTGATGCTCCTCCATAACATATGCAACCGTAGTCGAAGTGTGGGCGCACTAGCGTTCGATACAGTAGTTTACTTGTTTGTGGATCCGTCCCCCACCAATATCCAGTAGTATCTCTCATTACATTAATAGCTTTTTCACATTTTGTTAAGATATATTTTATGTGGTGTGACCAGGTCAGTTTTGAGTCTATAATTAATTCTAGGTATTTTACGTTCTTTTTGTATGGTATTCTGTAGGGACCTATGTCGGCTGAGGTTATATTTGGTAGTCTGTGACGCGTATATATACAAGCTTCTGATTTTTCAGGGGCAATCGTCATTCCATTTTCCACTAACCATTTTTCAAGGTTCCTTAGAGTGGTGGCGAGCGCTTCCTTGACCTCTAGTATGGTGTTGCCAATCGCATATATGCATAGGTCATCAGCATATTGTAGTATGAAAGTGTTCTCTGCTAATATCTTGGCTAAATCTGATGTGTATATATTAAACAGTAAGGGAGATAGTGTAAAACTTGCGGTAGCCCAGTATTAGTCTCTCTTGGACCAGCCGTGCCTGTTTTACTGTTGATGATCAGAATTATGTTTTGGAGCAGAGCGCACAGATTTCCTATGAACCTATGAGGGATTCTCATGCGTTTTAGCTTATTTGCCAATACTGGGATGCTGACATTATCGTACACACTAGACAGATCGATATATACGGCGTACAGATATCCATTCCTACTCTGGCAATTTTGTATATCTGTTACCAGTTGCGCCAATAAATCATTGGTTCCTTTACCTTTCCGGAATCCCAACTGGTGTTCTGGCAGCAGATTGTGATTTTCGATGTTCCACTCTATCCTTTGTTTGATCATTTTTTCTAGGATCTTGAGAGGGCACGGTAAGAGAGTTATTGGTCGATAGGAGACTGCATCTTGGGGGTCCTTGCCTGGTTTTAGAAGGGGTACTATTCTGGCAGTTTTTAATTCAGGTGTTGTACTTCCCTTCTTGCCATATGTTATTTAGTGCGCTTAGAAGAATGGCCTTTCCGGATTTAGGAAGGTGTTTTAGCATTGAGTATGAGATATTATCAGGTCCGGGAGCTGTATTGCTGCATTTTGATAGGGTCCTTTCCAACTCTATCATGTCGAATGGTTTGAGGAGCAAGTGCTCCTGATTCGTGCTTGGTTGCAGCCATATGTGGTTGTGTGCTGCAGGGGGAGTCAGCCTGGCAAGTATTTTTTCTGCGGTTTCTAACTTAATCTCTGGAGTAGGTTGGTAGTCTTCGACAGCACGACGAAAGCTCTTCACTCGTTTCCATATTTGTGTCAAAGGTGGGTTTTTATTCAAAGTTTCGCAGAACTTTCTCTACCCTTGCCTCTTCTTCTCTTTAAATGTCTTCTTTGTCCGTGCTTGTATTTTGATAAATGTAATATACTTTTCTTCTGTGCTGCACCTTTTGTAGTTTTTCAGAGCCTCTTTCCTTTCATGCACCAAGCGATTGCATTCATCGTCCCACCACGGGGGAGTTGAACGTGAGTATGGCTTTCTCTGTTTGTTTACTGGGATGGATTGTCTTGAGGCCCTCTCTATGGTTTTGAGGATAAAGTTGTAACTCTTTCTTCCGTCATCTCATATATTAACTTATTCCACGTATGTACTTATTGTTTCTCGGTATTTAGTCCAGTCAGCTTTCGCCAAGTTCCATTTGTTTGTTGGAGAGGGTACCCTTTCTTCCGGTCTGCGATATATTGATCTAATCAAGATGAGAAGATGATCCGAACCTAATGGTTCCTGGAGAACTTCCCAATTGTATAGATATGCAAGCGACGGTGAAGTAGTGGTAATGTCCACTGCGGACTTACTTTCTGATGGCCTTAGTAATCCAGGTTTCCGAACAGTCATTTAGTATTACCAAATTTTCGTCTTCTATCGCCTCCATAAGGATTCTTACCATTCGATCTGTGTTGCTACTTCCCCACGCTGTATGGTGACCGTTAAAGTCATAACATAAATGTTTTGTATTATGTTGATTTTTCAATGGTCGTAATAATTGTCATCTTGCATCAGTCTTTATTAAATAAATGTCAGTTTTTTTTTCTATTGAAAAATATTTATGCATAACGTCTGTGATTTAAAACTCCGTCATTCCATACCTCGGTTGCATTATTTACAACTCTCCTGCAAATTAATATTTACTAAAAGAAGCTTAAACATTTCATGTCACATTTTCTCATCTTCTTCATGTAAAATTTTTGAAGTTATAGCAGTTTCAGTACTTAGCTTAATACCTGATGTTAATATTTCATGAAACAGTTTCAACACAAAATTTTATTTCTTTCTCTCAGAAGGTGCATCGCTATTAAATTAAATGTACCGGTGGGTATTAATCTACTTTGGAATTTATCATTCAATTTGACCGTAGTGTCAAGGAGAGGAGTTGCATCATCTAGCTGAAGTATAATATTGTTACATAACCAATCGACATACATACACTATCGAGATCTAATATTTCCTACAGGGAGCTTCTGTTTTCCGCACATATCAACCGAATATTTTTGCCGTAGTGACTCAGATAGTTCCGACATCCGATAAACTGACTCAAATTAAAAAGAAAACATATTAACTGAAATTCCTTAATGACACGTAATCTACGCTAAAAAGATATCATCTTAAAAAAAAAAACACACATCCAGATTCAGCTCATATTAGTACAAAATCATTTTGCTATTTCCTCGGTTTCCGCGAATTTGAAGCCACGTGATTGGTGAGTAGGGCATCCCTCCATCAACCTGGCAGTGATGTTTTCGACTCCAGCCGCTGTTTTCTTCCCTCTGGAGAAGCTTGTTTCTATCTAATTGATACTTGTGTCAGTTAGTGTGATTTTTCGCTGGATCGAGATTACAACTTCTTTTCCACGCAGCCTTTTACTATTTAGTTGGTAAGTAACATATTCTCGAGTATATCAAATTTTATTCACGTATCAATTTGTAAACAAACACCATTGGTATCAATTTGATACTTGCGCCCTTCCACGTTTTTCCCTTTTTTTCAGTTTTCGATGTCTGGGGAGAATAAAATTTACAATTTGACATGTATCTGAGTAATCTTTGATGATAACTGACCTAATGTAATTTTAGTCGTAGTAGTTATTATGATATGGTGAAATTTTACAGTTGTTATTTTTTATTTAAATAATTTATTAGTTCATATATCTTTGGGCTAACTGCTCTAATCATTTTCAAAGATATTTTTAGGGATAGACTATTTTTTAAAGATTATGATTAATTGACTTTCGGGTTATGCCGCGTTGTTTATTTCATTACGTGAGCTTTCGGCTGGTATCCTCCAGCCTTCGTCAGAGATACTGTTTATGTTGACATAGCAACCAACGAGCGGCTAGTATCGCAGAGTAAGAGGCCGCTATCTTCGTTGATGTTGTTGGTGTTTTTTAAAATTTCTGCTGCCTCTTTCACCCTTCGGGGCCACCACTGGTCTTCACTCCACGGTAGCCTCGTTTCTTGAAATTTTATTTGATGCCCGGTATTAATAGTATGGCGGACTACGGCGGATTTGTCGCTGTTGTTATATTTGTGGTGGCGGATATGTTCTTTAAGGCATCAAATAAAATTTCAAGAAACGAGGCTACTGTGGAGAGAAGACCAGTGGTGGCCCCGAAGGGTGAAAGTGGCAGCAGAAACTTTAAAAAATACCAACAACATCAACGAAGATAGCGGCCTTTTACTCTGCGATGCTTGGCGCTCGTTGCTATGTCAACATAAACATTATCTCTGACGAAGACTGGACGATACCAGACGAAAGCTCAGGTAATGAAATAA
Source organism: Vandiemenella viatica (assembly GCA_031002005.1). Classification (NCBI taxonomy): domain Eukaryota; kingdom Metazoa; phylum Arthropoda; class Insecta; order Orthoptera; family Morabidae; genus Vandiemenella; species Vandiemenella viatica. Next base: position 2,694,150 of record JARYHS010009186.1, on the reverse strand, counting down.
ACAACGCGGCATAACCCGAAAGTCAATTAATCATGAACAAAGATGGCCGTGGAAGTCTGAGGAATCATTTTTTAAAGAGTTTCTCAGAAAACGATTTTTTTATTTTTTTTTCCTTAGTTAAATAAAGAAACCTCTTTGTTGTTTAAATGAAAGTTTGTCCTTAATACCCCTTATACATACAATTGGTATTAATAATTAAAGTACAAAAAAATTGCGAGTTGTTAACGTCTGTATAATGTTGATACTTGCACCCTGAAGCGCGCCTGCTCTTCTCTTTTGGTGAGTAGCTGCCTGCGCCTGCTATTTGCCAAAGGCAACGACAGTGTCTGCGCGATTTGCCTGTGTGGAGTGCCGGCTGTCTTATCGTTCTTCCTCGTCACTGGAGTCGCGGATAGACGGTGATGGCAGTCGAGCGCGGGTCACGCCCTGGGGACGTTGTTTTTTCTGGCTATTCATTTTCAATTGCTAAATTTGCTTCCCCGTTCTACCACTGCTGGTTATGAAATTAATTAATTAACTGATATGCATATATAAATTTTTAAATCCACTGTGTATTATGAAATTATTTATGACCAGGTCAAAAGCGACTGTTGTCTTTCATTTGTTATTCTCACCGCTTACAGACTAAGGCGCATTTACAGCTACAACATACAGACAAAAACTAAACGTACTGAAAATATTACACATTATTTTAACAACTTTAAACTGTTAAAAACAGAGACCAATCATTGCCAAATGATGTTACGTTATACTGATTAAACAAGCGCGAAGGCAACAGAACCATTCAGAATTAGCATTCACAAAGTGAAATCGAAATGGTCGAAAGTCAAACCGTGTACGATATGGTCCATCTTTGAACACTACTAGCTCAGTTCATACCGGGTGTTTCAAAAATGACCGGTATATTTGAAAAATCAATAAAAACTAAACGGGCAGCGATAAAAATACACCATTTGTTGCAATATGCTTGGGACAACAGTTAATTTTCAGGCAGACAAACTTTCGAAATTAGTTACAATTTTCAACAACAGATGGCGCTGCAGGCGATTTGAAAGCTATAGAAGTAAACGCAGTCTGTGAGTTCGCCATTTTGTCAGTCGTCTTTCTGCTGTAAGGGTGTGCTGTTCACAGATTGCAAGTTTGCTGTGAAAAAATGGTGGAAAATATCGTACTTTAGATTTTTCCAGACTGCAGCGCCATCTGTTGTTGAAAATTGTAACTAATTTCGAAAGTTTGTCTGCCTGAAAATTTACTGTTGTCCCAAGCATATTGCAACAAACGGTGTATTTCTATCGGTCATTTTTGAAACACCCTGTAGTTCGGTAGAGTGGTTCCCGATTGTGCAAGTCTGCTTGTCATGGTCGTTAAAGGGCACGAACTGTCCTTGTTCAGAGTAATGCGTTACCATTTTACGATTAGATGGCGTGCAAAAGGGTTGCAATGCTGTAGTGTTTTCATTCAAGTGGGATTTGTGTACCAATCCCGCGGTATTCGCGCCGACAGTGTTTGAACGCAAATGTTTAAAACATATTTATTTAAATTGTTAACAAATTAAATAATAAACGTATGTTAATTAAATTAATTTTAATACTGAATGATAAAAATTAACAGTCAAGAATATTATAATTAACTAAATGACATTAAACTTATTTAATATGTCTAAGCGTATTTCGAGGTTTTTCCATTTTGTTTTTAAATCTAAACCAATTTTAAAATCAATAATCAAAAATCGAAAATATTCTGTCACAGTATGTTCTGTATCTTACACTAAATCTCATCAGTTTGAAAACTTGGTATGAATAATGGACAAGTCACCATAGCTTCTTTTCACCTAAATAAACTATCTATGATACCGAGAGAAAGCATTCTGTTTCACAAAGTGTAGTTAATACACTCTGTTAAGTGTAGACTTGGCTCAGAACAAGATCTCATAACTTTTTGTCACTACACGAGCACGAGACTGGGTCTATTTTTACAAGAATTGTTTTTGGGGGATTCATTATTATGTCTGCTGATTCCTTGATTGATCTTATCAGCGGCGTAGCTACAATGGGGCTAGGTGGTGCAGTGCACCGGGGCCTCTACGCTCAGGGGACCCCTAAGCATACCTCAGGGCCCCCCAATCGCAGTTCAGAGGGCCCACGGTCCTTCACGGCAAACTGGCGACCTTTTTTATTTTTTTAGCTCTACCGTCTCTTAAGGGGGCCCCTGAGAAACAGGGAGCCCCCATTAAGGGCCCTCACTGCTCAGGGAGGCCCCAACCAATGCTCAGGGGGTCCACAAGCACAACTCAGGGGCCCTCATCCTCAGCTCAGGGGGCACCTACCAGCAACACCAAGCAAAAAAAAATTCGCCCATCTGGCCTGAGGGCCGAACATAAATTGTTTGCACCGGGGCCCTTGTTGACCTAGCTACGCCACTGGATCTTATAGTTGATTAAACGAAACTACTCACCAACACGTAAATGATATGAATTTCAGTTTTACTTCAAGTGGCGCAACGACTTTTTTAGAGTGGAAATTATTTTTTTAGTAAGAAAGGAGACTTTCTTGACGTATGATTGGAGTGAAGTCCTCACAGGTGTATCGCAGAATTGCGTTGTAAAAACACCAAATTTCACACGTAATGGAGACCGCGGACGAAGTATGCTGTTTTTACAACTCTATTCGGCGATACAGAAACGAAGACTTCATTGTAACTATTGTTTCCCTTAGTAGAAATAATAACAAGGAGTTGATAGCAGTGGCGTACCTGGGGTGGGGCCCTGGGCGCTGCTGAAAGGGGAGCGCAAGATTGTCAAATTATGAAACTTAAAAATCAAAATAAACCAACAATAAAATTATATTCAAATATTCTCGCACGTGGCTGGTGAGATTTCGTGAAAGAGCGACACGCAGTAAGTTAACAGCGAATCGTGTAAGTTTTAATAACAGGTACACGATCGGAAGGTACATCGCGTGCTCTGTCGAGATGTCCTTGAATGGACCAATAGTAGCAGCCGCGCCTAATCTGGCAAGTTTTGTTCTAAGGATATAAGACAAGCCATTTATCTACGACAAACGTCAAGACAAATCTAACCTGAAGCAAGTACCCATCTATAAGACTAGGAGTAAATGTCGCAAGACAAACACTCCACCCTACTCTGCCCAAGGAGGAAATGGGCAGATAATGGCGTCGTCGTCGTCCATTGGTTAATTGCTAATATGATTGGCGTGACGCAGTTGTAGATTTTATTTGAATTGCATTTGTCGCGAGCGATCGTCAAGCTACTAGATATAATAACTTAAATTACCGTCAACGACAGTGCTTTGAACAAATGTATTTGATATTTTTGCGGTAAGTACCAACACTCATTAATTTACTGAAATTCTATTTTCCACAGTAGGTATTATGAGTGATATTAACATTCGTAAGTGACATGATCTAGAATCGAACTGTGTTTATATACAGTGAAATACATTTGAATACTGTAATAATTAATAACTTAATTACATAACACGCGGAAACCTAAACATAGTTAGTAGGTACAATACAACACATTTTATGTGGCTTACAGAATGATGTAAGTAGGTGGATAAGGATGGACCTAGCCAGAAGCCGGGAAAACACATGACGTCACGAAGTGAGCAGCCAATCAGCGTTCAAGGTCGTATGACATCACAAGATGGCGGACCGTTAGTTCTTTGGCCGGCCGCTGGGAGGGCAGCACCGTTCGGGCTTGCGCTGGACCGTTAGTTCCTTGACCGGCTGCTAGATGGCGGACCGTTAGTTCCTTGCGCGCGATGAAAGTATTTCCTCAACCATGTTCTGGAACGCGCGCTCCATCAGCCGTTGCGAAATATGTGCCGCGCGGGCTGGGGTTCCGTTAAGCAAGCACTTGTTTGCGCTGCGAAACATCTTGGCTACTATCGACAGCAAGTTGCAAGTATTCCAGCACAGTAAAATAATTTCTTCGGTTCTGTGTCGAGATTTCGTGAAATACACTTAGGCATGAACCACTGCGATTTTTTACTAAAAACAAAAAAGTCCACATTAACGGTTATTACGTAAAACGACATCGGTAGCGTAGGGGCTAGAGTGCCGAAGGTCGCCGGTTCGAGTCCGGCCACGGGTATGGGTTTTGAGATATTATTGAAAAAGAAGTTTCAACTCGTCAATTTCAAAACGAAAATCAAAAATTTAGTTTCCACACCTTGAGAGTATGGCGCCAGCTTGCCTTGTTATAACTGAATAAAAAATAAGTCGAAAAGCATAAATGTTTCCTTTTAACTTTCGATATGAAAAAACCGTCATAAATTGGAAAGATATAAATTCTATGTGAATCTGTTTTCATGAAATTATTAACGTTCTGGCCTCGCATTCGAGAGGACGGCGGTTTGAATCCCCGTCCGGGCATCCAGATTTGGGTTTTCCATGGTTTCACCCAAATCACTGCAGGCAAATGCCGGGATGCAATCTTCAATAGGCCATTCCTTGCCACCCATCCTTTCCCCGTCTCTAAAGACCACGTTGTTAGAGAGACGTTAAAAAAATCGACTGCCGAGATGCAAAGTATCCCGGTTTCCGATAGATGGCGCGGCATGCATCATTTCACCAAGCTTTTAAGAGAAATTTTTCAGGTATTCCTGCCTGGTGTCTGTCTGTTATTATCGGTATATCAATGTGACAAGTATTTCGAAACTATGGAGTTATTCTCGGCGTGCAGTAACATTATTTCCATTTGCCCAGCGACAAGCAGAGTCCATTATCTCCTGCGAAAGCACTGTACCCAGCTAGGTGCAAATATTTCAGCACAGTAAAATATTTTCTTCGGTTCTGTGTCGTGAAATATACTTGCATTTGATTAAGCGTAAATCATTGCAATTTTACTAAAAACAAAAAAAGTCCACATTAGCGGATATTAAAACGACCTCGGTAGTGTGGGGGCTAGAGTCCCGAAGGTCGCCGGTTCGAGTCCGGCCGCGGTGTTTAAGTGTTTTGTGATATTATTGGAAAACCAGTTCCAACTCCTCAAAGTTACGTAATTTCCACGCCTAGAGAGTATGGCACCAGCTTGACTTGTTATAACTGAATATAAAATAAGTTGAAAAGCATAAATTTTTCCTTTCAACGATCGATATGGAAAAAACCGTCATAAATTTGAAAGATATAAATTCTATGTGAACCTGTTTTCATGAAATTATTTAGCGTTCTATCCTCGCATTCGAGAGGACGGCGGTTTGAATCCCCGTCCGGGCATCCAGATTTGGGTTTTCCATGGTTTCACCCAAATGACTGCAGGCAAATGCCGGGATGCAATCTTCAATAGGCCATTCCTTGCCACCCATCCTTTCCCCGTCTCTAAAGACCAAGTTGTTAGAGAGACGTTAAAAAGTTTAAAAATATTAAATTATTGTGATAAAGTATAGCAATACCACAAATTCGTTATTCCTTTCAAAATTCGTAGCCTCAAAATCCCATCAATGGGTTAAATCCTTTCATTGAAACCGACAGACATTCACCGACGAAGGTAGGGAAAACCATAAATTCCGTTCACCGAAGCAGGCAGACATTAAAAATTAATTCACCGACGAAGAGACTGGAAACTGGACACATCATGTTGGATACATTATGAACAATATAATATAGCTCACGAGTGTCACCTACATTCCGTGTATTTTAAAGGATGTACTAAATTATGTGTAATGAAATACATACACTTTTAATACTCAAAGAGGCATTGAAGGGGTTTAGTGATGTATGTAAGTATAACCTCGATGAATTGAGAGCGGCTAAAATAAAGCAAAGTTGTCGATTTGAAAACCAGTTTCTTTCCCTACAGACATTTCTGAAGTGATTACATGATGTCAAACCAATCAGGCTGTATTTTTTTCAAGCCTATTTCTCAACCCTGTCTTTGGACAAGAGCCCACTTGAAAATATTTATGACATGATTAACAAAGCCTTTCCCACACCAAGGCTAGAAAAATCAAAGATTCCAGTTTTACCATGGCAAAACTCTAGGAATGGAAGCATCAGTACGACACCTAATTTCCCTTATCTTATCTCTGATGTCACTCGTAATTGTTGCCATCCAGGTCAAACCTTTGTCGTCTGTCTATCCAGACCAATCTATGTATCAATTCTGTTATGCTTTCGTAAGCAATCACAAATTGAGTGCCATTAGCTGTACTTTGTCTAAAATTCCAATCAATCCCTTGCGACACATCAGTGACTGACTAGAAACAGAGAGATATATGCTGTGGCATGTACTTACCCAACTTTAACTGTATTTTACAGCACAGCAAGTATGTTCCAGGAACGAAACATCGTTTGTTAATCTTACTAATTTCACTCCTGCCGTTTGTGATAAAAATCGAGTCAGTGTAAGGCAGTGCTAAGCACAGAATATGCTGATTCATCATAGAATGCCTGTGACCAAGGTGGAGATATAGAAAATTTACTCACTCCCTTATGGAAGAAATCCAGTGCCGGCGCCTACTGATAGTCTTTTACGCAATATTCCTAATTCTTTCACCAAGATCTACCCTAGCCTCATCGCAAACATACGCCCAGCACTTTCTCAAACTTACTTCTGTTTTCCAATGATTCCCAATCCAAACTCTGATCAGTTACTGACAGCGTTATCTTTTGACCGTGTGTTGAAGTAAACCAAAAATTCCCAAAGTCTTCTAAACAGTAGCCAGATACCAAAATGTTCATTTAAGATGGTTCTACTGCAGTTTTCCAAGAAAATTCTCTCTTTTCCAGGAAATTATTTTTCAACCAATCAGGGTCCAGGAGAGTTCTCCATTCGGTTTAAATGTTCCCAACTGAGGCCAAACTTCGGATTCAGGACCAAGTGTGACATTTGATTGTAATTGCATGCTTTGTTCAAGTAACCACGATAAAGTTACCATAATGCTCTTAGCTAACTTGGTCATCAAATAAACATCATAACCCACATTTTCATGGAAGATCCCCACACATCGACAAGTATCCAAAACGTCACAATAGGTTAAGACACTAGTTCTATTGCGCCGAAGATAGCACCCACGCTTGAACTGTCGTAAATTGTTAGGTCAAAGTGGGTGTTTGGATATTTTATCCACTCAGGCCTCATCATCTAAAGTCTAGTACCAGATAGTGGTCATGGCAACTTAGACACCATACACCACTTTGAATTATTCCGCCAATAACCATTCTAACAGTATTATACGCCACATACAGCCCCCTGACACTCTTCCAATCTCCCAATGACATCCAGCCCAGCTCCTTTATTAAATCACTTGTTGAATATTTTACACTATTAAATCTAGCTGCCATCCTTTGCATCTTGCATTTGATGTACAAAAAATGTGGACTCCATACTGCACTATATACAAGCAATGGTCTGACTGTGGATTTGTACCCAAGCCCTTCGCTTCTCTGATACACCCCCTCATCACCCTCTCTGTTAATTAATTTTTATCCCGAAGTGCATGTAGTGAAAAACATGAGGAACACAATTCGTATGCCAACACAAACGGCAGTAAACTGTAAAGAGCACAGTGAAATGAGAGATTGCCTCAGCCCTGAAACAATGGTTAGAAGCACACGTTGATGGTGAGCATAATTCTATAACCATATATTTTAGACTCAAATCCACAGAGGAATGACACACGCACACGCACACACTTGTACATGCATACAGCGAGGTCGAAAGAACTAACAGCAAGCATCACAGAAACGATGAAGTGGGGCAGAATTGCCGTTACCACTGATTAACTGGACAGAACTATCGTTACAAAAATCATCAGACAGACGAGTTAAAGTCAGGTATCACCATACTTACGCTTACATGCACAAATAGAGACGCAGATACACATGTCCAAGTCTACAGAGAGTTCAGCAGAACTACGGGCACCAATAATGGAAACAAAAAAGTGGTGTAGTACTCTCATGCCTCATGACTGGCTGAAAAACAGAAGTCTCATTACATATCATCAGCCTCGTGAGATAGAATGTGTGCAAAAGATGGCATGTTTTCACCATACACCTAAGTCTTTATACCCTAAATAGTGTTTATCACACCAAATTGATTACATTTACCATCAACATGTCTCTCCCACACCGCAACCCTTTCTACCATTCAGTAAAAAGTGATCAGAAGTACCATGAGTTGTAATAGACACTTGACTATCAGACAGATATCATAACGCGCATATTCAAACTAAGTCTCAGCCACAAATCCAAGCATCTCCACACACAAGCACAAACAAACATAAGTGGAGGGACAGAAAAATCATACATCCAGACAGACGTGTTTATGGAAGGTTTCACCATATTTACGCATACAGACACAGAGAGAGACGCACATACACTTACATTTCCACGCATACAGCGAGCTAGACACAACAACCAGCCCAATCATGGCAACTAAAAAGTGGGGTAGAACCCCCATGGCTCATAACTGACCAAAAAATCATCAGTAACATATGTTCCAAGTACCATACTTTTCACATCAACATCATCTCATTTATCTCATACTACAGACCTCACTACCATCCAGTACAATGTGTGCTAGGTACGAAACTGTTCACACCCGCACCACCACCGTCTATCCCACACCTAAGCCTTTTCTGCCATTCAGTAATATGTGCCCCCCATGTACCACGAGTAGCAGTAGATATCTGGTAATCAAAAAATATATCATAACTCCTATATTAATACTAGGTCTCAAATACAAATCCATTCGTCACCTCACACAAGCCTATGTGTAGGATCAGCACATCATACATCCAGACAAACGAGTTAAAGGAAGGTATCACCACATTTACGCAAAAAAAAGAACAGAGAGAGAGAGAGAGACGCATACACACGTACATTTCCATGCCTATAGCGATCTCGACTCAACAACTAGCCCAATCATGGCAACGAAAAAGTGGAACAGAACACCCATGACTGGCCAAAAATCACAGAAAGACACACATACACTCACACACACTCATATGTCAATGCATTCACACAGTTCCATTCATCACCACACATAACTGGAGGAAAGAGATTGAACATGCTAGATCCAAACTGAAGAGTTACAGGATGTGTGAAGTTTGAAATAACAGCCACATCTCTCCCACACCGCAACCCTTTCTGTCATTAAGTAACATGTGACCCAGGTACCATGAGTTACAATAGACACTTGTCTGTCAGACGGATATCATAACCTCCATATTCATACTAGGTCTCACCCACAAATCCATACGTCTCCACACAAGCACAAACATATTGGAGGAACAGTAATTCATACGTCCAGATAGATGAGTTTACGGAAGGTATCACCATACTTACGCATACAGACACAGAGAAAGACGCACAAAGACACATATTTCCATGCCTACAGCGAGCTCAACACAACAACGAGCCCAATCAAGGCACAGAAAAAGTGGGACAGAACCCCCATGGCTCAAGACTGACGAAAAAAAATCATCATTAACATATGTTCCAAGTACCAAACTCCTAACATCAAAATCATATCATTTATCTCACACTACAGGACCTCTCTGCCATTCAGTATCGTTGGTAATATGTACAAAGCTGTTCACATGATCAGCGCCACCTCTAAACCACGCCACAAGCCTTTTCTGCTGTTCAGTAATATTTGTCCGACATACCAGGAGTACCAGTAGGCACATCGTCATCATACAAATATCATAACTCCCATACTCATACTAGGTCTCACACACTAATCCATAAGTCACCACACACAAGCACTCACAAACAACCATCAGACAGACGTTAGAGTGTGTACATAGGATGACATGCTTTTGCCATACACCTCAGTACTTATCACATACACACACAACCACACAGGAACACGCACACACACACATATGTCCAAGCATATACCACAATTTCATAAGTTACCACATACATACAAGTAACTGCAGGAAATAGACCCGACACATGACGTCCACACTGAGGTGGTACATGATAGGCAGACGATAGCATGTCTTTCCAATACACCTCAGTATACACCACACTTACTTGATTTTTAATGTGCCATCAGTATATCTGGTGGCTGGAACTAAACACTTGGAGATGTTTGGTCAAAAGTCATTTGTTAATAGCAGCTCATCAAAGATAAATTTTGGATCAACCTGCCAAGGCGGGCGCGGCGAGAGGGGGGCCTCCCTTCCCCACTGTGGACAGAAATATCGCAATACGCCGGTCTAAAAGCGCGGACCGTGGTGGTATACCGGAGTTTCCCGACCGGGACCTATTACCGGTAACCGAATTTTTAGGACCGCACTGAAGACCGGAATTTCATTCCGCTCGAAAACGGTAATATGTGCCGTCATACCGACCTACAAAAACACCAAAAACACGATGTACGCGTCCGCTGTGAGGAAGGGAGGGATTAATCGCAAGCCAGAACGGCACATGTAAGCAGGCGGCTTTCATCAAAGATTATGTCATTCAAACGCTTTGAGGCGGTGGCAAAAACAACAATATGTCAGAGGATACACAATTGCCTTTTGATAGCTGCTAAATAAATAGGTATTCCATCGTTAAAATTACGATATTTATATACTGATATTGCTTAGAATTCGACTGAATTTGACTCACTAAAGATACCTTCGATAAGGACGAACTATTATGAAGACACAGTGAAAGTTAATCAGAAACAATATTTGTCAGTCGGAGTAATCAAATTATTCCATACGAAATCTTTACGCGGTTCGGTGGACGCGGCGGTCGTTGTCGTGTTCTCATTGAAGCTTGAAGGAACGACTTGACTGACTTGTGACATTATTCTGGCAGCGTAGCAACGATCAAAAGGATCGAATGAAAAGGTAGGACAAGGCGCGCGGCGGCTTTGTGATCGCTGGCCTGCCGTCAGGCCCCGCACGTGCCCCGGTGCCAGATGAGGCAAAAACAGACACAACCTTCAGGCCGCTCTGGAACGGCTCGCTTACTGCGAAATTTGTTTTGTCAAGTTTGAGACATGCGCGATTCCGATGTGGAAATAGAAGAAAATGTATGTTAACAAAAAAAGTACAGGCATACCATAATGCAGTGACACACGGGACGGATATCGATGGTGTCACCACATGAAAACTGAAATTCTGTGTTAAGTAAGATATAATTATGATGTTAATAAAACGTGGTTAAATATACATTTATTGTTATTTACAGTCAATTGTTTATTAATAAAATTGTAACATTAATAACATTCAAAAGATAAATAAACGAAAAACAGGATAAAAGTTTAAAAAAATTGAATTTAGTGCCACGCATAAAACGTCTGAGTTTATTTAATAACCGGACTATGTGCCTGGGAGCCTAGACTACACACATAGCTGGTTTTTTCTTTTAGCTTCAGGAAAAAAATACATTTTTCTTTTAATAATTAGAGAAATTACTATTTAACTACCTACTTAACCTTATTATAGTAACTTTGGATAACTTTCCTTTAATTTCGGAACAACATCTCTTCGAAAATAACCGTCCAAGGAAACTTACATTGTAGCCACAGCCGCTTCTATCAAACCAAACAACAGTGACAGAAGACAAGTACGATTTCCTGTGACTGTTGGATCTACAGAGCTTTGTTTAAGCGCACTGTACTCCTCTATAAACGAAAGCGCACGCGGCACAGTGCTCTTGGTTGCATTTGAAAAAGCGATAGATCAAATTTAAAAAGAAAATTAAAACAACAAAGGTAGGAGTAGTTGGACAGCAAAGGACACGAATTTTTTTTTTTTTTTTTTTTTTTAGTATCACACTATTTTCGATTATTTCACCGCCCCCCCCCCCCTTTTACTATGCCACTGCCTATATGTTAAGGATTGTAACAAAAGAGAATTTACCGTAATCATTTCTGACATTTGATAATCAACGTTTTACAGGATTCTAATGAAAGCAAATTGAGCAGAATAATTTCAAGTGATAGCATAAACTACCTTGACTAAAATAAACTTTAACTTTATTTACATAAAAACTTCTCGGGTTTCAAGCCGCGTCAGAATTGAGCCGTCTGGCGACGTTTCGGAAGCTTGCACTGCTTCCATTGTCAAGCCCCCGCTTAACAAGCAGTGCAAGCTTCCGAAACGTCGCCAGACGGCTCAATTCTGACGCGGCTTGAAACCCGAGAAGTTTTTATCAAGCAATGCCGCCGCGAAAACGTACATAATTATTTATTTACATAATTTATAATTATTTATGAAGCAGAAGAAACCACAAGGGAACAACAATACAATTTAAATGTCACTATGAAAAAATTACAATCACCAAATCAAATAATTATGCATGAAACGTGAGTCCAAAAGGGAAATAAAAAACAATTTGGTGAACTTGAGTTATTATTATTAATTTATTATTATCAGTTTTAATTGCGATGGAGCTAACGCTCAAATAGCAATTCCCCTAGTCATCTAATTAACCATTTTTATATTTAATCATTTTTTAACTTTCTTGTGTAATTGGAATGTTAAATTCCTCCCACATTTAATTTTCCGTTTCACAAATTTTAATCTTAAATTGCTTAAACGTTTTTAGTAGATTATTCATCACTTCATTTGGTACTTTGTTCCAATCCTTGACACCCTTAACAAAAAAAAAAAAAAAAAAAAAAAAAAATCCGACTTCCTTATGAATGAAATGAAGCGCAAGCTTGTGGTCATAGTCACCTTTCCCCTTCCATGCACTATTCCTAATTCTTTGACCAATATCCCACCAAACACCATCACAAACATATGCCCTGTACATTTTCAGCACTCTCTTCACCCTCCTCCTTTCCTCCAATGAGTCCCAATCCAGCTCCTTTATCATATCATTTACTGACTGTATTCTGCGATAATTTCCGCAAACAAATCTAGCTTCTCTTCTTTGCACATCTTCCAGCTCCAGCATTTGCTACTCAAAACGTTGATCCCAAACTACACCACCATATTCAACCAATGGTCTGACCAAAGATTTGTAACCCAACTCTCTAACTTCTCTGGTACATCCCCTCGTCATCCTCTCCAGTAAATGAAGAATTTTGTAAGCTATTCCTACCACATGCCTAATGTGCTCTACCCTTTTAAGTTTTTTTTATCAAACATTATGCCAATATATTTAAACCTTAAGCTTTCAACGAGCCCACCTTATAATCTTAATTAATCTTTAGGTTTTTATCTGTGTACCTAATAAGCTGACTCTTCTTGTCATTTATCTTCATTCCATGCTGACCTACCCATTTAGATATTCTGTCCAGATAACCCTGCCCCTGTTCGCAGTCTTCACCTGTTTCGATCGTACTGTATACCATTATATCATCTTCAAAATGGGGTACATGAAAGAAGCCTCCTCGAAGATTGCAATGTTAAGCGACCAAGCGAAGAATAGCAATCAGGCGTATGCTGGACAACGTCAGAGAATGAATCGAAATGACCTGACGGCTAATCCATTCACACCAGAAACATTACAACCCAAGCCCTTTTCAGGGCCACAATTAACAATCCTCTCTGTTAACATAGAAGGCATGTCACCAGCCAAGGAAGAACTGCTACAAGACCTATGCAGTCAATATTAGTGTCATATATTGTGCCTACAGGAAATACACAGAAGCTATGAAATGCGTAGACAAAAAATAAACGGAATGCATCTCGCTATAGAAAGACCTCACAATCAATACGGAAGTGTAATCTTTGTACGTCCAGATGTACAAGTAATGTCCACTGCATTCACGGAACAAAATGACATTGAAATTCTCACTCTAGAAATGAAGAACTGTACCATTTCGTCTTTTCATAAACCACCTGGTGCTGTATTCACTTTCAAAAAACCACCTAATTTCCATAATAAAGACATACAGATCGTGATTGGTGATTTCAACAGTCATAGCAATGCTTGGGGCTATGACCATGATGATGAGAATGGGGCTGCAGTACAAGAATGGGCTGAAATTAATCACCTCTCTCTAATCCATGATGCAAAACTACCTGCATCATTCAACAGTGGTCGGTTGAGGGGTGGTTTCAACCCTGACCTCGTATTCAGTAGTAGCAATATTAGCCACCAGTGCCTTAAATCTGTATGTTCCCCAATACCCAACTCACAGCATAGACCAATAATGTGTCAAATATATACCGCAGTTAGACCACAGGAAGTACCTAGGCTCTAGCTATATGCGGCCGCTTGATGAGGGGTGAACGTTGGAATGTGCAGTGGAGGGCAGAGAATCCACAGCTGCGGGCTGGGGGCAGGCAGACGAGGCTGAGGGGTGGAAGAAGACGGGTTCGGTATGTGTGTATGATGCATGATGCTCCATAAAAGTGTTGTTCTAATGAGTAGTTGTAGTTGTTACTCTCTTGCCGTCGTTTCATAGATGTTTCCGAACCCATACAAATACTGAATGAAAGAGTTAAAGTCTTTAGCTGCAGGAGCAAAGGATCTGACGTCTTGTCGACCATTGCCAGGAATCAGGTACCTTGCAATCATCAGTGAGCTATAGCGTGGGATCCATCGGGCGTTACCGTTGCATCCTGACTTAAACTATTTTCAACATGCAGCTCTGAATCTTATCTTGGTTATCAGCAAGTGCATTTGAAGACCTGTGTCTTCCTCCCTCATATTCAGAATCTTGGTAGTGCACTCCTTACGTTCCATGCCATACACGCAGCCAGATCATTGGTTCAGTGCTCACCTGATGTGTTCAAGGCATTCCTTCCCAGCTAAAGCTTAGGGAGAAGATCATAGAATCGGCAGCCAAATTAACTCATGGTCTTTCCTTTGTGACAACTGAGCTTTTCAGACTGCCCCCCCGCGCTTGTTAGCTTGCGGCATCGAAATCCACAAACTGCACGCCTGATCGACAAAGACATTACAAAAGCTCTGGCGGGTAGGGTTGCAACGATATATCGGTCAACCAATAATATCGATGATTTCGGACCTGAATTATCGATACTTGTATCGATAGTTATCATGGGAAAAGATTCAGCAAACTATTGTTTTCAGAATCTTTTGACGCTGAATATGTTCAAATCTATTTTTTTTTCAATAAACTTCCTCAAATTTATTACCTGATTTTGATTTACATACGTAATTCTGATTTCTAATATAATATATACAAATATCGATAATATTGGCTTCATGTGACCGTTATTATCGTTTATCGATATCTACATGGCGTCGGTATAATATCGATATATTTATCGATATTTATTTCAACATGCATCAATAGTGTCGGGTGCTGTTGTTGCTGGGGAAGAACCCGCGAGTCACCCACATCAGCTTCAACCATATCACATATGTCAGATTTGTACAAACATTTAAAATATTTTCTTACGTAATTCGACAGAGTTTCATCTTTAAATGGAAGATTATTTCGTACGATTAACATGTCTGAACGGAATAATTTCTGTATTATAGCGCTCAACTGATAAAATTGCTTTTCATGCCAATCTACCCAAATACTTCTGTATTTACTGGTCCAAGTTTTAGTTGCCCATTTGGCCATCGTGGTCACATTCTTACCTCGGTATGTAGACGTATGTTTTGTTTCCCCTTTACCTACCAAAAAACTACCTTACAAAAATGGATTAACAAAATAAATATTTGCTTAAAGTGAACACGATCTGTAGACAGAACAAACAAACAGCACCATTTTCAAGGCTTGGTCGTCTTTAATCTTCCCATATCTGGAACTACCCTGGCCAGCGAGATCTCCGGATCTGTCCCCCATTGAGCATGTTTGGGACTGGATGAAACGTCGTCTCACGTTAAATAAATCCGAGTCAACATTTCCCTGTGCAGAAATATCCTAGCGGTGGTATTCTAGTGGGAGTGTTGCTCTGGCCCCTAGATATCACCGCTAGTTTAGCCAGGACCAAAGACAACCCTAAGCTCACGCCAGGGGGGTTCCACTCAGGGAGTGAGCCGTGTGGCGGTTTAACCCTATCAGCCCCGGGCTGGAGGGTGGGAAGGATCCCCAAAGAAGAGAAAGTAGGCAAGCCTCACTCTCTACTTCGCAAAGAATGAGAGACAGTACTCGCATACGCTAACACAGCGAAAAGCAGTCGGCAGTACTGGCGTATATGAACACAACAAGCGAGTTGAGTTTCTTCCTTATACACTTGTCCCTATTAGCTCGGGCCGGAACAAGAACCATAGCCACGCCCACTGGCAGCCAGCCGCCAGTTGGTTGCGGGCCTGACTCATATTAAGCTATCGCCGAGGCCACGCAGCCACCGAACGAAGGAAGAGTGGCACCCGAGCCCAACTCGCAGTGGAAAGATGCCACCCATCAAGAATAAGACTGATTCCGCTGCTACAGTTGAATAAGAAGAGGAACAACAAGTCTCGCGCGTTTCCGTGGGAAGTTGGTTTCTTTGCGGAAGCGTCCTTCCTTCAGCATGGAGCAACGGTACGTGCTGTGGATGCCATCGGGCCAGAAGACTCGTCGATGAAAGTGTGGAGACGGCGCCTCGAAAGAGGCAATCCACAGAAATGGAAAGTTATCATCACCATTCTCATAAATGACCTCCAGTTTAGCTGGGAGGTTCCTACCAGCGATGTGGACACCTTCGAGCGTGTTCTGTTCAGTCGAGAACACAGCCACCTCATCACGAACATTTTCGCAGAAGGGGTTGCTGCGTGGCCTGAGGCACTTGTGCTTCCGACCCCGTTAGCCAGTGACTTTGACTGGGAGAAATACGTCGAGTTGACAAAGAGAAGATTCAAGACCTTCTGTTTTGATACAGTAGCGGGTTGGAACTTTCTGGTCGAGCCGATCAGGAAAACATCCCAAGATTCAAGAACTTCCAACAATGCTGTGGGTCCTGTACCCTCTATCATGGCTCACTGCCCTGGGAACTACTGGGAGCTACTGTCCCACCTGCAGGGCTACATGAGGCTGCCTACCTTTTGCTGGCCAGTTCCTGATGGAGTAACCATACAGCTGTCCTGCCCAAATGATCTAGAAGCAGCTATCAATATTCTACAAAGATTCTCCATCCATCACTACATCATGTTATCCGGTGGCGAGGACATCAACACCTCCATGCAGCAGTCAGCAGAGGATCAAAGCGCCCATACCCTGCAGACCACTGTGAGTCACAGCATACACTCGAATCGAAAGTCGATGTCACTACGCAGGCTACCGCAGCAAAGCCTTCATCATGCAACGTAGTTCAGTGTTTTAAGTGCCAGAATTTTTGACACTTAGCCAGAGACTGCACTGAACCTACTAGGTGTGTTCGCTGCGGAGGCAGTCATGGAGTTGCTGATTGGAAAACACCCCGCAACGACCCCCACCTGCTGCAACTGCGGGTCCAGACACTCTGCTTCTTATCGTGGCTGCCACAAATTGAAGCAGCAGCAAAGCAGAAACATACCGCAGAGGCGTCATCAAATGCAGTCTGTAAAAGGACGTCGAGATAGCCGGGCACCAGCGAAACCACATCGTCTCACGGGCCACAGACTAACATTAACCGGGTGGCATGGTTCCGGGAGTATGGGGAAGTTCTTACGGTTACACGTATCTCCTTTCAGTTCATGTATATTCAGGTTTCATTAACGGTGTAGCATAATGGGAGTAGTCAGCTCCATGTTCATCATTGTAATAGGAGGTGGTCTGGCCATTGTCATTATAATGTACTCTATTGCCAAGGCTGGCTATTAGTCGGTTTTCAGACCGCGCACACTTGTTGTAGAATGTGGTGGCTGTTTGCTTGAAACGCTGTTTCAAGGTTTGTAAACCGCTGATAGCAGTAGGCGTTTCGCTGGGGAGTTTGTAGGCAAACCGGATGGCCCGGTTTTGCACTGTTTGGAGCTTATTGATATGTGTGGTCGCCCACACAACGGCAGCATATTCTAAAACCGGTCTAAACAATGACGTTTAAATTCGAATGGGCTGGTCAGCTGGTAAAGTGGATGTGGGATTGAGTATGGGGTAGAGTGTCCGCATTCTACCTTCAGCTTTCGACCTGAGGTTATTGACGTGGTTCTTCCAGGTTAGTCTAGTGTGAAGCATCACGTCTAGATCGGTTGCTGTTTTGGTCCATTGGATTCCCTCGTTGAAAAGTGTCACCCGATCGAGCTGTGGCACTTTTCTTCTGGAGATTATTATCGCCTGGCTTTTGATGGCATTGAAAGCTAGGCTCCATCTTTTGGCCCCATTTTCAACGTTGTTACAGGCTCTTTGTAATTTTGTCCTCACGTGGGTTGCTCTGACACTACGCGTGAACAATGCCGTGTCGTCCGCATATAATCCAGTTTCCACTTGTTCCGTCCGTGGTACGTCAGCCGTATACAGACTGTAAAGTACAGGCCCTATGACGGAGCCTTGTGAGACGCCGGCACGGATGTTTCTGGATGAAGTTACTGCATCTTCAGACAGAACTCTGAACGTTCTGTTCTCCAGGTAGATTTTGAACAGTCTTATGTGAGACATAGGGAGTCCCTGCACGATAAGTTTGTACAAAAGTCCCTGATGCCACACAGAATCAAATTCACGTGAGACATCTAGGAGAATGGCACCAAAATATTATCTTTTGTCAACTGCCCCGAATGCAGATTCTGTGAGTCAAAGCAGTTGTTGCGGAGTGGAGTGATTCTTCCGGAATCCAAACTGTTCATCTAGTAGAAGTTTTTCCTGGTATATATGGAGGCGTATCCTTTTGAGGTACAGCTTTTTGAAAAGTTTTGAAATGACCGGTAGGAGGATAATAGGACGATAAGATCGAGGAGATCTTTTGTCCTTGCCTGACTTAGGAATGGCTATTATGTCCGCTTGTTTCCAAGCGCTGGGGAATTCACCTGTGGTCAAGACTTGATTAACCATTGAGGTTAGGTATTCTGTGGCTAGAGGTGGTAGATGCCTAAGGAGTGGTGCACCAATGCCATCACGTCCAGGACTTTTGTTGGGAGGTAGTTGTCTGATTGTTGCAACTACTTCCTCGACCGTGATGGGACTTATGATATCATCTGCAGGGGTGTCTACATCAAGGAATCTCTGTAGTCTCTCCTCTACGTGTGCCTTATGTGTTCTTCGTCCAGATGGTCTGTAACGGGCCGAAAGTTGGATTCAAAGACGTCCGCTAGGGCTTCCGCCTTCTGTATTGGGTCATAGACTGTGCTGTTGCCTACAGAGAGAGGCGGGAGCCTGTTGGTTTTCCGCAGTATACGTTTAGTAAGTTTCCAGGCAGACCCGTCATCAGTGTTGATCGTTCTAAGCAGGTCAGCGCAGTCGTTGTTCTTGTGCTTCTGTACTTCGGCTTTGATTTCCCTCTGCATTTGGTTAATGCGCCTCTTTGTGGCGGGGTTTCTCATGACCTGCCACCCCCTGATGAGTTTGGTTTTGGCAATTATTGCCACCCTGGTGTACGTGGGCAGTTTTTTAGAGTGACGCCATTGATTGCATCGCTGTGGGGGTGTAGCTGCCTCGGATGCCTCGTTTATCCATTGCTCTATGTTTTCAGGTCCGACGGCTTCAGGTGATGCGGCATTTTGTATGCACAGTACAATGATGTCTTTATATGCATCCCAGTTAGTGCTGAGTAGATTTCTGTGTCGTCTATTATCACGCAGGGACGCACTCACTGTGAGGTAGAATAATACAGGGACATGCTCTGACGAGAGTGCTGCCTTTGTTGCAATTGCGATGGTGTGATTCATCCGTTTTGTAATTGCTACAACTAACACGTCAGGGAGATGTCTACTCTGAAAGATGGTGGGTTCAGTGGGTCCCCATATTACCCCGTCGTTGGCTTCAACTACTTGGAGAAGTTCCTTCCCGGCGGTGTTGGTGACTCGCGAGTTCCTGCGGTGATGCTTCGCATTTAGGTCTCCAGCTATAAAAACGTTGCCTCGTAGAAAATAATAGGGTAAAGGAGCGGCAAAAGCTGCCCAAAGTGCCCAGTGACGCCATGGGTTACCGATGGCGCCACGAACTTCAGTTATTTATTTATTGATTTTTCGCATTAAGGTGGCTATGTCGTCTTTGTCTACCGAAGTGTTTGGCTTACGGTAGGCTGCATTTAGGAGTAGTTGGCCACGTGAAGTCTCGGCAGCAACTGTCGTTGCTTCTATTGTTGCAAGTTGGGGAGTGCTACTTCATGGCGTTTGATTGATCTTCGGATGTACACTGCAGTTCCTCCTCCAGCAGTCAAGCGGTCGTTGCGGTAGCAGCTATAGTTTGGGACTGCAGCTCGAACCCGTGGTTTCAGATGAGTCTCGTTGACGAGGCAGATGTCAATTTGCTCATCACGCAGGAATTCATAGAATTCCCCCATTTGTCTCCATATGCCATTGGCATTCAATTCGCAGATAGTTAACCCTTCGATTTTACTGACCATTTTAGGTTTTGTTTACTGCACTTCGTTGGGTGGCCTCAATCGCTTTTTGCACCTCAGCTGAAATTTATCGCGGGAGGTCGGTGATCATTGCTGTCACGGATGTAAGGAGCGATTGCACTATATTGAAAAGCACCATAATTTCATTTTGGTTCGGGAGCTGTTTTTTGTTTGAGGGCCCTGGTTGGTTTCTGCCTCTTGACGCGGGCGGACAGTTGTCTTGTTTAGACTGATTTTTGCCTCTTGTTGGGGGTGGTCTACTGTCTTGTTGGCTACCGGTCAGCCGGCTGGCGTAGTCTTTGCTCGGGTCGGGGTTGTTAGCTCGTTCAACAATTTGTCTGCAGCTCGTTACTTGCATATTGTCTTCTGGCCTACTGTTCCCTTGCGTCGGTAGGGTCGGGAAGTCTTCCTGGCTAAGTTTCTTTTGTTGTTGTTGCTGCTGGTTCTTCATTGCTTCTTTGTCTGTCTTTGGAGCGGGTAAACGCTGGGCATTTCCTGTAGCTGGCGACATGGTCGCTGCCACAATTGACGCATTTAGGAGGCGTCTCACCTTTAACCAGTATAC
This sequence comes from Vandiemenella viatica, assembly GCA_031002005.1. NCBI lineage: Eukaryota > Metazoa > Arthropoda > Insecta > Orthoptera > Morabidae > Vandiemenella > Vandiemenella viatica. The sequence goes on along the minus strand of JARYHS010009186.1, from coordinate 2,673,288 downwards.
ATTCTTTGGTGGGGTGGTCCCCCGCGCACTTGACGCATCTTTCAGGCATGTTGCAGTGTCTAGAGATGTGCCCTACAGCTTGACATTGAAAGCTCTTAGGTGGTCCCCGCGAGCTGCGTAGTTTTTCAATGGTAATTCTTATGGAACATAGTGATGTCATCTGGTAGATTGATCTGCGTTCAACAGAGTCTGTAAGTACTACCACAAAGAGGGGCACTTCTTGGTGTGTCTTTGGTGACCTGAGCTTGGTCACAGTCCTTGCTACGTAATATGCGTCCTCTAGCTCTTCCTTCAGATGATCTGGTTGCATACTGAAGGGGAGGCCCCTTCTCATAATCTTCACAATTTCTCAGGTACTGAAGGAAATGTGTAGAATGGCAGGCTGTTGTTGAAGAGGTACTTGGTCACTGTCATGTAATCATTTTTGTTTCTAGTGGATTGCTTGTAGAGATCACGGCCAGCTGGTTTGATCTCGTGGCCAGCCTTGCAGAGTTGTTTAAGCAGGATATCAAGCGTCTTGAAGTCCTGTTTGAATGTGAGCACAATTGGTGCGGGTTTAGGTTCGTTAGGCGGTTTGGATGTGGATGCGGATGTAGTGGCATCCTCTGCCGCGAGTTGATCATACCGATTAGCGGTGACTGGAATTTCATTACTGGTTTCAGCTGTAGAAAGTTGAGATGCCGGCGCAGTGCGTTGTGGATGTAGAAAGCCATCAGAATCCACAACTGCCTTTTTGTTCTTCTTCATCTGGTTCTTCCTGGCTGCGTTGGCGTTGGGTGCCACCGAGAGGACACGCTTCTTATTGGCGTTTGCAAGATCAGAGGGAGAGCCAAGTGTTCGTTTCCGACGCACTTCGCAGTCGTCCGTGACCATATCCTGATTACTAGAATCTTCAATATTAGGCTGGTTTAGCTGCAGGTCTTCCTCAGCAATGTTTGTAATGTCCATGTCGGTTTCAGGAAAGACGACAGGGTCGTCGTTTTCAGGAGAGCCACTCATGGTCGCTGCAAGTTTTAGGGGCCGATGTCAGGATATAAAAGGGAGTGTTGCTCCGATCGGTCGTTTGCCACCGTAAGGTTTAAGATCGGAAGCAACCCTAACCTCGCGCCAGGGGGTCCCACTCCACCTGGAAGTGGGCCGGGTGGCGGTAAGACCCTAGCACTCGGCGGGCAGGGAAGAAAGGCAGTCCCCAAAGAAGAAGAAGGCCGACTATCGAGTTCACTACGTGAACGAAGCAGAACGCGCATAAACCAGCATATCTAGCACATAGGCATATGCGAATACTGACCCCTCAGTCAGCCCGTCGCACGGGAACAGCAAGGAAGCAAGAAGGGGACGCGACCGAATGCGCTCCATACGCAGCCCGCAGCAAGACGGCCAGACCACGACACTTGAACAGTGAACACCGGTCAACGCCGACGAAGCAGGAAGAAGCTGGAGAACAATCAAGTTAACCAGTCGACCTCAGGTGGAAAATGGAACTACACCTATGGTCATCACGACGTGAACCAGCGGGACGACATGCTGGATGTTCTCATCTCACTACTCGTCCAACTTGTTAATCATTTGCCATTGCAAGGAGGCATGAATCCTTGCCCGAAGATGCCTTAATTCATCAAGATGCCGCGAAGGTGGCATTTCGACCAGTGAAGAAAATCATCAGATGCCAAACAAGCAGACCTACCAACAGATATACTATCACCCATCAACTGACTTGGAGTAAATGTCTCAAGAGAAAGTGCATTGCTGCTGGCGCCTTCCCACGGGAAGTTGGCATCTGCGAGGAGGTCTTGCACCTTCCTTCTGGAGCTACTGAACGAGTCGTGGTAGGCGTTAGACCAGAAGATTGGTCTATGAAAGCGTGGAGAAAACGTCTTGGTCGCGGAAACCCCTAGCAGTGGAAATTCACCACCACAGCCACCACAGATCATCTAGATGAACTACAGTTTAGCTGGAATATAACAACCTGCGATGCCAATAACTTCGAGCAGGCCCTGACTAGCCGCGAGCACCATCATCTCGCCAAGAAGTACCCCCTGCGGGAGTCGCTGCCTGGCCGATGGCACTTGTGTTTCCGGCCCCACTGGCCAGCAACTTCAACTGGGAGGAGTACATCGATTACATCAAAAAAAAAAAAAGATTCAAGACCTTCGCCTTCGGTCCAGCGACCGGCCGAAACTACAAGGTGACGCCGATAAGGGAAACCCCATCGCCCTTACAAAAAGGCAAAACATCACCGCAGAACACCCATTCGTTCTAGCCTGAGTCACGACCAGCAGACTCCCCTGCCTCAAGGGAAGGCCCAGTAACACCTATCACCGTCAACTACGCAGGGAACTACTGCGACTTACTGGCTCTGCTGCAGCGTAACATGAAGCTGCATGCTCAGCTGGCCAGACCATCAGGGAATGAAAATTCTTCCGTCCAGCCCTGACGTCTTCCTTCAGCAAAACTACATGTCTTATACAAATAATGTTCTCGGGTGACTAGCCGAGTTATAGGAGTGTTATCGTAATCTTCCGGTGAAGATGGCGCCGATGTTCGGAGCGCCAAAATATCGTGTGATTACGATAACACTCCTATAACTCGGCTAATCACCCGAGAACATTGTTTGTATTCTCAACGCCGAGAAAGATTACCTAATTATATACATGTCTTATGACATCATGACTCCCAGTCGCGTGAAGAAGAAGTCATATACCACCATGCAGACAGCAGACAAACCAACTACCGCAGCGGAGTCTCACGTAAACTGGTCCAGTGTTTCAAGTGCCAGAACTTCTGCCACCATGCCAGTGAATGCACTGAACCAGTCAGATGTGTTCACTGTGGAGGCGATCACGAACTCGCCACCTGCAAGAAACCCCGCGATGAACCCATTTTTGCAACTGTGGGTCTCGACATGCAGCTTCTTATAGAGGTTGTAGATCATGGAAGCTACAATGTGAGAGGCATACACAGCAGTGCCGCGGGGCCACTACAAGCACACGAGACTCCAGGGTAGAGGTGGGCGCCATGCCGGCGTGACGCCGCCGCGTCTCAGTGGTGCTCCGCCACCGACGACATTTATTTCGCGGCGTGTCCTTGAGAAACAAGTCTCAATAAGACACTACTTTGAAAAAATCATTAAATTGAGTGAATAATTATGTACTAAGAATGAGTTAACTAAAACAAAAATTAAAAAAACCCTCTGAATCTATGTTATATAACTCTCAAAGCCTAACTACTTTTTTTGGAAATATTCCATAATTTTTTAATGCTGGAAAAAACGTGCTAAGGGCACTTTCGTTAGCTAATATTGAACATCATCTGTGTCTTGGTGGTGGGTTTTGTAATTTTGTGACAGTGGTCGTGATGAATAGAGTTCCAGAAATTGAAATGCTCGTGAAAAAAAAAAAAAAAAAAAAAAAAAAATGAAAAAAAATTGAAGCAAGATATCGTTTGCCGGAGCTAGAAGCAGTTGTCAAAGTGGTAGCACAAAACTTTTTTGATGTCTTTGATAATGTCGTTCAATCCCTAGAAGGGAGCCCATTTTAGAAAATGGCTTCACGTTTCACGGAACCAGTGCAAACAGAAAGATTGGATGAAGTAGCTGTAATGAGTTCACCATCTGAATCAGGAAGTCTTTTATATATATATATTGTCTGTGGTAGTAGTCTTCTGTCATGCACTATGGTGGTTGCTTGTCGGTAACTGCGTGGGTATGGCAGATATTGTGGTTGAAATTGTCATATTTTGACCAAAGTGTTCTAATTTTTTTGTAATCTTGTAGAATATACTAAAATGTTCTAGAACATGACACATTTTTCAGCTATCAATAAGTTTAAATATTTATTGTGTGAACCAATTTTGACGGACTTTCACTAGAGGGTTTGCTGCTTTGCCAGGGAGTAACATAGACTACGTTTTTTCCTAGAAATATTTAAGAATCCATACAAAAATATAAAAAGCTAAAATTTTTTTTTACAAATACGAAAGATGTCTTAGGCACCAGCTAGAATTAAATATACTCCTTCAATCAAAACTGTAACACCAAGTCAGCGTTTTAGAGATGCTGGAAAGTTTGTAACTGTGACCCATCAAACAACACGTTGAAAAATATTGGACAAGATGAGATAAGGATTAATCAAAGTGAGTAGAATCTCTTAGAGGATCCGGTAAATATTTTGAAAAGGTTTCGCTCAGCAGCTGAGGTAATGCCATCTTAAAAGGCACGTTGTATTAATGGGGCTATTCTGTTTCGTTCTGAAATAATTAATGTAATAAATTCTGTATTTAACTATTCGACTAATTGTTTATTATGTTTCAATTTAATTGCAACATTAACAAACGATTCCCTGTTACAAGATCATTTGTAGAAGTATCACTTTAGTATGTGGGTCTCGAAGACGTAGATACTTATTTAGATTCAATACGAAAGACCAGATCATCATCCCGGAGCATTTGCTGCTTATTCTTCTCAAGCAGTTTATTGAGAAGGTTTTGTCTGTTGACATTTCCTTCAGGCTTTACAAGATTAGTGTTTTTTTTTTTTTGATTTTTCTTATTGGTTGCTTTGGTCAGTTTTGTTGTTTGTCAGGATTGACAGAGGCTTCTTGTGCTTGTCGTTCGTTGTGTGGTCCTAAGTTGGCGATTAAGGGATTGATTGAGTCTCTGGAAGATCGGTAAAAAGATCGTAAGATCTGCGCGATCCTTTCTTCGAGCATCGGTATACCTGCGACCTCATGCAAGTCGGCTGTGGGAAACCGGGGAGGCACATAAAGTGCTCGCGGAAGCGCACGATTTTGCATGGTCTGCAGCCTTTTTATTGCTGACCTGGAGGCGTACTCAATTACCGGTCTTATCAGGCTACACTATACCCTCACTCCGATGATGGACTTAATTTCTTGCCTTATATATCAAGGAAGCAACCACTGACTGTGACGTGCCAGAACAAATGAAGGGGCGGACCCTAATGCTTATTGAAACTCCTCCAATGATACATCATTGGTGCACAAACTCGTCATGAAAATCATCGTGTTTATGCTCGGCCAGATGGTACAGAGAGTGATGATACGATCGATAGAGAATGTTGGAGATATTTAGCATCATACGATCCGTCAGAACATAAAGATGGAAATTTTTTAAATGATTGGAATAACAAGAAAAATGTCTTTCCACGTCCTTCTATTCTTGCCAATGGTTTTCTTTTTGTGCCTGCCACAAGCACGCCGAACGAAAGAGTAATTTTTTGTGGCTGGTTTAATCATTTATGCGAAAATATTTAGATACTAGACTAAGCTAAAATCGCGTAAATAAAATTATCCTTATTCACAACAACTACAAAGAGTGCAAAAACATATAAATGTGGAATAAATAAGTGAAACACTATTTATTATTCATATTAAATATTATATAAATAGTAAAACCTATACATAAAATAGTCACACAACCACGCCGCAGCCGAGACTTTTCCAGGGCCTCGCCGCCGGAGACCACTCGCCACCATGCAGCTGTCACCAGCAGTCCTCAACAGAGAAATAGTCTCCGTCATCTTGAACCCAGCCACACCGAGACCTGAGTCGTCCAACAGCCGCAGAAGTAAGAAGTTGCGCACACAGAAGACGACTCATGCAAGGGAGCTTACCAGCGGCTACAGCAATAGTCGTCGACCTGCAGCGGAGGTCCGGATCTACTCGCGACGGCGAAGTAGTCCGCTACACACCACTATCGACAACAGGCGGACTACAAGAACTCCAAAAACATAAGCTTCGGCTTAATAATGCAGCTGCTTCACCAAAAAACCATGTTACTGACGGAAGTCATAACAAGTTACGTAAGTAACCAGACACCACCCTGAAGACGAACCTACAGAAAAGTCGTGAACAATCTAATTACTGCTGGAGGCAATGTCTTCGGACAATACGCTCCAAGGCAGTGACGGTGCTGTGTGGAACCATCTCAGTATCTGTGGGTCAGCTGACCAGTGCAGATGTTTGTACACCTGAAGAAGACGGCGGAGCTAACCGTTGAAATGTCGTGTTTCCACAACAAAATCCAGCGGTACACCCGTGAAAACTACATTGCAGTCATACGCCGGGAAAGTCTTTGTTCTTACAGCATTCCAGATGTTTTCGATAGGACGGAAATTAGATAAACATGCTGGCCAGGGAAGGATGTGTGCGTGTCTGAAGCGTTCACCCACCCACTGGTGCACTATTTGAACTGACATAGTCAAAACGAACACTGAAGACAGAATTTAGACAGTTCCCGATTTTTATTGTTATTATTATTACTCCGCGATTCGCTAAAAGTGTGTGGCGGAGGGTGCATTGAACCTATTAAAAATAGTAAGTTTGGAAGGATATGGCTGGAGGCGCCCATGGGCTATTTTGAGGGGGACCATCCCGCAATTCGCCTGGAGTGATCTGGGAAAACCCAGAGCTGGATGGCCGAAGAGATTTATCGAGAACTACTCCTGTCGGATTTTAAGTTTAGTCGTCCGGTAAATCCTTCCTATTCCATTTCCTAATCGCTCGTGGAAAAAATGAGTATAGAAATGAATCGGTTCTGGCCCTGATTTCTCTTATCTTATTTTTGCGTTCATTCCTAGATATGAACACTGCTGCCAGTAACATTTGTTTGCTTTCATTCCGAAATACGTAAGTCGTGAATTTTTCAATTTGCTTCAGGGATCCAGGATTTCCCAACCTAACTCCGTTAGCAAGAACTCATGCTGTCGTATTTTCACTTACATCATTTCCTTTCTGTTTACAGCGCCACTATGTCCGATTCAATTGCTGTTGAGGATCTAGTCACTACGACATGAAAGTGACTTCTATTTTATAATTGTCTCTTCACCAAACAAGAAAACGAGTGCGACAACTAATGTGACCTTCCTTATAGTGCCATCCCCTCGCATGTCCGATGAAAGCGTCTCCAGTTTTCACTTGGCGGTCTGTATTGAAGACCTCCCCGTCGTCTCGGAAGTGTTTTCCCAGTGCTGGCGAGGACGCGACGGGACGGGAGAGTTGTTTTTGCAGCAGCTCGCCGCGGGCCAATTAACTCCGACTCGCCGTCCCTGAGGTCGTCCTTGTGGCGACCCATTAGCTTAAAACTGATTACCCAGACGCGATCTACAACGCCCCGGGCTCTCAGGCGCTCCCAGAGTGCAGTGGGGACGTCTCTTAAAACGTATCGATTATATGCACTTTATCAGGACTTTTCTTGCGCTAAACGGCTAATCCGATCGTGGTTAAATTTGGCAAGGAGATGCTATTTGGCATTAGGATGGACATAGATACTTTTTTCGGTATAAATAATACATAGTCATATAATAATGATAATAAAATACTGAATGGTGATAGACAGACGCAAAGGATGTGTTTGGAGCGTTCTCTCCGGTTCAAATCCGGGTAGAATCAAAGATTTTTAAAAATTGTTTTTGACCGTGTGAGCCACGCCTGGACGGTCAGTTGTTCGGTTCCCATGTTAAACTGTAGACATCACAAATTTTGGGTGCAGTGCTTGACGGTCTAACAATGCCGTACGTGTACACTCACTTTTTTACGCTGTATTGATTCGTCAGACGTTGTTTCTCTCGAAGCGAGTGTGTGTTTGATCTGTAGTAATAGTATAAATGCGGAAGTAAGTCTAAATCTTTTTGTTACGTTATGACGACTAAATGGCTATACCGATAATGATGGAATTTGACAAGGAAATACTTTGTATCTATAGGAAAGACACAGGACATTTTTTCTGTACGATAACAGTTTTAGTTACGAAATTTTGAGAACTTATGGAATGGTTGCAGACAGGTGGATGCATGTGTTAGTACACAATGTTACGTTGGTTGCTGAGGCTGTGCTGTCATTCGCCGTCCGGTGGCGACGCTATCGCCTCGACGGGTTTATATTGATAGTAGGTAACAATGTTCTGGCTGATCAATGTATAGTCTTCATGCCGAAACATGTGACTCCATTCATCATTAATGTCTTGAATCAAATTTCCGTTCCTTCTTCCAATGGAAAAATGGCGAAAAGCAATAAACCTCTGAGACAGGAATGCTCCGTAGCTTACCTATAGAATGAGTGAAATTTTAAGTACAACTATCTGCAGAACCAACAAGTGGCTCTAATTTCCTAGCTATAAAATTTGTTGAGGAGTGAATTTTACTAACAATAGGGTACATTAATATATATGTATTCGGGACATGCCTTTCGAAGTTCAAAGAATAATGAATTCAGTAGTTTGGTGGTTCAGTCCGGATTGAGCTTGTTTGAAACTTGCCTTGTGACTGTTGTTAGTGCTCAATTATCCCTTCACATCTATCAGTATCCAGAGCCAGTGTGCAGTTTCCCATGTCCACGGCTATGATTGTAATTATATGCAAAGTTTTCTTTGACCCGTATAATGCCATTCTTCGTTTTCCGATAATTTTAGACCTATGTAATTTTGCTTCCTTCTTTCCTATCTCCAATCTGACGTTTAAGGTAACCAATTTTCGAAATTGTTATAATATCTACTGCGACGATTATCTCCTCTTCTGGAACTTCACAAGGAACAACGGCCTAATTGAACCCTTTATTTAGAATTAAAAAGTGATGTTCATCTTATGTTAACGAAGATGACTATTATTTTTTCAGTACTCTTGTATAATTTTTTCAATTTTACTTCTCGTGGGTTGGTCGCCTTATTCCACGTGTCGTGGGCCATTTCTGCGACGTCCTGCCAAACCTGTTTTACACTAAGGGGATGATCTAGTTTCTAGTTAGATAATGTAACTGGTAGTTGATGAACCTCTTTCAGTCTTCTCCGCGACTCCTGGATTCATTCTCGATGCCGTCTGAAACTCTGCCTGTGTCAGAACGTGTGTTTATGCCTGCCAGCAGCTCAGGACAGCTCCTTTGTCCTAACGTTTCAGCAGTAACGTTAAATTAGCAGCGTACGGCGTTCCTTCAACGAAGATGAGGCAGTGGATGGAGGCAGTTGTCAAAACAAAGTTGCTTTCCCATATATGGCAATACTCGTTTATAGAACAGTATGCTCCCTGCGAAAAAACAAAACAATCGATTTCGGTTTGCCTACAAACTACGAAGTGTATGTTAACAGCTGCCCTACAGAACATCCAGCAGGCCCTGACGAAAACCCCTAATTGGTGTTGAAACGTCGGTGAAAATGGGTGACGCAGCACAAAAGTGCAAAATGACAGCTGTGACACGTGTACTATTGGAAACACCAAGGGCCACTCTCACAGGAGCAGAGCTGTGGGAGTTGCACAGATTGACAATGATAATTAACCCACAAGCAGTTGATCTCCGTTATAGTTACAAGAACGAACTATTATTAATTTTAATTTCGATGGAGCTAACGCTACGGTGGCAATTCTCCTAGTCACATTTTTAAATTTGTGGTATTAGGGGGGGGGGGTTTGCTGGGTAATTATATTTATATCATTCCATTTACCGTTTTATTAATTTTAATATTAATGATTTTGTTGATCTTATCAATTTAATAATTTTAATCATTTGATTTTATCTAATAGCAAGAGGGTGCAAAGTGATATACCATCTTGCATCACTAATAAAGTCATAACCTGACAGATTTATTCAAATTCAACATTTGAATGCCTACAACCGTCGGTGTACTTTACATTTAATTTAATACATGAAAATCAAGGGTTCAAACAAAATTAATACCGAGTCTTACAATATGAGGCATAAGATGTTAATTTGAAAGAAACAACAGTAACATATTTTATGTGAAATTTAAACACTATGTCAAGATGCTTATTTATAAAGCTGTTCACAAATACAAGCTTATAGAAATGATTTTAAACAGGGCGCCATTAAGTCTTGGATTTAAAATAAAATAATATTTTCTGATTGATAGGAATTTATAACAGTCTTCCCGTATCAAATCAGGTGGCTCACGACTATTAACACGCTCAGAAACATTGTCGGAGAGTGATACTCTGCTCAGTGGCGTTGATGGGTCGAGGAATGCGCAACACTGAGTTTTTTTTTTTTTTTTTTTAATGGCTGAATGTCTTTACCGTTTATACAGCAGCGGTGTTGCGTCGTCACCTATGGTGGTAACACGCCCACTTCCTTCAGAGAACAGCAACAGGTACCGCAAGCCAGAGGTGGCCCAAACCGTAGTGTAGTGTTATACGTCTCGTCGTAATAGCAGACCCGGCGATGGCGTGACCTCACTGTCCGCCAGACACTACCGCAAGACCTCCTCCTCTGCTACTCACCACTGCGAGACCTCTTGAAATCGTCCCTCTCTCTCGATGTCGGATCGGAATCCAATCCGTGGGCTCGTAAGACATGTGGACCCAGAACACACCAAAGAGCTTGTTATTGATTGGCAGTTCACAGTCACATGATTCACACCTCGATCTGCCATACTTTTAGGTTAGGTGCGGATCTCTCCAGCCGATTTATTCACTTGACCGGAGATTAGCGGGCCTTCACTCCCTATTGGAATATGTTGCCACTCAGCCCAGGTGAAGAACGGGGTCGCATCCACCTTTACAGGTGGCTCCCTCCAGACTTAAAGCAAAAATACCGACCTGCTCTGGCACTCTCGACCAAAATATTCCAACCCTCCTTTCAATATGAATTATTGTTACTATTTGAAACATTTTACGAATCTGACACAGCAGTCTCGTTGCATATTTTATTTTATAATTGGAATATTAAATTCCTCCCACACTTACTTTTCGATTCACTAATTTTAATTTTAAATTCCTTAAGCGTTTTTGGTAAATTATTCATGAGTTCACTTGGTAATTTGTTTCAATCCCTGACACCCTTACCAACAAAAGAATGTTTTCCCACTCCCTTATGAATGAAATCGGGCGCCAGCTGGTGGTCATGTTCGCCTTTCCCCTTCCATGTACTATTCCTAATTCATTGACCAATATACCTCCAACCCCCTCACCAACATATGCCCTGTACATTTTCAGCACTCTCTTCATCCTCGTCCTTTCCTCCAACGACTCCCAATCGAGCTCGTTTATATCAGTTACTGATTGAGTCCTACGATAATTTGCACAAACAAATCTATCTGCTCTTCTTTGCACACCCTCCCACTTCTGTATTTGATAACCAAAATGTGGGTCCCAAGCTACTCCACTATATTCAGCCAATGGTCTGACAAAAGTTTTCTAACCCAACTCCCTAACTTCTCTGCCACATCCTCTCATCACCCTCTCCAGCAAATGTAGGTTTTGTAATCTTTTCCTACAGCCTGCCCTGTTGAGTTTGTTATCAAACGTTATGCCAAGATATTTACACTTTAAGCTATCAACGAGCCCACCCATAATCATAATTAACCTTTAGTTCTTTTATCTGTGTACCAAAATAAGCTGACTTTCTTGGCATTTATGTTCATTCCATGCTGACCTACCCATTTAGATATTCTATCCAGGTTACCTTGCAGCTGTTTACAGTCTTCACCTGTTTTGATCCTCTTGTATACCATTATATCATATGAAAAATACCTGGATTCTAAAAGTAACCCATCAACACCAGACATTCATTAGAATAATTAACAGCAACGGTCGCAATACACTACCCTGTGGCACTCCCATATTTACTTACTCCTCTTTTGATAATGTATTTCCTACTCTAACGCTTTGCTTTCTAGCTTTTAAGAATTCTTTTACCCAGAAAGTAACTTTTTCATCAAATCCAATAGATATCAATTAATTTAAAACCATTCTATGTCTCATTCTGTCAAATGCCTTAGAAAGATCTAGTTCCACACTATCAACTAGCCCAACAACTGAGATTGAGATGAATATCCTTCCCTGAAGCCATGTTGTCGGTCTGAACACCAGTCTCCTTCCTCACACACATTTCTAACATAGTTGCATATCAATCTCGCCAGCATTTTGCCCGTCACTGATGTCAAACTAATTGGCTTGTAATTTTCAGCCCTATTGGCAACCCCTCGTTTATGAATTGGTACTACTATCACTCTTTTACATTCCACTGGTAAGCAGCAAGACTCCAACAGGTCCTAGTACAATATGTATGTTTGCCAGAACAAATAGTTTGGTAACTGAAAGAAGTTGAATGAAATTAATAATTTTTATTAATATTATTAGCAAACGTAGAGAGAGCGGCACTCTAGGAGCTGACGGACGTGCTTGTCCTACGTGGAGAACCTGTAGGACCGATTGTTTCCGTCACCTTACACGAAGGTAGCTTAGAAATTTGCTATACTATTAACCTATCTTTCTGGAGAAGTCAACTAGGCTCGTACACTAGTAACTAATGTGGTTGATCGTATTGGTAAACTAACTGTATCTAGAAGTTTAAGTAATAATTTGATCCGCTCAATACTCATTACACCTGATCGCTCCGTATCTAAAGAAATTCTCTGTCAACGTGGCATAATTACTAGGATTTTAACGGGTTACGATATTATAGGTCTTTTTTTGAGTGTTTATTGTATTGATACATATTATATATTAACAGTTTTTAAGAAATTATGCATCAATACTATTATAAATCTGTGGGAAAGCTGCATGTGTCTCTTTATTTTAACGGGAACCGCGCGCAAACTACCACATCAATTTAGAGGGTGTTTAGAGCTAATGGTCCGAATCTGCGGAAATAGATAATGACTTACATATACCATGGCAAGGATCAAGCAATAAAAACCTTAATATATGGCAAACTGTGGGCCACGGATCATTTTCCACTTTCTGACGTTCACTCCTTTCGGAAAAATCTGACAAAACGTAGGATTCAGTTTTATTTTTTACTTTTGTATTCAACTTTCTGGAACGCAGTACTTCAAAATCAATGGAATACGTGAATCAAAGGTAATTAGAATTTACTTACTTCGTAACAGGTCATTTGCGTTGCAAAATGCGTTGGATTACTAATGTGGTAGTCATATATTGTCTCTGGTAGACAGTTAAGCAGTTTGTTTCTACTATATATCTTCCTGCTGTGCAATAAACGACGTAAAACGCAAAAACGTCTCCCTTGCGTATCATTATGGATACGAAATTCAGTTTTTTTCTCTCGAAAAAAGATGCGTGAGAAACAGCTATCATAAATATCAACAGGTAACAATGCATAGTTTTTCTATAAATATATCTACAGATCTGCCCATATTTCTATGGTCTTTACTCGATTAATATCGATTTCGTGGCTTTAATATACAATTATTCGTGAATAATATCGCGCAAGAAAAGTGTGTACAAATTTTGGCTGCTGTTCAAACCACGGCCAGTAAAATAAACAGCTCTTTCTATAGAATAACTTCATAAGCCTGATTTTGCAATGTTTATCCCCGTACGTGCTATTGAGTTAACGAAGACAGCAACATGCAACCAATGAAATTAAAAAAAATTAACTAGGAATCCTAAAATCTTATGTTACACCACGTAAATCATAAAACTAAACCCTTATTCTCTAACAAAGAGTGTCAACAGTCGTTCTAGTCCAGGCTGTATTTCAACCTAACCACAAACAGCGTCAATGATTGCTTTCGAAAATCATGTGGTAGCTTCTGCCAGGACGCCAATGACCTCGCTGTCGGCGCAACATAAAACCATAACAACATAGCTTCTGACACATGCGCATAAATACATCCACTACTTCGCTATCGAAACATGGCCTTCTGGAGTTACTTATGTGCCATAATGACATTAATAAACAACTTTAATGATAGCAAAGAGATTTCAAAATAATTCATATCCTAATGCTACGCCACGTAAATTATAAAGCTAAAGCCACATTGTCTGTTACGGTTCAAGAAAGCTTATCAACTGTCATCATGGTCCAGGCGGTATTTCAACCGAACCACAAACTTCAATAACCGGATTGGGAAATTGTTAAAGCGGGTGGAGGTGCGAATAGTATATAAGGCTAACTGCAAACTTGGTCAGTCACTGACAAAGGTAAAAGACAAATTACACCCACACCAGCTTATGGGTGTTTACGAAATCACCTGCAGTTGTGGCAGTGTTTATATCGGCGAGACAGGTCGCACTGTGGCGGAGAGACTTAAAGAACGTATCCGCCACTACAAATATAACAACAGCGACAAATCCGCCGTAGTCCGCCATGCTATTAACACCGGGCATGAAGTAAAATTCCAAGACACGAGGCCGCTGTGGAGAGAAGACCAGTGGTGGCCTCGACGTGTGAAAGAGGCAGCAGAAATCTTAACGAATTGCAACAACATCAACGAAGATAGCGGCCTCTTACTCTGCGATGCTTGGCGCTCGTTGCTATGTCAACATAAACAGTATTTTTCTGACTAACAATCCGGATATTGTAGATAAAGTTTGTATAGAAGACGGTATAAGTGATCACAAGGCGATTGTGGTAACTTTAAAATCTAGGTTGAATTTGAAGCATGATAAAGACAAACTCGTATATTGTTTCGATAAGGCAAATGATGCGTTTATGGTCGATCATTTGGCGAAAAATTTTGAAACGTACACGCTTAATACAAATGTTGAGAAACTTTTTTTTTAATTTAAAAGAAATAATATGGACCGGCTTAAATTAATTTGTTCCCAAGAAGTTTATTAAGGTTAGTAAGAACTTCCCGTTTTTCAATAGGGAAGTGAAACGTTTGCTCAGGAAGCAAAGGCGTTTACATGCGACGGTAAAGAAATCGGGGGACTCATCTGATCGCGCTAAATTAGTCCACTTGCGAGCGGACGTGCGTAAGGCAATGCGTTATGCGTTTAAAGAATTCCAAGCCAGAAATTTATCCGAAGATCTGATTACTAATTCAAAAAAGTTCTGGTCATATGTGAAATTAATAAGAGGCTCTCGTAAGATCATGCCGTCGTTGATTAATGAAAATGGGGAATTATCAGAAACTAGCGTCGAGACAGCAGAAATTTTGAATAATGTATTTAAAAAAGCTTTCACAACAGAAAACTCGGAGGAGATTCCGATATTTAACAATCGAACCAACAAAATTATGAATGATCTCGTTCTCGATGTCGAGGGAACAACTAGACTGCTTATGAATGTAAATCCCAATAAGGCTCCAGGACCAGACGGTATTCCTACAAGATTCTACTCTAGGTACGCAAAGGAAATTGCGCTGTATTTGATGAAATTATATACCGCCTCCTTGGGTCAAGGAAAAATACCAGCCGAATGGAATACCGCCATCGTAAGTCCAGTGTTCAAAAGTGGGAATGTTAATGATCCTCAAAATTATAGGCCGATCTCGTTAACCTCGATATTTTGCAGGATTTTAGAACACATCATCTATTCAAATGTCATGCGATTTTTGGATTAGAATGAGCATTTAAACCCAAATCAACATGGATTCAGAAAAGGCTGATGCTGCGAAACACAACTTGCCCTCTTAATTCACGACTTGAGCCGTATTATAGATGAGCAATCCCAGGTTGATGTGGTTTTATTAGACTTCAAAAAAGCTTTCGACACTGTGCCTCACTCTAGGTTGCTTAGGAAACTTCGCGGTTACGGTATATCTAGACAAATATGTGATTGGGTTGCAGACTTTTTGAAGGACAGAACACAGTGTGTAGTTCTTGACGGTGAGCGTTCATCACTCGCCGAAGTGAGGTCCGGGGTTCCCCAAGGAAGCGTGATAGGGCCTCTGTTGTTTCTCATATACATTAATGATTTGTGCGTCATAATAAGGGGACTGAAAAGATTATTTGCCGATGATGCTATTATATATCGTGAAATCACAACCCAGGATGACTGCGCTATGTTACAAGACGATATTATGAAAATAATTGCGTGGTGTAAAGATTTGCAGTTGGAGTAAAACGCTAAAAAGTGCCAAGTCATGAGTGTAAGTAAAAAGGTGACACCATTTAGCTTTGATTATACAATTAATTGCACTGTCTTTAGAACGGTAAATTCCGCTAAATACCAAGGCGTAACAATTCGTAATAATTTGTCGTGGAATGAGCATATCGAGAATGTAATTGGGAAAGAAAATCGTATGCTTCGATTTCTAGGTCGTAATTTAAAACAATGCAATCCGGAAGTTAAATCGATTGCGTACAAGTCACTAGTGAGGCCTCACTTGCAATATTGTTGCTCTGTATGGGGTCCCCATCAAAAGGGATTAATGGAGGCATTAGAGATGGTCCAAAGAAGAGCCGCCCGATTCGTGACAGGTATATATAGTTGGAGGAAAAGCGTAAGTGCCATGTTGAAGGACTTAGGTTGGGAAGACCTGGAGCACCGAAGGCGTTGCTCTCGACGGAAGCTAATTGAAAAATTCTCGACTGACGTATTTCGGAATGACAGCAAACAAATATTGCTACCAGCAACATTCATATCTCGGAATGACCGCGAAAATAAGATAAGAGAAATCAGGGCCAGAACCGATTCATTTCTCCACTTATTTTTTCCACGAGCGATTAGGGAATGGAATAGAATGGATTTACCGGGTGAGTAAACACAAAATCGGACAGGAGTAGCTTCCGATAAAGCACTCCGGCCATCCTGATCAGGGTTTTCCATGGTTTCCCTAGATCACTCCAGGCGAATGCTGGGATGGTTCCTCACAATAGCCCATGGGCGCCACCTGCCATATCCCGTATATCCCTTCCAAACCATTACCTTTCCTGATAGGTGCAATGCACCCTCCGCCAAACACTTTTAGTGAATCGCGGAGTAATTGTAATAGTAATAGTAGTATCTCTGACGAAGGCTGGAGGATACCAGCCGAAAGCTTAGGTAATGAAATAAACAATGCGGCATAACCAGAAAGTCAATTAACCATGTTCAATAATATTGCCGTTCGAAAATCATAGGTTCAGTCAAATGCGCGTTAATACGTACACTGTAATCAAATGTTGACATTTTGGAATTACTGATATGTGGTTGAAATAATCTTTATTCGAGACAAAAAAACTGATAACATATCGTTAAAATAAAACAAATATCCTAACAGGAAAAGGAAAAATTTCTATTTCAGAAAATTAAATATTACTGATTTTTTTGTATATAATGTATACATTTTGATTATTGTATTGAAACACTTATTACGCCCATGGCTCCCTGGATAGGGAAGCCCTCTTCCAAACGCACACTGAACTCGGACTTGACAGCATAAGTTTGAACCTTGTGAAAGTGACTCTAACTAACACTACATACAAAGTCAGGTTCAGAGGGAAATTATCAAAGTCAAAGTTACACAAGGGTATGGCTTGTCGCCAATCCTCTTTAACTGTCTGTTGGAGAGAGTCATTCGTGATTGGACGAACACACTAACAGATGGCTCTGGATTGAGAATCGGTTACAGGAAGGACAAACTATTATTCAACTGCGTGGCCTTCGCAGCTGACCTCACCCTCTTACTATTCTCCCCCAACAACATAACAGCTAAGGTAGGGTTAAAGACTTCCATAAACAAAACTGAGTTCACTGGTAACATCAGAAATGCACCAAAGTTAACCCCACTGGGGAATACAATGATACGAAGGACTAATGCCTTCAGATATCATGGAGAATGGATATCTCCAAACATCAACGAGGACTTAGCCATGAACAGCAGATGCGCCAGACTGGAGAGAACATACCTCTCCCTTAACCTCAGGCTCTATAATACTGCAGTACGACCATCAGTACTGTTTGCATCAGAGTGCTTGAACATGGTTAGAAAACTGGAACTAAAGGAACGTAAGATCTTGAGAAAAATCATGGTCCTATCAAAGAAGAATGAAAATACAGACTCAGGCATAGTAAGGAACTATACCAACAACTGGAGAGTATTACAACAGCCATAAAAAAAAGAGATTAATTTTCTATGGTCACATTGTTCGGACGGACAATCATAGGTTCGCCTCCAAAATCTTGAACATCATCTCTAGAGGGAAAGCGACTAACGCAAAATGGACGAGGCTAGTCAGAAAAGAACTCGAGAAAAGTGGAAGTAGACCACCGTGACATTACAACAGGAATAAGTACAGAACGTTGATTGAAGCATCAGATTCTCTCCAAACACTAACAGCGAAAACACTGCGCCCTGGATCTGGGGTGAAATAGACCCAAGAACGAAAGGACAACCACTGTGCAAGGATGAAAGAATATTGTGCCAGAAAGAAAGTTCACCAGAGTTAAGAGCCACGTGGTCCGTACAGGTCAAAACGAAGAAGAAGAAGAAATACATATTACTGTTACTGTTGTTATGAATTAAGAAACTCTTACATTGTAACCATCTTCCAAGAGCATGAAGTTGTAGGTAACTGCTCTATCGATATAAATTTCCAGAGGAGTTGGATTGGGAGTCACTGGAGGAAAGGAGGAAGGGGAAGAGAATGCTCGGAATGTACAGGGCATATGTTGGACATGAGACTTGGAGGATGTCATGGATTAGAACAATTTACCATGTGAAGTCATGAATATTTTTTCAAAAACGTTTAAGGAATTTAAAATTAAAATTTGCAAATCAGAAAAGTAAATGGGTAGGGAATTAAGACTCCAGTTATGAAAGAAAATGTTAAAAAATAAAGTAAAAAGGGGTAATTAGATGACTAGCGGAATTGACACCGAGCGTTAGCTCCATCGCAATTAAATTAATAATAATAATGAAACGTGCAGTCCTCCATATAAGGCACACAGTGTCATTACAACGAACGATCTACTAATTAAGGTAACATCTTATTTCTCTTAATCATTGCTTCAATTATTTATATCACAATAATAAAATCCTTTCTAAATTAAACTCTCTCTCTCTCTCATTTTTTTACTTCATACAATAATTATCTCTACGAATTAGTAAAGTTAATTTTTCATATAGCATTACTACTATTTCATAATTGTATTACATTAAAATATGAATGAAACAAAACTCTCGAACATCAGTATGTAAACCGAATCTAAGGCATAACTAAAACAAAGGAAAGTTTTAAGAAGACATTTACAATTCATGCCTCTCAATGATAATATCTGATAATAGAATAAAATAGGTAGAGAAGGTTTACACATACCAAATCAACGAGCGCAAAGCAGCGGACAAATGCTACTCATAAATAAATTACATGTTGTGCAGTGTTAAAAACAATTTCAAGATACCTAACCCACTCCACCAGCAAAGCTCGACACATAATAATAATAATAACTGCTAATATTGCGATGGGGCAATCTCGCTACACACCCGCCTTTCTGCTTTCCTCTTCCAACTTACTTTTGCCCTCAACTAATATTACTCTAAATTCTTTCAGTTTTTCTGGAAAATTATTCATCACTTCTCTTGGAAATTTATTCCAGTCCCTTACACCCTTTACTGTGAAAGAAAACTTTCCCACACCCTTCTGCCAGAAATTAGGTGCCATCTTGTGGTTATGGCCATCTTTAACCTTTCACGCACCTCTCTTAATTTTCCAACCAATATCTTTCCACGCTT
Organism: Vandiemenella viatica; assembly: GCA_031002005.1. NCBI lineage: Eukaryota > Metazoa > Arthropoda > Insecta > Orthoptera > Morabidae > Vandiemenella > Vandiemenella viatica. Next base: position 2,653,920 of record JARYHS010009186.1, on the reverse strand, counting down.
CATCACCAATAAAGGCCATCCTTCTATCCTCTAATGAAACCTACTTCAGCTCCTTTATCATATTACTTACCGATTGTGTTTTTGCGGTATTTTCCAAGACAAATCTGTCAGCCCTTCTCTGCACCCCCTCCAACTCCTGTGTTTGATACCCAAAATGTGGGTCCCATGCTACACCACCATGTTCCAGCAGTGGCCTGATCACAGTTTTGTATCCAGTTCCCTTACTTTTCTATTGTAACCCCTCATAACTCTTTCCAACAAGTGAAGGATTTTGAACCCCTTCCCTACTACCCACCCAATGTGTCTTGCTCTGTTAGGTCTTCTATCAAATGGAAGGCCAAGGTATTTAAATTTCGAGTCTTCAATAAGTAGCCTCTTCCACTCTTTATAATCATAATCAACCTTTCATATTTCGTAAAGACTCTGATTAACGATTCCCAGAGGATCGTTAGTGGTGGTTTTCGTAGTTTACAAGCAGTAGTTGGTGAACCGAGTGTCTAGATACGCAGATCAGCATGTAATGTTTGCAGCTGGCATGATGAGCCATCTTATTGCGTATAGAATTTGAGTTATTTTTTGTATTCATCATAAATGCTTCTCTTGCTAGACTCAGTAGAAACATGGTGATGTAATTATGAGTGATTGCGATGAAGGATGACACGCATTAAAATTACTGACCTGAATAATATGCAGGAGAATAGAAAGGGTAGTAGAAGAGATAGTAGGTGAACATCAGTTTGGTTTTAGGAAAAACCACGTTACAAGAGAAGCGATTCTTGCGTTAACATTAGTACTTGAAGGACGGATCAAGAAAAACAAAGATACTTTTATGGCATTTGTTGATTTAAAAAATAAAAATAAAAGTTTTGGTAATGTTTATTCGGGCAAGATGTTCAAAATTTTAAAGAAATCAGGATTAAAATATCGAGACAGAAGAATAATTTATAAACTATATAAGATTCAAGTGGCTATAATAAAAGTAGAGTATCATGAGAGACATGCATTAGTTAAAAAGGGTGTCAAACATGTTTCTAGTCTATCCACGTTAATATTCAACTTGCATGTAGAGGAAGCAATAAAGGAAGTAAAAGAAAAATTTTCTTGTGGCATAATTGTTCAAGGGGAAAAAATCAGTATGCTACAATTTGCTGATGACATTGTCTTGTTGGCAGAACATGCTGAGGATATTGAGAACCTACGGAGTGGCATGAACAAAACATTGAAGATAGATTTTGGACTGAATATAAAGCAAAGTAAGACGAAAGTGATGAAATGTAATAGAAATATTACTAATCACAGTAGATTAAATATAAAAATAGGATCGGATGCAATAGGAGAAGTAAGTGAATTCTTCTACATGGGAAGCAAAATTACAAGCGATGGCCGAAGAATGTTGTTAAAAGCTCAATAGGAACAGCAAAAAGAGCCTTCATGCAAAAGAAAAATGTTTTAGTTTCAAATATTGTTCTAAGACTTAGAAAGAACTTTATGGCAGAGAAGCATGGACTTTAGGAATACCAGAAAGAATTTTTTATTTTTATTTATGTATTTATTTATTTATTTAAATGCCATTCGACCTTTTCCGTCATATAGCCAAGTTCTTTACATTTTATGACAATTCACATTACAATTTCTTTACAGTTGTATATACATAGTTTACAGTTCCTTACGTTTTATAACAACTTACGTTTCAATTCCTTTACAGTTCTATATATATGAGTTTACATTCTTGGTGTTATACTGTGGTGTGTTGACATGTAATTAGTTGCTTTCTTATATCTCATATCTGCGACGTAGAGTGGTTATTTTACAATTTAAAAATTGTATCCTTCGAAGTGTGGTGCTACAGAGGAATGCTGAAAATTTAGTGGACAGACAAAGTATGAAATGAATGAGTTTTACAAATAATGGGTGAGGAAAAAAGTTTGTGGAAGAAGCTTACAGAATGAAGAGACAGATTGGTAGGTCATATTTTGAGCAATACCCTATTGGTTAACTTGCTTGTGGATGGAACAGTCGAAAGTTAGAACTGAACAGGAAGACAGAGATTAGCATATATGAAGCATATAATTGACGTGGGTAGTGAGTGGTATGTACAGATCAAGAGGTTATCAGAAAATAGGAATGGTTGGAGGACTGCACCAAATAAGTCGAATGACTGGTGACAGATGAGGGATACGTAATCGCGGTTGGTATGAGAACAATATTACGTGACATCAAATACAAACGCGGGCGGTTCGTCCCTGTCTACGATGGGGATCGCAGTGAAGAACACGAATGCTGACTGAAATATTAAAACATCAATTCATTCGGACAGTACTGACAGTGTATGGACCATGGATAATATATAATAATTCCCTGTGGTGATAGGGTTTCTAATGGCTGCGCATCCCGCCCCTGTAACAACCGTCCTAACCTACTTTTAGGTACAGGGACCTGTAGCTTAACGTAAAATCCGAATCACAGAAACGTTCTGGCGTACTTCATATTGCTCAGCAAGCTGTGCCAGAGGTGAAGGTAGGGTTAAGTATCTTCTAAAATCTCCGCCACGACAGGGATTCAAACCGGGTACTTTTCGATTCCCAGTAAGACACGTTATCCACTGACCCACGGACTATGGGTGAATCTGGATGGACTTAGTTAGATAAGTGGTACGTGGAGAGAAATTGATAACCACGACCATCACATATGCGGAACTTTCCGTTTACTAGTAGAGATAAAAGTCGAGAAATTTAAAGTATTTGTTAGTGTGAAAGTAGGAATGGGAAATTAATAATAACAATTATGATGCAATGTTCTTCCAAATAAAACTGAAACTGTAGTTGATAACGTCATTATTGATTCATGAAATAAAACTGTAAGTAGTCTTAACCAATTTACAAAAAAGATATCAAGTAACACTATTGTATATGTATATATGTTTACATTCGGATTGTGGAGTAAGCTACGTTACGTTATGTTTACCTAGGGCAGTGAAGTTGTGTTAACGCTTTTGCCATAAAAAGCATTTGTTTTAGTTGCAAGACGGAAAAATAACCAAAAACTAAAAAAAAGTCAAAATTAAGTCCGTTCCGATGGCCATACCAAACCGGTGTGGCGTTCACTTCACAAAAATAGTTTTCGTGTTGATATGGAAAGTCTTTCGAGGGAAGTATGTGAGTTCTTAGGATGGCCAGCCTGACGCAAGCACTCTGAGTGATGACGTGTGCGTGGTGGGAGGAGCCGCGCTGCCGCGTCTGTATCAGTGGGCCCCGCGTCAGCTGACCGGCAACAGGTGTTGGGCGCCGCGAGGAGCCGAGTCGCTCAGGTACTAAGCTTCAGCAGAATCAGAGGCCTCCATTGTTCTCATCACGTTTTGTAAACTCTCGCTCGCACACGGCTAAAAGAGGGTGAAACAGTTAATCTTGATCGTACTGTTTGATTGACTTGTTTTGTGTGTTTTAATAACGAATGAGCGAGAAACGGTGGCAGTACAACAATAGTGAGCGTCACAGGTGTCCAGCGGTGTAGCGTCATACATACACAACGTTTCGACAGCCGCCTATGCTGTCTTCATGAGGTGTGTTACTTCTAGCATGCAACACCTGCAGCTTTCCGCTCCTGATGAAGACATCAGAGCCAGCTGTCGAGTCGTTGTGTTTGTGTGAAGCTTGTATTGATTCAGTATGCCGGGAAAATCTCCACCCACACAATAGTGATCGGTCTTACCGTCATTACTATTACTTCTATTTGTGAATTATTATTTTAGCATACGATCTTTACCGCAATACAAGTGTTGCCGCTGTACTTGTAGCTGCACAGGCCCACAGGCTGTGGTTTACAACAGACGTACGTTATAGGATTATTGTCATGTACTCAGAAATAACTGACGGCGGTGGGTTGGAATTAGCAAAACGGTTTTGCAGTTCTCCTGTTAAAAGTAGCAAGCCGATAACACAACCTTCGCATCTTATCGAATTCATGACCACTTCGACATGCGCTTCTCGGGTTTATGGATCTTTTTTTTATGATACATGTCTATAGCATTAAGCTACTATTTCATATTTAATTTAATTGCGATGGAGCGCTTACTTCGGTGGGAATTTACCTACACACCACTTTTCCGCCTTTCCAGTACACACCTACTTTTGCCCTCAACACATTTCAACTTTAAATTGTTTCAATTGTTTCAATTGGTAAATTATTCATCAATTATTTCGGTAACTTATTCCAATCCCTTACCCCCTTACCAAAGAAAGAAAATCTTCCCACACCCAGGTGCCCTTCATCCCGTAGGGCTTTGTGTTCCTGCTGGCGCTACCGCTTGCGCTCCAGAAACGGTTTACGAGAATATTCAACAGGCAGTGCTGACGTCACATCAGTGATTAGTCGCAGTGCGAAGCGCAGCTCAAGATATTTGAATTGACCCAGCCTCGAGCCAGTCTCAAGCCGTTTCAATTATAAAACAAAAATCGCATATATCCACGACTTTCCAACCGTTATAACACCTGTCCTTCCAAATTATTTCATCTCGTATTGATTTAAAATATGTGTCTCACATGGGACACCTTTGATCTCGAACTCTCGGAACCGTATGAAAACATACTTAAAATAACAAGCCATCATAAACGAAACAGTGGTGAGTGTCATTCCCATCCAAAACGTTGCATTCCACCTCAGGTAAGATTTTAATCGAGATAAACAAAATAACAATATATGAATACCACATGAAGGAAATGACGTCAGTGTATCATTACATTTTCAATCTCTGCTTTAAGTACGTTAATATAGCGCAAAACACGCATATAAAGCAGTACCACACACCTGATAGTGCTTATATTAGTTCTCAAAGTGCAAAAGCGGGATTTCGATGAAACTACTAAAACAAAATGGAGGTGAACGATGTGCATGCCTCACTAAAGCCACATTATCACATTCCAACTCACTTTCGCATTCATGCAGCCTAACGTGAAAAACTACACTAATTACATTTTTGGTATGTCAAAGTCATGACCCGGCTTTCGCCAAACATATTGCAACATAGGGCTAAACGTGGGTGCAACAAATTGATTGTAAATCACAGAGTGCAGATTCATGATGAAATAACGCTCATATGTCTTCACTTGTGGTTTGGCACATAGTAGTCTTACAAAAGTAATCCTTCTGATATAGAACTTATATTGCCGAAAGAAGTAAATATCAAGGGATTGGCAATATTTTTATATTTTTTTAATTTCGGTGGCAATATCTTAAGCATAACATCTTTGTTTGAAAAAGTTGCATCTACAAGGGTACGATCTGTATGAGCTGACCAGGAATCACACAACAATAGGCTGTTTTCATGGCTCCTGAATGACGCTAACATACAAGTTGGGAGTTACACATGGAAATGACATACATCAGTGTTTTGTTTATGAACGCTTGTTATTCTAAACATGTTTTCGTGTGGTTCCGGGCAATCGACGTCAATGGGAATTTGTGCTGTAGTCGAAGGTAAACGAAACCCAAAATATGTCGATCTGCTGCCGTCGAGACTAGTAAAGGCTTCTGGTTTTTATATAATACGTTCCGAATCTTGCCAAACCAAATGTCATGCTTAAGATTCTGTATATAGTTTTCTACGGGGTCACTCTGAAGCAAACCCCGTCATGAGAGCTACCAGAATCGATGTTACGTAAACTGACCCCACATCTACCATATCCGTTATTTAAAAATAAAATAACCACAATAAACATTACTTATACGTGAGATTCTTTCGAAGTAGTGAGGTTTTAGTTAGTGAATGCTTCTGTTACAGCTTAATGCACGGCGGCAAGCGGTGGAAATATGACAAAGTGGGCGGTTGAGGTAAATTCAGTGAGGCGCGAATGAGTACAATCACTACTTTAGCAAACAACCTGAGCTATGTGTCAGGAATGGAAGGATAATCCTGCAACCTCAGATAGCTCACATCATGTCCTACTATACGACAAAATTTTATTTTAGTAAAAGTCTCACGAGTATCGCGATATTGATATTTTTAATTTATTTTGGAGTGATGTTACTTTGTTCAGTTTATTCCATTCCATTTCTACAAATTACCTGGAAACTGTACGCGCACGTCATGGAAAACTGAATTGTGTAACGGACTATTTGAGTGGTCTAACTCCTCTTCTGTGGGCGTAATTTGGAATCGAAGGAGAGGTTCTAGAAACTCAGGTACTAACCTTTATGGAGTTTCTGCTGCTGACCTCCGGCGACCTCGGCTCCACTCCCCAGCTCAGCTGTAAGGAAATTGATGATAAAGAAAACAGCAACCAGTCACTGGTTGCTGTTTTCTTTATCATCAATTTTGATATAACAGTCACGGAGTTCCAATGATCCATCATGGATAAAATATAATTCAGCTGTAAGGCTATTTACTAATATCAGGTTCTGACACCACCGTGGATTAAGGCCACAGTCCTGTATTGTTGTTGGTATGGCTTCACCAACTTAGGCTTACTATGGCAAACAGCAGGTTCTCTTATACCCTACCAGTGAGAACACAGAGTAACTGCTGTACAATACTGTTTATTGCTCATCCTTGACTGAATACGTATTATCCGTTTTGACGCCTTCTGCGAGGCTATCCCCGTAGGCTTCTATTGGATTTACATCTTCTGAAGTACTAGTAGATGATGGAACAATTACTTACATACATGTAGAATGGCTATCGGAGGATTCCACCAAGTGTTGCAGCATTGTCGACCCTAACGAGAGACCAGGCAATAGGAGAGAGAGAGACTATTTTCTATCCGCTAACTGGCATAGTAATGTGCCTACTGTCAATCTGTCACTGAGAAGACCGAACGCATGTCCTGCGTTTCCTATATTGCCCGTATCGAACATTGTAGACCTCTTACGGCAATTGACCGGCCAGTGTCCCTGGCTGTGGTATGCGCTGATTGTTTTCGTCAGCAAAACCTGACTCATTACTCGCGTGCGGATGGCACGCGACTCTGGCGTACTGTCACGACTCACTTAACACTCATTTAATTCTAAATCACACAACTAAATCTTTTGCCCCAAAACTTGGGCTGTTACAATTGCCTCCATCTGCTGATTTAATTATTTTATGACCTTCAATGCCTGCGACCATTTAGCGTGACCCAGTTAATATTTTAATGACTATTGTGTCAGGCTTTGCTGAGATAATGAGGCACGCTATAGTGAAGCCAACACAAGACGAACACCACACCCATTAGAACCTCACATGTGCGACGATGGATCCTTACAATGCGATCACAGCTTTCTGGCCCCTACACTGCTAAGACCAGCTTAAGCGTCTTGGTCGGGTCGGGAGTGAAGGAATCTGTGAATATGTCTGTGGTCATGGTTTGCTAACATGGAAGGCAATTCCGAAGGCCCACACAACAAGGTAATTATCAGACATTTCAGGCCAGTGATTTTCCTCATCCTCCTTCATCTACTCTGCGTATATTGCTACCTGAGGCTGTTGCCTGCCACAGTTTAATACACGAAAGAATTATACAGATTGAAACCGTATCTCCTTGAGGAACCAGGTTTTCATAACCTCTTTTTTTTTATTTGTTTCTAGCTTTATCCCCTCTAGTGGTCAATGGAGATGTGAATGAACTGGGGACAAGGAACGGGCCTTTTGACGGAAAAATCCCGACTTTCGCCTGGAGTTATCTGGAGAAATCATAGAAAATTAAAAAGAGTGTTTTAGAGGGTATTTGAGGCATAAGTACCACACCTTCTTAGTAGCAGGAGGCACCGTTGAAGAGAGGTGGCATCGATTCCTACATATACTCGGGGAAGGTATGAACTTGCATATACCGAAACGGACAATCAGGGAAGAGAACGATCCCCCATGGTACACACGGTAGGATAAAAGGTTACTCAAGAAGCAAAGGAAGATACATGCACTATCAAAAAGGACGATGCATCTGACTGATTTAGATAAGTTAGAGGAGATAAGGGGACGTGCTAAGAATGCGATGCGTGAGGCATTTAATAACTTTCGTGAAAATTCTCTCTCTAAGAGCCTCACTGAAAACCCTAAGAAATTTTGGTCGTATGTAAAAAAAGTTAGTTGTAGTGGGAACAATAAGCCAGTTCTAATAAAAGACGGACGGGAAGTTGAAGACAGCCGCGACAAGGCTACCGTATTTAACACCGAATTCAAAATTCATTCACGCAAGAAAACATGGAAAACATCCCCACTTTACCACATCGTGTGGAATTAGAGATGGATCCGATAGAAATTGATAGCGTAGGAATTGTAAAGCAATTAAAACTCCTGAAGTGGGGTAAAGCGCCGGGTCTCGATGGTATACCGGTAAGAGTATTTTCTGAATACGCGGAGGATATGGAACCATTTCTGTCAGATATATTCCGTAAATCACTAGAAGAGAGGAAAGTACCTTCTAGCTGGAAAATAGCCCAGGTGATTCCCGTTTATAAGAAAGGAGATCGGAGTGATCCTAGGAATTATCGACCCATATCTCTAACATCGGTCTGCAGCAGAATTCTGGAACATGTCATATGCTCGAACATAATGAAGTTTCTAGATGAGAACGAGTTACTTACACCATGTCAACACGGATTTCGGAAGAAGAGATCGTGTGAAACACAATTGGCCCTATTTTCCCACGACATAATGAAAGTTATAGATGCAGGTTCGCAAGTTGATGCAGTTTTGTTGAATTTTCAGAAAGCTTTTGATTCTGTGCCACACAACCTACTTTTAGCGAAGATTCGAGCTTACGGTATTTCGGCTCAGATTTGCGAGTGGATACGTGATTTTCTAACTGGTCGATCACAATATGTCGTTGTTGACGGGGAAGCCTCTTCTAAGATAAATGTTACTTGGGGCGTTCCTCAAGGAAGTGTAATATGTCAACTTCTTTTCTTAATATTTATAAACGATCTAGGTGATAACGTCAAATGCTGGTTGCGATTGTTTGCCGACGATGGGGTTATCTTTAGGGAAATAAGGTGCTCCGACGATTGCTTAGAAATTCAGCGTGATTTGGATGCTATTTTCGATTGGTGCCGTAAATGGCAGCTTACACTTAATTGCAAAAAGTGCAAGGCAATGCGGATAAGTAACAAGAAGAATCAGGTTGTTCACAAGTACAAAATAAACAATTCACCTGTTGACACGGTTGATTCCGTGAAGTATCTGGGTGTGATAGTACAAAGCAACATGAAATGGGACATGCACATAACTTCCGTCGTAGGCAAGGCTAATTATAAATTACGTTTCATAGGTCGTATTTTGAGGAATTGTAATGCTCAAACAAAGGAGATAGCGTATAAAACACTAGTGCGTCCGCATCTGGATTACTGTTGTGGGGTTTGGGATCCGTATCGCAATGTTCTGATTACTATTACTATTACAATTACTCCGCGATTCACTAAAAGTGTTTGGCGGAAGGTGCATTGCACCTATCAGGGAGGGTAATAGTTTGGAAGGGATATACAGGATATGGCAGGTGGCGCCCATGGGCTATTGTGAGGAACCATCCCAGCATTCGCCTGGAGCGATCTAGGGAAACCATGGAAAACCCAGATCAGGATGGAGACTTACTCGACCATATATTTTTTTTAATATATCCATCCTTTAGCCTAGTAGTAAACGCAGAAATATTTTATCGATTGACTTAGTAGAGAGGGTGCAGAGGAGAGCCGCTAGATTCGTGACTTGTTGTTACAGCCCTTATGAAAGCATCACAGAATTGATACATAGATTGGGCTGGGATCGTTTGGAAGACAGACGACGTAGCTTGCGTTCGAATTTAAATTTCGAGTGCAATGAAATATTTCTTCCGCCAACCTATTTAGGTCGCAATGACCGGAGGGATAAGATTAGAGAAATAACATGCCGTACTGATACTTATATGTATTCCTTCTTTCCTCGCACTCTTCGGGATTGGAATGGGCGGGTTTAGGATTGGTGCTTAGCACCCTCTGCCACCCACAATGTTTGTGATTTGCAGAGTATGGATGTAGATGTAGATGTAGATGTAGATGGCCCGACGGGGATTGGAAACCGCGTCCTCTTGATTGCAACGTCAGAATGTTACCGCTCACCCACTATGCTCAGTTTTCAAGTATACATACAGGAACGATATTAGAGACTTACTCGACCATATATTTTTTTTAACATATCCATCCTGTAGCCTAGTAGTAAACGCATAAATATTTGATCGACTAGAGATTTTAATCTTAATCACATCGTGTCTCATAAATTCGGAACAAACCAGAATACACTAACTTTTATAAGCACTTAGGAAACCTCTTAGTTATTTTCTCGAAGAAAAACATCATTTTCCTTTTACAAATCCAGCTTATTCCGGTTCGCAAAGGAATCATCCATTTCCTTCAAAATACGGACATAAGAGTTTTAAAGGTTCAACTGCGAATGGAATTAGTCAACATGACTAACTGTAAGATAGATAGCATTCTTTTTCCAAGACTATTCTTACTAGCAGAAAATGCATCCAGTGAGAAGAATTAGGATACTTTTTCAAATTCTCACCATCTATCAAAATTCTTTTTTCTGTGTTTTCTCAAAATATTTCCAGTTTAATGCCAGGATGATTTCTCTAAAAGACATTGAGAAAATTGTTTCGTTTTTTCCGTTTACTATTCTCTCTTGCATTTGTTAACCTCGATTATAACGAGGTGTTTAACCTTAAATATTAAATGTGGTTAGTATACAAAAAAGACGAAGGTTTGTGTAGTTATCATAGAACAAATTACTTCTCAAAAATACTATCAATTTATGCGACCATAACTAAAAAAAGAAAATGTTAAATACAGAGCATATATGTTTCTTTGTACTCAAAATATGTTATATCAAGGATCATATCTTATTAGCGTTCATTCTTTTATAGAGATCTGAGGTAATATTGTGTGCAGTATTTTATGAATTTACCAATCCATATTTCAACTATGTAACCGGTTAAATATTCCTACTTGGAATAATATTAATGGTCTTTCCAAAAAGCTTTGGGACGGGGAGGGGGGGGGGAGGCAAAGAATATGTGGAAAAGGACCAGGAGGTAAATATGAGAATGAGATCGTGGAATAGTGCTACATCGGTGTGGAAGAAGCAAAAGAATACACAGTATAAAAACTTCCAGTAATTAATGGAAATAAAGAGGCGTAAATTTTCGACTTCAGAAAGTTCCAATGTGTTGTAAGTGGTATCTGACTGTTGGCACCGCCTCGTCGACAGATATTCCTTCTTTCTTATAACTTATATCATTTCTGCCCGTACATTTTCTATAAGGGTTCATGTCAACGTTTTTGACTGGCTAATCAGTTTCCTGGACCTTTGGCTGCTGGAACAACCATCTAAAACAGGGTGGTCTGGTGGACGAGATACCAGTCCTGCTGGAATATGACCCACGAAGATCTCTGCCTTACAGATAGCAACATTGTGTTATACAAAACAGACACTCAATTCGCTTTTGGCGGTCGTCCAGATGACTGACCCGCAATCCCCAACCTGTACAAATGTCATCTGACCTCATGACTGAACTATTCGCGACCCCTCGCAACGACTATTCTACTGAAAACTAAATCTGTAATGTATCTTTAAACTGCAATGCTCTACAAAAAGGGAAACTGCCAAAAAGTCGAACGATTTCCGATTCTGGCCAGCTGTTTTGTGTGGTGTGCTTGTGTAGGACTGTTCTATGACATTCCCTTCCATTTGATAACCCATTATACGACTTGCCACGGTTTATTTATGAATCCTCATGATTCTTGTAATAAAACAGTTTGAATGCCACTCTTCATGCAAATTAATAATTGCCGCCTTCTCAAGTCAATTAAATGTCTATATGCGGCCTATTAAACGATTCATATTGAATTAGTACAAGTCGAACATTCCAAGAGGAAGTCTTCTGGCAGGAAACGATGCATATTTCCTTCTGTTGTGATTTCAGAATTGTCTGGCATCTTATCCAAGATAAAACTATATTTTATTTCATTAAAGCCTAGAAAAAGCAATTACAAAAAGAAATTTTGTAACTGTAAAATGCTTGACACGAATGTTGCTGGATTTGAATCGTTTACAAAATAATAACTGGAATTAACTATCTAGTTTAGATGTGTGAATAAATTTTAAATACTGGGTACTTCGAAGCAATTCAGATAAAGTCAACAAAAATCTTTTATGATTACTGTACCCATCTAATAAATGATAATATTTTAAAATCTATCCAAAATAAATTTTCAGATATCGATGAAATAATAATATACTGTGCTATGGTTTTATAAACTATGATTGAAAACTATGACTTTCATATAATCGTCAAAGTACTGGTCAATACAGTAGTTTTAGTACAAAGAATCATAATTTGTGTACGATTAAAAATTTATATTGCAGTTATGGTATTACGGATTGAGAGTATTTTGGAATTACAATTTCTCCTCAGCAAATTGCACATCTGTTGTTCTTTTATAATACATTAACCATTTTTAAATCTTCTGGTTAAATGCCTTGTTACAGTCGAGGCAAATATATATACGAGAGATCTGTGAACAAAGAACAAGAAACAATTAGCGAATGCCTTTTAGAGCAATCATCCTGGCATTAATCTGGAAAGATTTTGGGAAAACACAGAAAAACGAAATCTGATGGCCGCCGGGAATTTGAGCCGGCGTCCTAATTCTTCTCACGATGGTGGCTGCCATGGCATTATCTGCCAGGAAGAAGGTCCTGGTAAAAAACGCTGTTAGCGTTATAGTTAGTGACGTTAACCACTTCCATACGCCGTTGAACTTTGTAAAAGGAATCTGATGTTTTATTCGAAAAACTGACTAAGAGGTTACCTATACGTATATAAAAATTAGTTTATTATGGTGATTTCCAAACTCATGAGGCAAGAAATGATTAAGATCTGAAATATCCAGTGCAGTGTTTCCCAATTAGTGGTACCCATATCCCCAAGAGTATGTGAGGCTGATTTAAGGGGTACGTGCGTTAATATTATGGCTAATCACAAAGATATTGGAAACATTTGTATAGCCAAAAATATTGTAAGACTACCAAACTATGGATGCATGTGTGTGTGAATTCAATTTCTGTAAAGTAAGTGTACAAAGAATTGTACTGATGATCGTTGCGGCATGAACAGCTAGGGATAAGCGTGATTGAGCTATTTCTTGAATTGGCAATCGGGAAAAAGTAACTGGTAACCACTGCTCTGGTGAGTCAACTATTTCTGTGTCTACTACTGGGCTGCAGGATAGATATATTAAATAAAAAAAATGGTCCACTCAGTCTCTAATAATCGTCCCTGTATGTATGCTTGTTATATTCAGGTCAGAAAACTGATCGTGGTGTGTGAGCTACAACGTTTTTGCATCGCAATCGAGAGGATGTGGGCTAAAACCCACACACACACACACCAGACGAACGTCCAAAAGCCCGTTCCATGCCCCTAGTCCATTCCCATCTCCATTGACCTCGACGTCGAAGAGGGATAAAGCTAGAAACAAATAAGAAACAGGTTAGAAACATTGCTTCCTCAAGGATATGTGGTTCCACTCCTGTATAACTCTTTCGTGTGTTAAACTGTGTGCGACAACAGCCGTATGTACCAATATACGCAGGCACAGTCGGCGAAGGAAGATGAGGAAACTCGGATGCGTGAAATGTCTGATCATTTTCTGGTTGAGTGGGCCCTTTGGAATTGTTATCCGTGTTAGCAAACCATTTATTTTTTATTTTTATTTGGCCTTCGGTGACACCGACCACACAGCCATTTTATGTATTATACATTGGTACACATTACATACAACATACATAGTTTGTACAATAAAAATGACAATTTACAATTAAAATTCACAAGAACAATCTTCAGATATGCGACAGTTTCATGCCTTTTCCTTCAAAATTCAATAACTCCATTTTTTAAATATTCAATTATCGCTGGCTAGGAGTAAGATTAAATTTGTGGGTAGGGGGATTCTCATTCTAGCTAATTCTCTTATCATTTTATCCTGATGAGGTTTAAATTTTTTGCATGAGAATGTAATATGATTTATGTCTCCAATAGCCAAATCTTGACAATCACAAAGAGGAGATTCTCGAATCCCTATTCGGTGCAGGTGGCTTGGGAAATTCCCGTGATGGAAACGAGATCTGGAAATAGTGGTAATAAGGCGTCTCCTGATGTTCCATTGTAAAACCATGGTTTTGTTGGCATGTTTGGTTGGACACTTCCGTAGTGTGTGCCTTTAATGGTTTTTGATATATTCCATTCTTTTTGCCAAGTGTCCCTTGCTATTTCTTTGATGCTTGGAATCATGTCTGTGACCCCAAGTTTCATGTCCTCTTTGTGTCCCACGTGTATAGCTTGTTTGGCTAACAAATCCACCTGTTCGTTGTGCTTTATTCCACTGTGGGATGGAATCTATAGCAGATATGACGTAATACCTAGCTCCCTGTTGTACTTTATGTGTTTCGTGATTTCCATTATTAATACGGATAAGCGATTGTCCCAGGTTGTGTTTTCCAAACTCTTGAGTACACTGAGGGACTCTGTCAGAATTACTACTTTATTATGGCCGCATTGATGGCTGTATTTAACTTCCTCAAGAAGAGCTCTAGCTTCAGCTGAGAAGATGAACGTTTCTTCCGGGAGAGAATACTGGGCAGAGAATCTTGTGCTGGGGCAGAGGAAGGAGCATCCTACTCTACTTTTGCCTGCAAACCTTCGATCCATCTGTGTAAATATTAAATATGTTGTCACCTGACGTTGAAATATAATTGATTATTTTTTTATTAATATTTGGATTTCTGTCTACTTCAGAAAATGTACGTGATTTGTTTCTAGACGTAGTTTCGTAGGGTTCAAGATATATAGGGAGAGTTTTGTAGGATATGACCTTATCTTTGCTATTTTTCCAGAACGAGTAGGCTTCAAGAAGTGGTAGCCTAGCCCTATTCTTTTCATCGGTGGTTAGCCTTTCCATCACCTTAAAGCGATCATGTAGTGGGTGTTTACTGTACGCTAATTTTTCTAATAGAAATTTTTCTGCGAGGAATTTTCGCCGGATATGAAGAGGTAATTTTCCTGATTCCACAAGTAGGGCGTTGGTTGGTGTGGAGCGCATTGCTCCCACGCATGTTCTGACACAGCGTAACTGAAGCCTGTCTAATTTTTGAAGAGCGTCCTTTCTGGCGTTGAGATAGACATGCTACCGTAGTCCAGTAGCGATCTGATCAGTAGTGTTCGATAGAGGAGCAACAACGTTTTGGGGTGAGAGCCCCACCAAGTACCAGCAACCATTCGTATTATGTTTAGTCGTGCGTCAGCTTTTGCGACCAGGTGGTCTATGTGATGATTCCAGCTGAGCCGGCTATCTAGGATCATCCCAAGGAATCGACCTCTTCTCCTTAATGGGAGGCTATATGTTCCTAATTGGAGATTGTCATGGTTGTAAAGAATTTTTCTTTTTGAAAAGAAAATAACTATCGACTTTTCACATGATAGTTCTAGGCCATTTTTCAGTAACCACTGCTTAAGGATCATTATTGCTTCGCTCAAGATATTCTGGACTTCCGTCTGTGACTCAGCGATTGTGTATATGACGACGTCATCTGCGAATTGGAGTGTCTTTACTCTAGGTGATATTTGATGACTTATATCATATATATATAATATATATATATATATATCATA
The DNA here is from genome assembly GCA_031002005.1 of Vandiemenella viatica. NCBI lineage: Eukaryota > Metazoa > Arthropoda > Insecta > Orthoptera > Morabidae > Vandiemenella > Vandiemenella viatica. The sequence goes on along the minus strand of JARYHS010009186.1, from coordinate 2,638,249 downwards.
TATATATAATATAAATAGTACTGGGCTTAAAATTGCTCCTTGAAGAAGGCCTTGTGAAGCTCTACGTGGACCTACTTTGTTCCTCTTCGAGCGTATGTAAATTACCCTATCTGATAAAAGGAAGTATAGACCTGCAAACAATATCCTTGGTATTCCTAGTTTAACTAGCTTTTTCATGATGGGAATGTTAACATTGTCATAGGTTGCTTGTATATCAAGGAAGATTGCTCCTAAATATTGTTTGTTGCAGAAAGCCAAATTGATGTCAGTAGTCAGGACAGCAAGGTTATCTGCTGTACTTTTGCCTTTTCTAAATTCTGCTTGAAAGTCAGGAATTAATTCATTTGACTCCACCCACCATTCCAGTCTGTTTTTAACCAGGCGTTCCAACATTTTTCCTACACAGGACATTAATGATACAGGTCTGTAGGAGGACGCTGTAGTGGGATCTTTACCTGGTTTTAGCACTGGAATAATAACTTGAGTCTTCCATTCTAATGGGATTGGTTCGTTCATCCATATTTATTAAAACTATTTAACAGTATCTGTAAACCTGATTCAGGCATATTATATAGCATGGAATAGTGTACCCCGTCTACTCCGGAAGAAGTATGGGAAGAGCGCTAAAGGGTTTGTTGAAGTTCCTTCATAGAAAACGGAACGCACAGCTGGTGAACGGATGCTTCATCATGGATGAGATTGAAGTTAGTGTCTTGGAATTGTGCTGTGGAGGGAGAAATTTTATCTGCAAGTTCTTCTGGGGCTGAGGCACTGATATTATTGGTTCTGGTGTTGAAATTGTTACCCTTTAAGCTTCTTACTGTGGACCAGATGTTTGAGATATTTGAGTCCTTTCCCAAGGATTCGCAATACCGGATCCAGTTTAAGCGCTTTTGTTTTTTCAGCACTCTCTTAGTACAAATATGCCATATAGTGTTGCAGATCCGGATTCTTGCGGTAGGTTGAAAGTGCAAGTCGTCTTTGAGCCACTGCTCTAGAACATGTTGGATTCCACCACATCGGAGGTCGAGTTTTTCTGACTTTACTGTAATTTCTTGGTTGAATTGCTTTATCTGCCGCTCTGTATATTGCGTTTTTAAGTTCTCTATATGTATCGTTCCCCGTCATTTGTTCCGTGATATTTCTGGTTTCTTCTTCGACGAGTCTCTTATATTTAACCCAGTCAGCCCTATTTGTATTCCACCTTATTGTTGGATGAGCAGGGGATTCTTTATTGTAGGGGCTTCCTATTGTTAAAAGAATGTGGTAGTGATCGGATCCAATTGAATGTTTTAGAACCTGTCAGGTGGATATGGCTGCTAAATTGTTAGAACAAAGTGTTAAGTCGACTGCCGAAGGGTATCTTCCTGGTGTCTGTACAAGGGTAGGATTCCTGTCGTTTATTACAATCAAATTATGTTCGTCTATCAGGTCGATAACTACCGATCCTTTAGGGTCATTGTATCGACAGCCTTAACTTTGACTATGGGAGTTAAAATCGCCGGCCAAAATTACTGGTGAATTGATTTGCCTCAGCAATTTTGTCCAATCATTTGGGCGAGTTTTTATTCTTGGGCTGCAATAAACCGATACGATCGTGACAGTTGTCTGGTAGCCGTGTATTAGTACTGCCACCGCTTGGAAGGGTATATCATCCGTTTTAAGTTTAACTGGCTCATGTGGTACGCTCTGCTGCACCATTATGGCCACTCCTCCTTTTCCGTCGGCTCTGTCATTTCTGTAGAGGTTGTAAGTCATGAAGGTAACTTTTTTGTTAGGTTTAAACCACGTTTCTGATAACACCGCGATGTCTATCCTGCTTTATAATAGTTCTGTGTTAAGACTTTCTCTATTCGCCCATACTGATCTTCCGTTCCATTGTAAGATACTTAAATGTTGGGGTACCGTGGTGTTGTTATTTTTCTTATCCATTGTTGGTTGTTATTACTACTTTGATTTCTTTTCTTAATGTTGAGTTAAAGGGCTTCTATAAATTCCGTAGTCCGAGTGAGTTCTTCCATGTTGTGATTGAAATTCTATTCTGTGTTGTACCTGAGGCATTGTGGGGCGCTGCGGAACGTCCATTAATGTGTTGGCAACAAGGTCTCTGCTGTTGAGTGGTAAGTTATCGGAGAATGCCATTTCTAAGATCACTGTGATCAGATGTTGTTCCTTCTCTATTAGATATTCGTTCGTTGTTGGGACGTTTTGGCTATAAGGGTTGTTAGTAATTGGAAATGCTGGTTTGGCTGGTGCCCTTATGAAAAGTTCTTGTGGGACATGAGTGGCATTTCAGTGGGTGGTTTTTACGTGTCCCTGGGTGTCCAGTTACGATCTTTTTCCTTGCTGTCTGTTCTAACTGTGGGTTTCTGTTGACGGGGTGGAGGATCCCTTTGTTGTTCTGATCGACTTTGTATCTATGGAGGGACCGGTGGTGGTGGATTCAGAATATTCTGAACTGTGGTTGGACCTTTTATAACTTGGTTTGTAAGTCTATTCATTGAAGGGCTGGTTACTTGGTTAAAAGGTGTTCTGTCTCTATTCTGTGCCAAATGTTCGGCTGTTATCGCGGCATAAGATTTTTGTTCAATGCTTGCTGGTGCCTCCTGGTAAGATATCTCCTCGTAAGCCCTTTCTCTATTTATCTGTTGTTGTTTATGGTATTGAGGGCAGTTGCGATCAGTGGAGAGATGGAGCTCGTCACAGTGGCCACAAGTAGGTGGAGCTGTATTTTTACACTCTTTGAAAGGGTGGTTTCCAAAGCAATGACTACATCTAGGTTGACTCCGACATTGTTTACTATATGACCGTACCTCAAACATTGGAAACATTGAAGGACCGAGGGGATGTACAGTTCTACCGGGCATCTGACTCCTTGAATTGTCACATATTTCGGTCGTCGTTGCGCTTTGAAGGTAATTGCACAGACTGGGATAGGTCTTTTCTGGTCTCTGTCGGTTTCACTTGCAATTCTGGTGAATCGTCTTATTCGCACTGCTTGAACGTCACATCTAATCACTTCCATTATCTCCCCTTCGGTTATTGAAATGTTTACATTTCTTGTAATGCCTTTCCTGGTTGTTAATGAAATGGGGATGTAAGCTTCCATGTTGTGCATAGGGAAAATTTTGCTTTGGGCGAGGGCATTAGCACTCGGGCCGGAAATTGTCTCGATTCTAATACGGTTTCTGCCAGACTTAGTAATATTCACTATGTTTTTGGTTACTAATTCGCCTTCTTGGTGGGTCAACTTGCCGACTGCCATGCGGTGTAGTCTACCAACGTTGCTCGCTTTGCTTTCAACAAAAATTATATACGGGCCAGCGTCGTATCATTCATATTTGTTCACTGTTTGTGTAGTGGCATTTCTTCTTCTGTTGATGGTATCACTTTTGTGGAGCTATCGAAGTTTAGCACTGTGTTCAACGCTTCACCGACTATCTCTCCTATGTTAGAGCCTATTTCGTTCTCGTTAACTGTTCTACTGGCTGGAAGGCCGATTTGCCCCCCCTGGCCATAATCTCCACCGAACATGGTGGAGATTATGTGGTCTGTAGCACTTAATTTGTCGCTGTTGCAATATTAGTGAAATTTGATAGTCACTCTTAGGTTCACGTAAAATATTTCAACTTCCAACTCGTGTGTTGTCCGACGAACTTAACGTGGCGCACTCAACTGTAGCTAAGTTTCACTCGCTGACTCGCTTCGGAAGTCACAAATGTCTTCACTTTGCTCCGTATGAAGCTATAGACCCGATAGTTATATACTATGTGGACGTGAGCAAGTTGAACCAAAGTCTTAAATTTTACTTTGTTCCTATGCTTAGTTTGGAATTTACTTAAAACTTTGTTTATGGTGGTAGTTAAAATAACGGCAATTGCTTGGCTACGGCGCACACTCATGGTTTTCAGAGAGTGGGTCGTTGTTCGTAACGTATATCGATGTATTCAATTCTGAAATGTTCTTATTTACTGATTTCCAAATGGAAACATCACGTTTGAGCGCCGATTCAGAATAAGCGATAAACTTACAAAAAAAAAAAAAAAAAAAAAAAAATGAGATCCCACAAAAACAATTCTTGTAAAAATAGGGCAAGTCTCGTATTCATGTACGATGACAAAAAGTAATGAGATCTTCTTCTGAGCCAAACCTACACTTTACAGAGTGTATTCACTTCACTTTGTGAAACACAATGGTTTCTCTCGGTGTCATAGATCGTTTATTTGGGATTAAAAAATCTGATGACTTGGCCATTATGTAGGCCACGTTTTAGTTAACCGTTTTAAATACGTTAAATGTGTTTGATATAAATACGTAAAAGCTAAGATTTCCTTCGCTCTTTTTCGAATCTGGCAAGTATTTATTATGCCCTCAATTTCAGTAAAAATTATGAGGTGCATAATGGTCAAGTCATCAGATTTTTTAATCCTAAATAAACGATCTATGACACCGAGAAAAACCATTCTGTCTCACAAAGTGAACTGAACACACACTGTAAAATGTAGACTTGGCTCAGAAGAAGGTCTCATAAGTTTTTGTCCTCGTACATTAACACGAGACTTGGCCTACTTTTACAAGAATTGTTTTTGTGGGATTGTCTCTTTCCCAGATCCACTGGTGAATAAACACTTCCTCGAAACATTTGTCAGATCGGTTTACTTCATCCTTGCCTCTGAGCGGAAATTTCCCGGAGATAGCCGGAAGGATTTCTTCTCTAATAACCACCAATAGTCTTAAAGAGATCACATCCTATACACTCAACTGAAATTATTACCTCTACCTGTGTACTAAGGAACGTCACTACAGTCTGCCTACTTTCACATTTTTTTAATCGTAATATCCTTATTCTCAGTATTCAGCCATATTATTACCTGTCATCAAACATAGAATATTTTTTTCTTATAAAGTGGCTCTGTGATATATTTTTGAAGGCGGACAATCGCCTTTTGGTTCAATAAAATTGTCTTAAATTTTTAATGGCACCCACTCCGACAGCCATTTTATGCGATCATCGTGTGTACGACACGAGATAGCTCGTCACAACACTTACTTTAACACCCATATCCAGTGACCGGGAGTCCCGTGACGTTCAAGCCTTTGAGTTAATAGGAAACGAGTTCAAGTATTCGTCCTTCAATCCGGATTTCGATTTTGCACGATTAATCGATATCACTCCGCGAGTACCTGGATGGTTCCACAAAATATCCATTGCCGAATCCATCCCCGATCCATGCTTCCAGTCCTTTTTCCCCTTTAATGATTTTCTTGACATCGATCATCCCTAAGTTCTCGTCGCAGTAATTAAAGGCAGGAAAGATCTGAGGCAAGGAATGGATAGGAATTCGACCATGCCCTTTTGAAGAAACAGTCCCGATATTTACATGGAGTAATTTGGGGAAACCAACGAAAATCTAGATACGAAAATCTAGATTTGGATGGCCAGACGGGTATTGGAATCCACGTTCTCGCGTAGCCAGGTTAGATTGCTTCTACCCACTCACTACGTTCGGTTTTATCCCCTTCTTTTTATTCTCTTTCTTTTCTTAGACGTCAATGTGATTTGAATTCTGGGAGTATTGGAAACTAGAATAGGGAAAGAATTTCGGTAATGGCATTTTGAAGGAACATTGCCGGAGTTCAACTGAAGAGATTTACGGAAACCATAGAAAACTGAAATTCGCTGTGAATCGGTGTTTGAATCCGCGTCCTGCCGAATGCCAGGTAAGAGTGTTAACTGTAATGGACGGTTTTTAGACATATTATTTAGTGTTTAAATATTAGTACTTTAGTTGAAAGCAACGTGAAGAGTTCGCGTGAGGTTAGCCATGTTTTGCAGACGCAAGCGTCAGCAGATGCCAGAACGAAAGGCGATGACTGAGTGACGACAGATCGAATATCTAGAACGTTCGGCGATCAGGATAAATTATGAGCGACGGTACGCACTCGCTCTCTTCTGGAAATGTCAGTACGGTAGGGCAGACACCATGTCAGATTGACGGTTAGGGTGCCTCTCTCCGTAGCCGGGTCTTGCGTCATGGCCGATAGCAGGCACCATCGCTACCAAGACTAGCTGCTAGCCATCCTCCATTGTAAGTAATGGATCCACCATCTATACTTTGAGTAGATCATTAACGTCAAGTAACTATGGATTCAGTGATTAGTACCATCGGGATTAGCTTAGCAGGCAGTATTCATTTGGATGTATTGGCTTCAGTCAAGAGTGTACAATAAATGCCTATCGAAGCTGTTAGACGCCTTGTCTATCGTAATAGAAGTAGAGGAACCCATAGCTAGCCATAGCCTAGTTCAATGAAGATTACGTGATACTATTATAAAGCAAAGGGTCATGTCCTTAACCATGTGGTGTGAGTTATCCAGATTAACATTAATCTATCTAGCCGCCGTCCTACAAGGAGACAGCAGAAGTTGCCGAGGCAAACTGTGGAAATACTTCGCACAGGTCAGTACCTAGGATCTGGCCGGTTTCTCCTATGCCACATTGCGCTCACAACTGCAACAACCTCAAGCATTAAGCCCTAGGCCAATACGAGCGATCACACGCAGTGCCATGATAGGAAGGGCGGCCCACCACTCAACCAGCCCACAACGGTCGGTTACATAACTATAACCCACCTGGCTTGGAAGGCAAGAAGTAATTCTTGACACAAAACTGTAAAGAAATATCAATATTAGTTAGAGACAAAGGTATCTTACTTCCATTCCCTCAGCTTTAAAATCTGGAACCGCTAATTCACATTGCAGACGGATTTACTGTTATTAATTATTATTATTACTACTACATCAGTTGCTAATGCCATCAAGTTAAATTCTTAAATTCTAAATATATTATGATAAAAACAAAATTAATGTTTTATAATTCTGAACCATTGAAGTATCTGTAAATAGTTAATTTATGTTTTGTGACATAGTTCACACCATTTGAGTATTTTCGTAAATGCACTTCCTACTTACGCTTAATCCTCGTGTGTGTTTGTCACACACAATTCCATAACGCTGCAGCGATAGAAACTCGATTCAAACTGTCTTACTAGTTTTACAAATTTTTAGAGATTCTTTTCAATATTCGACACGTAATCGCGTTTCCTAGCGAATTGTCAACTGTTTATTCGGAAAAAACAAAATACACAATGACTATCAAAATGACCAAAAAAGCAGTTTATTCCTCTATAATCAATCGATTTCGTTATTTCAATAATTATCATGACTAAAATGTTGATACTGGTGATTATTCTAACTGTATAACTCCGAACTTTTCCCCTGAGAGCCTGCAAGTCTCTTGCTCACGTGTTCATTTTTTTTAAAATCTTGTGTAGTGTATCTTGAATTTAGTGTACCACCTACCAGTTATGCTGTCTCGTGAGGTATTGGTGTCTAGAACGAAGCATAATCGACAGGCAAGGAGTGTCGTGAATTGTGTCCCCGACTTTACAAGGATGCATTATCATACCGTGTTAGGTGAAATCTTATTGATAACTGATTAATACTGAAGAGAGTGGAGAATTGCGAATTACAAACCAGCTGGACTATTTAAAGAACGAGGAATGAGGTTGCTGTTATGGGCGGCTTGAAAGCCAGTTCACCCCAAATATTTGCAGTAATGAGGACGCGCACCGTGACTGGCGTCGTCTGTACAGACGAGAGACGACACTTGCCGGGAGACTGCGGGTGGACTGACGTCCGTTTGTCGTCCTTGAGACAGGTCGCCAGGTGTCGGCGCCTGGGAACCGTCAGCGATCTACCTGGGCCACGGACGTCGCCTTCTGCTGCCACTCTCTTTGTTAGACTAGCTTATTATCCATCGAAAGAAGTTGTTCGCTACGAAATAACTCCTGTCGGATATGACTTCGTGTTGAGCATAGATTTCTTTGCCATTTGTCGTACCGTATACCTCTTACGGTGGGATCCCATGGCGCGTGTTTTTGGAAGCCACGCCACATCAGCCAATTGTTAGGTCTCACCGCCTCCCCACCACTTTTCCTAGTGCAGATCTTTTAAAGCTAACAAATATAACGAAATATCTACTTCTAATAAGTACGATAGTTTTTAGCATTTTGTCATAGCATTTATGTTTATCATTTTTTATCCATGTTCTTAAATTCATTTCAGGTATGTTGCTTACATCATAGAGCATTTCTTCGTTTGCTTTTCCTTTTATAAACCACATGAATCGAACAGTAAACTAAGTTGACGAGTTTGCAATATTGTTGGAACTAAAGTCGATATTTACCACTGCCAGTCAGCAATGATCATGAATGGACACATATTAGCTATAGCCGATCCTGCCAACATTTGGGTCTAACTCTGATCTCTCGTTCCTAAATCTAATGGAAAGGATGGGAGGTTTTAATTAAGATTCATCTTCTATCATCCATACTGTGGTACCATTACTACTGGAATTAAAAACATGTACATATACCAAACAAATAATGTACAATGTTTCGAGGTAGTATTTACGCGTGCTTGCAATTTGAATGTTACACCTTCTGCGTATAAGCTGCTGTTCATGTGTAGCCAGTAATAATAACGGTGGAGTAACTTGTTAATAACAAAAAGAACTAGTAAAATGAAGGTTGTTGGTGGAAGCGTGACTGGTTTGGCAGTTTTGATACCATCGCATTTAGGCAATCCTTCGAAATCGGACTGCATTAGAAATATAGCTCACACTGTTAGGGAGAGTGCATACTACCAGCGTACCACAAGAGAAGAAATATTGCCACACATCTCCAGCCGTAGAGGAGTTTCCATAGCACTCATTTTTTTTTTCTTTTTTTCATCTGCTCAACGTCTCTCTAACAGCGAGGCCATTAGAGACGGCATAGTACTCATAACACAATCAGACACAATTATATTACAATAAAAAGACGAACATGGCTTCACTTGTTGAGTGGATGCGTCAAGACGGACTTAAGGAAATCCTTCGACAGCAGTTGTCAATGGGTTATGGGCAGAGCATTTACCTCTCGGATCTATCACTGCATTGCCGATAACTGCACTCCAAAAAGGGGTGATCCAAAATGCAACGTTATTGTAGAAAGTCGCCATGCATTACTTTATATGGGAAGTACTCGAACGTATTCTCTTGGAGAATATTGTAGACCATCTTCTCCGAATTCTTCATTTCCAGTAAAATCCACAGGTAACGAGATCGGATTCTTTCTTGGAACGCTGTTGAAAATGTCAGTGAAGGTTCCTGTTTTGGACAAAAATAAAATCATATCTCGGCAGTTGTGTCTGCAGCAGTGTTAGGGCTTGCAGTGGAGTTGTCGTATTCCGTGGCAGCTTCGATGGTCGAGGGTTGATTTTCTGGTCATCTCCTCCGGGCGTTTTTCTTCTTCCGCTGTCCGGGTGTGGTTTGGTTGGCATCTGCTTCTGTCAGCAGAGACTTGCATCTGTGGTCAGCACCACAGTTTGCACCCCGCTGCCGGGCAAGTTTCCACTGCCTCAGCGTGCGTAATGGTTTCCTACCTGCGCTACCTGGATCCCCTCAGACACTACCCAGAATCCCGTTATTCCACCTACTAATATCATGCTGAAAATCTGAAACCAAAGCCAAACGTGTTTACATCATTAGCTGCTACTGCGAACACTCTTATACATTTAAAACATTTAAAAATAAATAAAACTCTTAAATGTCTATATTGCTACCATATTTCTCTCTAACAACCTTAATGATTATCTCTCTGGGTTACCTAATTTTCGAAGCTACTACTTTTAAACTCAAAACTTATCCATACTGACTAAAACATGTGAAATATTACACAGAGTACAAGGTTCTTGTCATCATTGTTCTTCAAGAATACTGTATCTTATAAAAACGACATGAGACTTGAGCTAGATAAATTGAGCAACTTTGTATTGTTGATGAACGAAGTCTTTCGAATACCACAATCCCATTACCACTTGAGTCATTTTTCATATTAAGATTAATGCGAATTGGTCTTCGTCTACGAACGCGTGACAATTTTGTGCCAGTCTATAGATTCGCAATAGTTTTTCTGATAATAACATTCGCTGTGTTTCCTGAAATATTTGAAAGTTTTTTTGAAATGCTTAGTGTTTACATACACAAAATCGTACAATATATTATATCACACAAAAATTAGACATAATTGAACAACTTGACGATTATCAGATTCCAAAAACATTTCTTTCCTTCTTTTTAATAGGAGTTTAATTCATTAAGACATCCAAGAAACATAGTCATGTAAATATCATCATCATCAATGGTTTTCTGCTGTTCAGCTGGTCCATTCACAGCGTCAGCCTTCCACGACTCCCTTTGTTCCGCAAGTCTCTTTGTCTCTATATATTTCCCAATTATCATGATGTCATGAAACATATTTTTTCATCGTTTACCTCTTCTTTCCCTCCATTTACAATCCCCTCCAGGGCGATTTTAAGCAGGCACTCATTGCTCAACACATGAGTCGTGTAGGGATCCCTTGTAGTATATTGAGATATTTTAACTATAATATGTTCTAACTTTCGTTCGGGATAATTTTTCTCAAGCTGCAGCTATGTAATATAATTCCACCCAACGAAGCAGAGCTCAAGGTTGAGCAAAGTCACTTCCCGTGGGAAACAGTCCCCCTACCAAGGTAACCGAGAAAGCCCTTAGCCAGGGATTTTAGACGAATAGGATTAAGTCACATGACTTCTCCCCACCACGTTTCTACTCTGGAGAGCGCAGTCTAGAACGGCCTCCGGGGCAGTCGTTTCGCCGATTCAAAGGATGGACCACGTCGCCATACGGCATGCAGATTTTATTAGGTAATGGCTGATGCAGTTTACACCCTCTGGCTGGCTGAGAAAGAATATCCCGAGTGACAGGATTTTATTAGTAGCAGATGCCTTTTATGAGAGCTAGTTTATGCAGTGTTTTTCATTTATTTCAAGTGTATGTCTATGTGCCCATTTTTACTGAAGTATTA
>JARYHS010009186.1:2520263-2626297 GCA_031002005.1 Vandiemenella viatica | reverse complement strand
TGATAGAGTTACTAGCAATGAACTGTTGAGCAAATTCAAGACTACAGAATAAATTAGTTAACGAGAACTTTTATATCCCTATTTGTATTGGCACCTTTCCTGCATCTAGTTACGTATTGCAGCAAATAAAAAATCAATGACTCTCACAGCTTTCATTCATATACTTTTATGTGAATTGTCAATCAACAACCTTTTCTTTCTAAGGTTACCAAACCCCCTCCTCCACTACAAAATATGTAAATAAGGTCCACCGTGTTAGAATATTATGATATCACTATAGCAAAACCTCAAGGTCAAAACCATATGAATAGCTCTTATTCCAATGAATCAGTTACAAATGAAGACCACACTATTATCCATGAATGTTATTGAACTGCATGTGATGCCTTGAACATCTGGTTTGCAATAAGACGCCGCGATCATGCGGGGTACAAAATTTGTTAAAAATGTTGTAAGCAGTGTTTTAAGATGAGTGATAGACTGCTGTACGAAATGAGGTTGGAAGGATGTAGATCTATCGTAATATTTACACGTTGCCTTTTCCCGTTTATGTGTTTCCTTCCTCATTCAAATTCCCCTGTACGGCTGAATCAGTGTTTTCCTCAGTCAGTGTTCTGAATATCGCTTAGGGTTTCTAAATTCACAAACTTCTAAAATGTGTGTTTCTCATTATTGTGTTGTCGAGTCACATGTCAACATCTGCCCACTGAGTAATATAAAATCATGAACTATATGTTCAGCCATCATTAAATAAATTTAATAGCGCAGATAGCAGGTGAAGAGAACAGAAATAGTTCATTGGCTTTGATGGAAGTGATGCCCACAATCCCGAGAAATGCGGAAGACATAGAACAGTTTAAATTTATTTTCCCCAAGTTAATATAACGCAAATTGCCACATCTAGCAGCAACATGGAACATTTGCCATTTAGCTGACAGTAAATGTAGATCTAAAATGACTTTCGTCAAGTGTTCCTAAACGTGTTACAGTTCGCAAACATTCAACTCAATATGTTCTAATATTAAGTAATTTAATGAAGTTAATGAGGATTTATATTTTTTTGAACACATCTCGATTGTTTGTTTCCTTTTAAAATTTCATTCCTCATTCATGGATTGGTTTGTTTTTGTAGTTTGTTGATTACAATCGCCAACAGAAGATCTGTCTGTTACTTCAATGACATTAATTTTTACTAACAACTTGCTTTCTCATCATCAAAGTTATTCCTATAAGCAGCTGTGAAATTATTAGAACTGCATGGTATCTTGTAGATAATGATATATTTAGTGGAAAAAAATATTTGCATGATGGAGAAACGAACCCAGTACTTCGCCTCAAGAAGCAAGAACTGTACCCACTGCGCTATACTATGTGTTCATTATACTCATTTATATAATTTTGAAGTAGATTATTATTGTTTTGAGACATTAATCTATGTCGTCTGCTGTTGTATTTATTTTATCAAATAGATGTGCGGCGTTGAATGTATCTTTTTTGCATCACGTTTACTGCGGATGAAGATGCAAATGAAATTATTGAATACTATCTACAAGCTAGCTTTAAATTTGATCCTTGGAGCATTCATAGCTATGACAGGTATTGAACTCCCGTTTGGCAAATTCTGTTTTGTGTTAAATTTTTGAAAATCTAATCTGCCTCTTACTGTCCTTTTAGCTTTCCCTTTATCTCTCCTTATTTACCTTCTTCGGCTCCGGTTTCTTTTCTCAGTCTCCAGGTGTAGTAACAAAATTGAATTGAAATGGATTAAAAATAATAACTTACGAAATTCTTCTTTATTTGTGAAAAAAACAATTAAAAATGTTCTTATTCTTTACAAAGACGGAATAAGTAAAATAAATTCTGTATTTCAATGAGTTGATAAGTACAATAAAATCATTTTGATGATAAAAGTTAATACTCATTATTTGAAGCCAAATACATTTCTTGTAAAAATGTAAATAAAAAAGTAACAATTCCGTCAGTTGTTTCCTCAGTATATAGTCCAGTTTCCTTCTTCTTCCACAACTGCAGCTAGGCGTCGAGGAACTGATGCAACAAGTCTCTCAACCAATCTACGGCTCTCTAGCATCTCATCCCAGGCTGTATGTATCGTTTCTCTTGTGGTTGGCCTAGGGCTGACATTGTTTATTATTCTGGACATCGCGGCCCAGACATGCTTCTTTTGCTGTCAGTCCAGCACATGAATTTCGCTGTGGTTTTCCAGCCACTGCTGGACACATCTAGATCAATGAACATCCGTTCGGTTTTACTGGAAAATGATGTTCCCGGAATGGAATAGTTGGCGTACTGAAGGAAGCATTATGTTCTCCAGTATGTGGCGATACTGAATACTTGTCAGAGGTCCATCAAGCTCCCACAACATTCCACAGCCCTCGGCTGAAATCCATTCCCAAACAGCAATGGATGTTCGACCACAGCGATGTCGAAGATGAATATAACTCCGATTGAAGCGCTTTTTCCTTCTCCGATAAAGATGAATAGCGCTGTACGAAATGAGGTTGGAAGGATGTAGCTCTATCGTAATATTTAGTTGCCTTTTCCCGTTATGTGTTTCCTTCCTCATTCAAATTCCCCTGTACGGCTGAATGAGTGTTTTCCTCGGTCAGTGTTCTGAATATCGCTTAGGGTTTCTAAATTCACAAACTTATAAAATGTGTGTTTCTCATTATTGTGTTGTCGAGTCACATGTCAACATCTGCCCACTGAGTAATATAAAATCATGAACTATATGTTCAGCCATCATTAAATAAATTTAATAGCGCAGATAGCAGGTGAAGAGAACAGAAATAGTTCATTGGCTTTGATGGAAGTGATGCCCACAATCCCGAGAAATGCGGAAGACATAGAACAGTTTAAATTTATTTTCCCCAAGTTAATATAACGCAAATTGCCACATCTAGCAGCAACATGGAACATTGCCATTTAGCTGACAGTAAATGTAGATCGGTAAACTAGAAGGCGTCGAACAACAACCGTTGCTGAAGATAAAGGAATTTTTCAATGCTCACAAGATGACCCATTTAGAACCAACAGCGATATTCAACATCTACTGCAGCTAACAATCAGCAGGCCTTCTATAAGACGTAGGCTAAATAAGCGTGGCCTATTAGGGAGGATGGATGCTGTGAAAGAAACGTTGAATGAGCAGCATATATTTTCAAGATTAAGATTTGCCATGGCTTTTACATTCAATTCAAGTTTCTGGAGGAAGGTTATATTTTCCGATGAGAAAGTGTTTTCCACTACTCCAAATGGCGCTATTCATCTTTATCGGAGAAGGAAAAAGCGCTTCAATCGGAGTTATATTCATCTTCGACATCGCTGTGGTCGAACATCCATTGCTGTTTGGGAATGGATTTCAGCCGAGGGCTGTGGAATGTTGTGGGAGCTTGATGGACCTCTGACAAGTATTCAGTATCGCCACATACTGGAGAACATAATGCTTCCTTCAGTACGCCAACGATTCCATTCCGGGAACATCATTTTCCAGTACAACCGAACGGATGTTCATTGATCTAGATGTGTCCAGCAGTGGCTGGAAAACCACAGCGAAATTCATGTGCTGGACTGACAGCAAAAGAAGCATGTCTGGGCCGCGATGTCCAGAATAATAAACAATGTCAGCCCTAGGCCAACCACAAGAGAAACGATACATACAGCCTGGGATGAGATGCTAGAGAGCCGTAGATTGGTTGAGAGACTTGTTGCATCAGTTCCTCGACGCCTAGCTGCAGTTGTGGAAGAAGAAGGAAACTGGACTATATACTGAGGAAACAACTGACAGAATTGTTACTTTTTTATTTACATTTTTACAAGAAATGTATTTGGCTTCAAATAATGAGTATTAACTTTTATCATCAAAATGATTTTATTGTACTTATCAACTCATTGAAATACAGAATTTATTTTACTTATTCCGTCTTTGTAAAGAATAAGAACATTTTTAATTGTTTTTTTTCACAAATAAAGAAGAATTTCGTAAGTTATTATTATAATCCATTTCAATTCAATTTTGTTACTACACCTGGAGACTGAGAAAAGAAACCGGAGCCGAAGAAGGTAAATAAGGAGAGATAAAGGGAAAGCTAAAAGGGCAGTAAGAGGCCGATTAGATTTTCAAAAATTTAACACAAAACAGAATTTGCCAAAACGGGAGTTCAATACCTGTCATAGCTATGAATGCTCCAAGGATCAAATTTAAAGCTAGCTTGTAGATAGTATTCAATAATTTCATTTGCATCTTCATCCGCAGTAAACGTGATGCAAAAAAGATACATTCAACATCTATTTGATAAAATAAATACAACAGCAGACGACATAGCTTAATGTCTCAAAACAATAATAATCTACTTCAAAATTATATAAATGAGTATAATGAACACATAGTATAGCGCAGTGGGTACAGTTCTTGCTTCTTGAGGCGGAAGTACTGGGTTCGTTTCTCCATAATGCAAATATTTTTTTCCACTAAATATATCATTATCTACAAGATACCATGCAGTTCTAATAATTTCACAGCTGCTTATAGGAATAACTTTGATGATGAGAAAGCAAGTTGTTAGTAAAAATTAATGTCATTGAAGTAACAGACAGATCTTCTGTTGGCGATTGTAATCAACAAACTACAAAAACAAACCAATCCATGAATGAGGAATGAAATTTTAAAAGGAAACAAACAATCGAGATGTGTTGAAATGTGTGGAATAAACATATTTCCTTGATCCAAAAAATATAAATCCTCATTAACTTCATTAAATTACTTAATATTAGAACATATTGAGTTGAATGTTTGCGAACTGTAACACGTTTAGGAACACTTGACGAAAGTCATTTTAGATCTACATTTACTGTCAGCTAAATGGCAAATGTTCCATGTTGCTGCTAGATGTGGCAATTTGCGTTATATTAACTTGGGGAAAATAAATTTAAACTGTTCTATGTCTTCCGCATTTCTCGGGATTGTGGGCATCACTTCCATCAAAGCCAATGAACTATTTCTGTTCTCTTCACCTGCTATCTGCGCTATTAAATTTATTTAATGATGGCTGAACATATAGTTCATGATTTTATATTACTCAGTGGGCAGATGTTGACATGTGACTCGACAACACAATAATGAGAAACACACATTTTAGAAGTTTGTGAATTTAGAAACCCTAAGCGATATTCAGAACACTGACTGAGGAAACACTGATTCAGCCGTACAGGGGAATTTGAATGAGGAAGGAAACACATAAACGGGAAAAGGCAACGTGTAAATATTACGATAGAGCTACATCCTTCCAACCTCATTTCGTACAGCAGTCTATCACTCAATCTTAAAACACTGCTTACAACATTTTTAACAAATTTTGTACCCCCGCATGATCGCGGCGTCTTATTGCAAACCAGATGTTCAAGGCATCACATGCAGTTCAATAACATTCATGGATAATAGTGTGGTCTTCATTTGTAACTGATTCATTGGGAATAAGAGCTATTCATATGGTTTTGACCTTGAGGTTTTGCTATAGTGATATCATAATATTCTAACACGGTGGACATTATTTACATATTTTGTAGTGGAGGAGGGGGTTTGGGAACCTTAGAAAGAAAAGGTTGTTGATTGACAATTCACATAAAAGTATATGAATGAAAGCTGTGAGAGTCATTGATTTTTTATTTGCTGCAATACGTAACTAGATGCAGGAAAGGTGCCAATACAAATAGGGATATAAAAAGTTCTCGTTAACTAATTTATTCTGTAGTCTTGAATTTGCTCAACAGTTCATTGCTAGTAACTCTATCACTGCTGTTTTCACATTGTTTTCAACTTTCCTCAAAAAAACAGTGGAGTAAGTAAAGCATTCTTTCGAACACACGGTGTTTTGATGTTTATTATTATTCAATATCTGCTCAACAGATGTGGTTAGGCACTACGTCAACAGGCTCAACACCGAACGTGGTGGGTGAATGGTTAACGTTCTGGCCTCGCATTCGGGAGGATGCTGGATCGAATCCCCGTCCAGGCATTCAGATTTGGGCTTTCCATTTTTCCCCAAATCACTCCAGGCGAATTCCGGGATGCTTACTTCAAAAAGGCCATGTCCGAATTCCTTCCCATTCCTTGTCCCCAGTCCCATCCCGCCTCTAATGAACTTAGCCGTCGACGAGGCGTAAAGCAATAGTTAAAAATATATATATATATATAACACAGGCTCAACAGTGTTTCCAAGCTGAACGATTGTATTACCAAATGAATTTTTGGCTCATGATATCGTGTCATTTGGGATACAGTTTGATAATCATCGACAATTTGATAGCACCATTTTAATAATATTTTCCAATGTTTTATGACATCGTACGAACAGGAATTAAAATACAAAATCAGGTATTCGAGTAGCAACTACTGGCTCTTCCATTCGGAAGGCGCCCTCTGATGTATAGTCAACTGCTTGAGAACAATCCTGCTGAAATGACGCCTATGTCATGAGTCTAAAGTAAGGAAGGAAAATTTTTCAGTCTAATGTTATAGCTCGATAACTGATTGATTTACAATGTGCGTGGAGTTCGAGATCACTAAACAATATAGTACTTAGGTATAATGCTCTCTACACAGAACAGGCAGCCTCTTTAAAGACTCAAAGCAAACTAACAGGACTTGAATATCGTTTTAAATTTCACTTACATTTTTTAATATCTAGGTGGAATTATCTTTTTTAAACCAGTTACTGATGAGGAACTACGTTTCCTTTCTCTACATAAGAGCCTATTTTTATTTTTCACAACCGCATGAATAACATGTAAGGACCACAAGAATGAATGGAAACCACAAATGCCCGCTTCTGTCTCAAACCGACCACATGAGCAAAGTTATGGGCATCCTTCACTGCATGCGACTAATTCGGTGATCCATAGAGTAGCAGCAACGTGTACCGCAAGCGATTAGGCACTATCGATGTTGGCTGGACAGGTGGCAGAACCACCAGAAAGAATTTCATTTATAGATTAATAGCTAAGATGAAATATTCTAACAATTATTGGTTCTAGAACTACATTCTGTAATTACGAACTTGTCGCAATGAAATCTCGAGACACACCCTATAGTTTAAAGTATCTCCTCATTGAGCTTTCTGGTAGCTCAGTGATTAAGGCGCCTGCTTTAGAAATTTATATGCTCCGTTCAATTTGTGTTTGGTCAAATGAACTATCGCAGAACGTTCCGTGGCTAGGATCCTACTTTGAACTGTAGGTCCTGGAAAAAAGGAACTGGCCGTCCTACATTTCACACGTTCTAATGAGATTCAGGACACAACTATATAAATTTGATAAGTCCTAACTCCTTAAGTCACGGACGGAACGGTACTGGGGATAATTAATGTCTCAGCTGGGCAGGCGATTTTGAAAGAGGAAAGATAACACTTGACGTGTATGTGTAAATATTACGCTGCAAACTTCCGTCTTCCTTCCAGACGCAATATAACATTCCAGCTGTGCAGCCTAAAACCATTCAAAACATCACTTTTACTCGATCTCATTCCAAGCCAGTCATAGTTTCTTATTATACCACTTGTCCCTATGATAAACTGTCATTAATTTTTAGGGTTTTAAACTTACAATAAGTTAATATCTGACACTGAATAATAACACATCATGGCAATATTTCACAAGTATTATGTTTCGTAGAAATTTCTATATTTTCGTGGGGAGGTAAGGGATATTAATGGGCTCCAGTACAATTGGTTTCAGTGTCATTACGGATCGAAATTATTATTTCAAATACAGTTCTAATAAGTGGATAAAAACATGCTTTATATTGTTAGTAATTTTTTTCCCTTATTTCATACATAAGATAAAAAGTAGAGAATAGCTACCGCATAAACATGGATGGTCCCACATTTATCGTCTGAACATTACTCTACCAGGAAATTTCTAATAGCATTTTTAACTTGATTTGATAAAGGATTTCGTACTTCCATCAGAAATTACGTAAAGCAGTTACTCTATTGCTAAAGCGTCTTAGTCCATACAAGAAGAAAATAACACTTTTTTTTTTTTTTAAGATCAATCATGTGCGATGCCGAACTCGAACCGTCTACCATCGGAGCGCAAGGGCTAGGCGCTAGCTACTCTGCATCCGGGTCCGCATCTGAGACCTCTAACCGAGCTCTGAAAGCGCCAGCACGTGAGAACTGTCAAAGATGGCAGCTAACAGCCACACATTTGGCTGTATAGCATTTCCTTTCCTCATTCATCAATTTTCTGTTTATTAATTTAAAGTTTAAGTCTTACAGACTACAGCACCCAGTGATAGAATAAAATGGACATGAATAATCATTATCATTATTAGTCAGTTCAATCATTTTCTGATGTGGCCTCTTAAAGTAATTATTTCAGATATAAATTGAGCAGTCTTCTCCAAATCGCACGATCTTGGGCAATCCTCTGCCAGTTAACTCCGACAACCCTGCATATATCCTGATCCTATCGGTCTGATATGAATAATAGCTTGCATTAAAAACAGCTTGTTTAAGCGTTGTGCATTGGCAAAAAAACTAAAAGGATCATATACCGCAGATTATATCTAAACCACAATAGCTTGAAATATCGAACAACCTCAGATTTACAACAATACAGTTAGCGTCCAGAAAATCTTGCTATCGCAGCATGGATCGATCACAGTGCGTCGCGGTAGAGAACCTGCTAAGTAAGACAATTTGAATTACCGATATGTATCGTCATTGAAGAATGCGCACATGGTCACATGCATGCGGACAGGTGAAGTACGAAATAACATTTTTTGTATAAGATGGCCGAGGAAAGCAATTTGTTGGAAGGTCTCACCGCAAAAAAAAAAAAAAAGACTCAACCTACTACCACAGTTCAGGATCGGTCATTGGATTATCTGTTAGTGGCGGGAATAGTTGAGGAACGAAGATTAAAATATATAAAGCAGACCGCGTTGTTGTAATAGGTTTGCGGAGACGAAGCGATTAGATCGCGACAGAACTACAGTATATAGAGGATTACAGCCAACCCATTGGAAGACAGAAAACGAAAGGAGAAAGTCATTTATTTTAATGTGGAATTACAAGAATTGATCTTTGGTTTACACTCCTACTAAGGTGAAAAGTTTGTTCATTTATAATTTAGGGCGACCTGTGTGATTTAAAGAGTTATTTCCAGTTTTTAGAGTACTTAGTTTTATTTGTTTCAACAAATACCAAACTTCTAATTTCAGCGATAAGAATGATGGTGTCTCACAATTCATAATTAGGAAATTCGTCAGTCCTGTATTAGTAATATCCAAGAGTCTGTTCAACTAGTAACTTATCCTGAGGAATGATTAAATGCTAGGTCACTAGCTAATCTTTCCGCTATGCGGAAATAAGAACTTCCTTCTTCCCCATTTCTGTAAATAACTTGTTTTCACTTTCCTGAATTCTGTTACCAGACATAAGTCACACGTTACTTCACTCAAATATTCAACTCTATCTTTGAATGAGAAACAAGTGCTGGAATGATTATCAGTCGTCACCTATTTTAAAGCTTATTGTCGGGATTGTGTATAAAATAAGCCCATAAATTCCATACAAATATTCTTTCTGTCTGAGAATGTAAGAAAGGTACTGAAAATTATTTGAAGCTACAGTGTAACCGAGCAAAAAATAGACTCATTCAAGCTACGACAGGTTGGCTGAAACGTTAGGATGTGATAAATAGAAGAGTAAAAGTTTGTCGTAGTTGTCAATATACACTGATAAGGCATGGTCGCGATCTCTGGCAAATAACTTTCTACATATTGGAAGGAACCACGCAACAGAGTTCTCTAAACAGAAAAATATTTAAGTCTTGGCTTATAGCTCTGTACCTCTTTCGGCAGGCTAGCAGGAATGGAAAAACAATCAAAAATGAGTAATTTTCTGGATTATCAATAAGATCCTAATATTGATAGTTTTAGAGGGACAACAGAAAATAGGATTTTCGGTAGAGGTCAAGCTTCTTGGAATATGCTCTGTAGTCTGTTGCTCGAGTCCTTTGTATTGAACTTTGATTTTTCAGTTAAATATACTTCTTAAGAACACACATTTGCCGTGGTCTATATTACTGTAAACATATTTATGTGAGGAACCGTTGGTAATGACTAATGACAAGTATATATTTTCAATAATAAACATTAAGCAAAATGTTAAAGGGGGCAAAAATTAATTTGTGCAGATTCGAACTCGGTACCACTCGATCGCTCCCACCTGACTACGGATCTCTTATCTAACATCTGAAGGTTTTTTGGAATACAATCTTCTCCTGAAAATCATGTGACTTGTTCTTTCTCAAATAACCGTGAGCTTACGGGCACTATTTATAGTTTTAAAATTAATGATTTTTTTCTTTCTTTATCTAGTCCGAGAGTGATACGGTGGCACATCTATTGACTCTGTTTTGAGTGATTCTCTGTGTATGATTCCATTTGCTCAAAACAAGAATTATATTGAGACTGTAACAGCCCACTTGGTCTAACACTACATTGGAAGAAGAAGAAGAACAAGAACAAGAATGATCTCAAAATCAGGGAAGCTTCAAAATGTGAAACCTTTTAGTATCACACATCAACTCATATGTAACGTCGACGTCGAGGTCATTCGATAAGGGAAAGTACTTATTGCAAGGATGAATTCGCTCATGGCCTTTTGATTAAACCATCCCGACATTAACCTGGAGTAATTTGGTGAAATCATGGATAGCAAAAATCTCGATTACCGAACAGGGATTGGAATTTGCGTTCCCGAATGTAAGGCCAGAACGTTACCGCTCACCTATCACGCTCCAGCATTGCAATATACCGTCAAATAATTGTGGTGGATAATTTCTGGTGGCATAAAATATGCTTGGCTTGGGAAGGTTTTAAAACAGACTACAAGCCACGTTTTAAAATTTTTCACGGAACACTGCAACTGTAAGTAGGAATGTAAACCGTTTTACTGCTTAAATATCTGAGTCTAACTGTCGTAGTTGCACCGCGAAAAATCCACATAACAGAAATGAGCTTACAGTGCAGCTACTGAGAAATCACTCAGAATTATTGAGTACCTAATATAACTATGCAAACATCGAAAAACGATTATTAATCATATTCATCTACATCTACATATATACTCGGCAATTCACAAAATTGTGGGTGGCAGAGGGTGCTCAGCACCAAAGCTAATCTCTTTGTTGTGTATTCCAATCCCTAAGGGTACGAGGGAAAAAAGAATTCATATAAGAATCATTGCGGCACCTTATTTCTCTAATCTTATCTATCCTGTCATTCCGGCTCCAATAGGTTGGTGGACGAAGTATTTCACTACACTCGTGAGTGAAAGTGGGAGTACGCATGTTTACCAATAAGTTTAAACGAAACGTGCGTCGTCTATCTACCAGAGACTCCCAGCCTAGTCTACTAATCAGTTCTGTGACGCTTTCATAAGGACAATATTACGTAGCTATCAGTCATCATTATGTTGCTACAGTAATTACAAAATTCAATCGTTTGTCCTCGGTTATAAAATTTTTCACTACTCTTTAGCAACTAGTTTTATTCGAAACTAGCGCAGAGACATAATGATGCTACTCTAAGCAATAGTATCATAACAAACACACAGTTCCTGCGAGCTGTTAAAGCAGCTAGAATGTCGTCGCAGGGAACGAATTTCGGACGAGGAAACACTTAGTGGTTTAATGCTCCATGCAAACAACAAAATATCTGCTTTCGATCACAATTGCCATTTCACACACCACTTGTAGAGAGTAAGAGTGATACATTATAAAATTGTATTAAAGTTTATTGCTCTTCTCATCTGGCACGTAATCTTTACTGGATTACGCAATATTTCTTTTTCTATCCAAAACTTCAAATAAAGCAAGAATAATTGTTTTAGCAAGTTTTTTTACCATTATTTTTTTACCTTGGGACGAAATCTTTTTTTAATTTGGTAACTGACAAAAATTTGCTCCAGATAAATTGAACGTAAGTTTCGTATACATGCGCTCCTCTTTATTCCAAATGTTTATTGGTTAATATTATTAAATTAAATTTCGATCTTCTGAGACAGTGGAAAACAAATCTTTTAGTGGTTAGTTTAGGTAAATGAATACCAATCAATAATTTACTTCCAGTCTGAAGCGTACTTCTTTCAGTGTTTAAAATAAATATAAAACAGATGATCACTGACACTACAAACCTTTACAAGCTGATTTTTATGCAAAGTTTAAAAGTAATAGAAATAAGAAGTTTATCTTGCACTGCAGTGGTATGAAACAGAGTCAGCTACTTCAACTGGAATTTACGCCTCTGCACCAAACAGCTTGTGACGGAGGTGAAAGGTTGATTTTTAAATGCTATACTTCTATAGCCAACATCTTCGTTTCGGGTCATTATAGCTGGCGGCCCCATCGATGTGTTTCGGAAGAGCAGGTCTCAATGGGTCGGCACTGTGTTTCACCCTCTCGCTTATTTCATCTTTCATCTCTTATTTTACTGTCGTCAGTCGTTTGGTTTGATACAATCCTCCATCCCTTCTTATTTTGCACTAACCTATTCATCTCAAAACACTCCTCTCGAAACACGTCCTCCGTTATCTGCTTCATACATAATCAATCCCGCATGTCTACAAAAATCACCCACGATCCGGTTCTTCTTTGTGTAAGATTCTTCCACAAACTTCTTTCATCAGCCATCATTCCCAAAAAAATGTTCATTTCGTGGTTTAACTGTCCACCAAATTTTCAGCATCCTTCTATAACACCACATTTCGAATGCTTCAATTTTCTTTCTTCGTTACCATAAAATGCTGTACTCCATACATAGAAATTTAAAAAGTTCGTAGGTCAATATTTGAAACTACTTTTTCATGAATGTTCTTTTTACTAGTGCTATTCTGTTTTAACACCATTCCTGTTTGGGCCATCAGTTGTAATTTTACTTCCTAAGTAACAGAATTTATTATTTCTAATTTTGAATTCAATCCCTCTTTTATATATTTAACCTACTATTATTTCTTTTATACTTTTGTCTTGCTTCGATCTGTATTTATTACAGAGTCCTCCATCATTATTTTGTTCATGTCATTCAATAACTCCTCAATATTCTCAGTCCGTCCTGCTCTCAGGACAATGTCATCAGCAAATCCAAATATACCGGTTATTGGCTTTGTCTTTGTGAACACTTAAGCCACATTCAAATTCCTCTTTAACTTCTTTTATTGCTTCTTCTTTTGAAAGTTTAAATATTGCGAAGTCTTATAGGCTTCAATCAGAACATTGTAGGAGGAAACCTGAGGCTTAAAATTGAAGTTTAGTGAGGGCAAGGTCAGTGTCAAACAAGGAAACCAGAATTAAACTCTTTCCGGCTATCTCCAAGTCACTCTGGGTGAATGGCGGGATTATTTCTTCGAAAATCCGTGGTCCGAATTCCTTCCCGTTCCTTGACTCCATTCCCTTCCCACCTTTAACGACTTAGAAGTAGACAAGTGTTAAAGCCAGTGGAATAATAAGAAATTGCTACAGTAATATTTAGTATTTCTTCTCGTTGACGACTGTGAGATCTCGTTGAAGTCCACCTAACGTTACCAGATGATGCGATTTCGACGAGTTTGAAACCCGAGGTATATTCCAGTGTCACCTCCATGAAAGCTTTCATAGTTACGTGTGCTGTTTGTTAAGAAGTACTCAGTTCTGGGTCTTTCCTTAGGTATACTATTCCCTGACACAAGTAGGTAAGAGTCGACGTTATATTTTACGGATAAGTCATTTGTAGCTTCGAGTTGTTTAAAATAAATGCAAAAAAATAATTGGGACGGCTGGAATCGAACCGAGGACCTCGCGTTCAGAAGACTAAAGCGTTAACCATAAGCCAACTGAGCTCGTGTAAATAGACAGCTCGTGCAGTGTGTAAACAACCCTATCCTGTCTCGGAAAAAAGTTACATTCAACTGGTCTTAGATAATTTTCCGAAATAATCTCTTTATAATCATTTCTATAGTTTTGTTGAACTAAAAATCCTGGATCTTTGAACATTTCCACCCAATTCTTGGCCCACACATCTCATTATGTGTAGTATTATTGGAAGGAATTAGCCAAATCAATATATAAATAAACATCGTTATAGTTTTACGCTAATCATTTGGAATAAAATAATCACTGAACCTCATGTTTGCGGGGCTTTATTTCAATCTTGTTCATTACAACTTTAGCGACATGTTTCACGATCGGAATTTAACAAAAGTATAGCTGGAACCGAATTTCGTTCGATGATTCGATGGTCGGCCATATCTTGCCGAATATGATAGCCAATCCCGCACTGGAAACTGCATTACTTGACTCAGGATTGGTCAGTAGCCTTTTACTGAAATGTAAGGGAAGATTGATGATCTACCCTGCCAATAAGAATGTTCGATGGGCGGAGTCTTCCTGTTATGTTACAGGCATTGATTTAAGGAAATGAATTGCAGATGGCGCTGAACTGAATACCCGCCAATGGGATGGTTTGATGGGCGGAGCTAGTAGATGCGCTAAAGTTTCCTGGGAAGGCAAACTCTCCATTGATGCCACATTGTGCAAAATAAGCAACTTAGTCTCAGGCGCCGACAGTCAATTTCTTTGCCAAAGAGTGTAAGTGGGCGTACTTCCACGTTGTGGGTAAGTCCGCTGTGAGGTAGCTTACAGTTTATAGTACTGCTAGGTGGAAGTGGATGGTGTGCGGTAGTGGTTTCAGGACTGCATTTGGAATTCCGTCAGGTCCTGGGGCTGTGTTTTTAAGAACTTGATGTTAGCTTTAATTTCAGTTGTGGTGATGGCATAAGTAAGAGGGGAGCGCTGTTCTGGAATTTCCGGTAGCTGCTGGAGAGGATGCAGTAAATTTTAGTGTTGGTTAAGGAAATGTTTAGTTTGATTTAGAAAATGGTTATCGAAGGTTGGCGAGTTGGGAACTTGGTGGATTTGTTTTAGGTAGTCACCGAAGATGTTTACTTGTTCTAGGTTATTGCTTGGCATCCTGTCGTTGATCAGTAATTGGTAGCTAGGGCTTGGTCACTTGTTATCTAGTATTGCGATGCACTTCCAAAACTCATGTGGGTTTCGCATTCTGTTTCCGTCTATTCTGTCACAGTAGGTACGCCACTTGTTTTCACGGTGGAGTGTGATGGCTTGGACGACTTCCTGTTTGAGTCTTGCATAGTTCTCCCTATCCTGATACTGTCCCCTGCACCTATATCGGCGGTGCCCCCAACGCTTTTCTTTAATGAGAGCTTCTGTCTCGTGGCTCATTGGCTTGTGTTTTCGGGATTGCCGTATTCGTTGCGCCCGTCCCAACCACCGCTAATCGCTTCGCATACTCATCAATGTCTCCCGGGGTGTCGACGTTGATTGTCACCCAGTCTCGCAGTTGTTTTTGAACTTCGTGTCTGAAGAGTTTCCAGTCCGCTGCGTCGTATTTAAAGTGCTGGGGGTTCAGTCACCTCAGCCGTCAGCTGGACTAGCACCGGTGCGTGATCGGAATTTACATCCGGTCCGGTCACCACTGTTGTGACCAGTCAGCTGGCCGCATGCCTTGCGACGATCTTGTCAGGTAAGGTGACTGATAGCCTGCCCCTGCGTCTGATTAGTCTCGTAGGTCCCGGAGTGCGAATTAGCTCCAGCCGGCGGATTTTTCTTAGCAGTGTGCTCCCATAGAAATTGGAGTGATTGTCCCCCCCAGGTACGGTGGTGTGCGCTCACATCCGACAAGATTAGTTTCAAGATGTTTAAACACCTTCTCTGGGGATGGTTTTTTGCGGGAACCTTTTGCTCTGTAGGGTTGTTGACGGATAGTTGATTTATGTGCCAGATCTTTCACGTAATGGGGGGGCTCATCTCGTTTATTTTCGTTCCCTACAATGACTTTTTCCTTTGGTTGTGTGAAAGTGGCTTTTTGGAATTTACTCAAAATGTTTTCTTACATTTTTGCAATAATATATATAATTTGTTAAGTTGATTTTAAGTTAACGTTGCAGTTTACCACATCGAAGAGATACTGTGCCACGTATACATTTAATTATTTCATTTTGCCAATTTTAACTGCACATCTTTAATTTAATTACGGTGGAGCACAACAACACTCCCAGTATGCTACCCTATGGCAGTCCCATGTAAATCTCTAATTGTTTTGAAGCTGAATTTACTAACCTAACTTTTTCCTTTCTACCTGTTAAAAATTTTATCCAGAAAAAACCTTTTTTATCCACTCCAATAGTTTTTACCCTATTTAGCACCATATTATCATTCACTCTGTCGAAAGCATTTGAAAGATCTAGTGCTACCCTATCAGTTTGACCTCCCATGTCCACTTCATCGAAATATCTTGCATATATCCTACCAACTGAGATTCAAGATGTAATGTTACTTAAAATTACGATAATCTTACATTACTTGATTAGTGTGGGTGTAGGGTGAGCAGTGCATTAATTGCCCACGCGAATTGCCAGTGACACTGTTGGCCCTGCTGGTCAAACACCAAACTTCCATAACTCGGGGTGGCCATTGTTCCAATAACAACAGCTGGAGAGAATTGATTGTCGTCAGCTATCAGCCAGTGAAGGCTTCAATGGGTACGTCTCCAACATCTGTCTTGCATAATTCGTTATTCCTGACATTTTAAAGTTTACACGGATTTACAGATATAAGACTCAAGTAGCTAATCAAGACGTGCTTAAGTAGATATTCGACAGATGAGCCATTTCTCACGTAAACTCGCCAGACAGGGACAGATTATCTGCTAGATAGAGAATTTTAACGTTTGAAATGACGACGGGGAAGGCGGGTTTCAGCCAATAGGAATAAATCGGAGTGAAGAAAGGTGATGTGTGGGGACCATCCAATAGTGAAACTGTTAATTTTTTATTACTATTTTGTTTAAAACATTTATCCATGTTTGGACGTATCCGGAAATCAGAGAGGCGGAGGTGAAGCGGGTTTGGGCAGACTATATGCGGACGAACAAGGGGAGTTAAGAAGCCAATCACGATATGCTCCCAGAAATACATCGGTTCTCTGGCCACCTCAAACACGCAAGCCGAACAACTATTGTTTTTAATCACCGATAGTTAATATCTTACAATAACTTCATGATATCAAAACAAACAGACCAATTAATACTGACATACAGTTTAATAATCTCCAAAGCTCAATCTCAACTTTACACACAATATAAATTCTCCCGCATAAAATATTCAGATTACACGTTTAAGAACAACTCGCGGAGCTCAGAAGCGAATCTTCCCGCGCAAGTCCTCGAGCGCGACACTTGTGCAAAGGTACATTACAACTATACTTACAAACTAAGATGCTATTATTACCCCGATAGCTACACATAGTACCATCGGTGGAACCCTATTTACATTTCATTGCAATTCTTTACAATAATTGTATTCGGAACATTTTAAAAAATTATATTAAGCAAAAAAATTCACTAGAAAGAGGTTGGACAAAAATGTGACAAGTGGAAGGGTGGAAGGCACCGCTTGGATGGGAACTCGGCCGATGACGTCATTGCGACCGGTAAGTGTTTAGTTTATGTTGATACTAACGCAAGTGTGAGTTGAGTTGGCCTGAATGTAGACAGAGGTGCTGGCGTGCCAAGCCCGGTGCTGACGCATACTGTGAACTGAGCTCAGATTCGAGTAAGCTCTCTTGCGAGGAAACTCGCACACAAGAGTCTCATGAGTTTTAGCCGGAGTATTATGTTTCAAATAAACCTTTTTTTATAAAATCAACGCCGTGCCTTTGCTGTTTCTTTATTTCAACAATTTATCTTGTAAATTGTAGGGTGAATGTCACATTGCTTGCCAAAATAATAGTTTTGTTTCTAATTTATTTCTTTTTGCAAAATAAATTCATATTCAGGTTAACCTTGACGGTGTCATTAAGATGTTAATATTTATTGTTAAATTGACACTGAAGTGAGATTGAACATAATTGCAAACATACACGATCTAAGAATAAATTGTCACGTTATGGCAGTCTAGTTTTTCAGGTGCTGTTATGATATTTCAATATTCATAATTTATGAACCCTTTGTCATTTTAAAATAATTTTATATAAAAATTTACCTTAGATAATAAAAATAAATGCATGAATAACTAAGGCATGAATATCAGACTTGAAAACCACCTATGTTCCTCACAAACACATTAAATATCGCTCTGATATTTTACTTACCAGTGATATCAAACTGATTGGCCTGTAATATTCGACCCTACTTGTCACTCCTGCTTGATGTACCGATACTACTATCTCACTTTTCCAGTCCTCTCGTAAGCAGAAAATATCCAGACTCAAAAAACGGTTCAGTATCTAACGCAGTGGCATATTCTGTTATCTTTAAGACACCCGTAGTAATATAATCTACAGAAATCCCTTGATGTGTGTGTTTTTTTTTTTTTGTTTTTTTTTTTTTTTTAGATTTATTATTTCTTTTATGATTTCTTCATAACAAATTTCAATTTTTTTATTCCCCTAATTTCTGACTGTGCGATTAACGCGTTCTCTGATTTTCCCCATCCTGTTCCTAAATCATAAACCAGTTAATTAATAACTCTATCTTTTTTAAACCCTTAGTTCGTTCTTCTTCTTCCTTATCTATAATTGTCTCAACACCCTTCCTCTCATTCTAACATAGCCGAAGAAATTTCTAGATGCATCAGTCAGTGGTCCCCCTACATTAATAATATACTCATATTTAGCCACCTTCTTTGCCATTATTAATTTCTTGTTTAGTTGCTTCACGTATTCGTACTGCCTTGCCGTCTTCCTACTCTGTTATATTTTCTCCTCAACAACGTCTTTAACCGCCTGACCATTCTGTTATAGTATATAGATACTGTACTTATATTTATTTTATGTTTTAGAATAAATGTTTCTTCACCATTGTTGTATTACCTCCTTGAACTCTTCCCACCTTGACTTTACTGAACTTGTGCCATCATCCTATTGACTAAAACTTTCCCTGAAATATCTCTTCAATTTTGAAATTTGTGCCTTTTTATAATAGCCCCTATTTCCCCCTTCAATTTGCACTTTTGTTTTACCGGACTGCATTATGATCATTTATACTTTCAGTTACTTGAATTCCTATAAGGTTATCATCAGGCTTTATTAGGAAGGTATCCAACATGTTTGGTCCCCTTGTGCTCTGATCGAACACTTGTCTATTGCTAAAGTACGAGGGTCGTTCATTAAGTAATGCAACTTATTTTTTCTGAAACGGGGTTGTATTATTCAGCATTCAAATACATCATGTTATTTCCCAATGTTTTAGTTACACAACACTATTTTTCAACATAATCTCCATTCAATGCTACGGCTTTACGGCACCTTGACATGAGGGCCTGTGTGCCTGCACAGCACGATTCCACTGGTCGATGCCGGAGCCAATGTCGTACTGCATCTATAACTTCTTCATCATCCACGTAGTGCGTCCTTCATTGGGTCAAACATATGGAAATCCAGCGGTGCAAGATCGGGGCTGTAGGGCGGATGAGGAAGAACAGTCCACTGAAGTTTTGTGAGCTCCTCTCGGGTGCGAAGACTTGTGTAAGGTCTTGCGTTGTCATGAAAAAGGAGAAGCTTGTATTGATTTCTGCGCCTAAGAACACGCTGAAGTCGTTTCTTTAATTTCTGAAGAGTATCACAATACACCTCTGAGTTGACGGTTTGACCATGGGAAGGACATCGACCAGAATAACCCATTCAGCGTCCCAGAAGACTGTAGCCATGACTTTACCGACGGAGGGTACGGCTTAAACTTTTTCTTGATAGGGGAGTGGGTGTGGCGCCACTCCATTTATTGCCGTTTTGTTTTGAGTTCGAAGAATGTGGACTTTCCTGGCGTATGTTTGCAGTGAAGTCCTCACGTGTGTTCCTCCGATTTGTGTTGTTAAAACAGAAATTCGGCGGTACACCAGTGAGGACTTCATTTCGAATCAACGATTTTTTGAAAACAAAAAAGCTTTTTGCTACTTTATTAGTTTACTAGCTTCAAAGCTCGTCAGAAATAACGGGCTGATCGGTATGTTCTGTAAGTCATTGCTTTTGAATTGATTAAGTTAGTAATATTGTTATAAAACAACGCGCTATGTGTCTCAACAGTACCAAAAACTATTAACTCTGTGAAATTACAATGTCCCACAGTGATTAATGCTTACTTTAAACGTTTCACCAATTTAATGAATTTATTTTATCCTTTACAATTAAAAAAAAAAAACATGTCCACTTCTATTTACTGGATGTTGATTTATAATTAACTTTTCTTTACTGTATACGGTTCTCAGGCAATCAGTATAATCTACTCGTTGACTATTTTCTAAACGCTACCACGAAGTAAGTTATTCATATTACTATGCAAACATCGTCATATTTCGGATATGGTGATTCGTTTCGATACAGGAACTGTCTGATAAGGCACTCGTTTGATTCCTGAAACTCGCTCACTGATTTATGAGGGATGAATAAAGGCACGTCTGCCCTCTTGTGTATTCATCAGTTCAGCGCCTATCTTAACCATAGAGGTAACAAATTTCCTCCAAAATTTGTCGTGAACACAGCTGTGTCATATATTCTGCTGCGCCCAACTGCTGTACCTCGTATTATACCGACGAAATAACAACTCGTTGAAACATGGAGTATTACAAGATCGTACATTTGCCGCGCATTCTATGAAGCATTGATGATACCTGTAGCGTTTTACAAGCGTTGTACAATGATCAGCAAGAACATTGTGACCACCTCCTAATAGCAGGTATGTCCGCCTTTCTTAAGGATAACAGCGGCGACGCGTCTTGGCATGGAAGCAATGAGGTCTTGGTAGGTCGCTAGAGGGTGTTGGCACCACGTTTGCAGACACAAGTCACCTAATTCCCGTAAATTCCTGGGAGGGGGACGATGAGCTCTGACGCCACGTTCAATCACATTCCAGATGTGGTCGATCGGGTTCAGATTTGGTGAGTTGGGGGGCCAGCACATCAATTTAAACACGCCATTGTGTTCATCGAACCATTCCATCATACTCCTGGCCTTGTAACATGGCGCATTATCTGGTTGAAAAATGCCACTGCAATTGGGAAACATGGTCGTCATGAATGGGTGTAAGTGATCACTGATCACCAACCAGTGTACGAAACTTAGTGACCGTCATGGAGTCTTGCACGAGGTCAACTGGACCCATGGATGCCCACGTGAATGTTCCCCAGAGCATAATGCAGCCACCGAGCGTGGTGGTGTAACGGATAGCGTTCTGGCCTCTCATTCGGGAGGACGGCGGTTCGAATCCCCGTCCGGGCATCCAGATTTGGGTTTTCCATGGTTTCCCCAAATCACTCCAGGTGAATGCCGGGATGCTTCCTTCAAAAGGCCATGGCCGAATTCCTTCCCATTCCTTGCCCCCATCCTTTCCCGTCTCTAAAGACTGTTACAAAAAAAAAAAAAAATTAATGCAGCCACCACCAGCTTGTCTCCGTCCCGCAGTATAGGTGTCAAGAAACAGTTCCCCTGGAAAACGACAGATTCGCACCCTCCCGTCGGCATGATGAAAATGTTTTTGGTATTCATCAGACCATGCAATGCACTGCCACTGCGCCGATTCCCAGTGACGATGGCCACGTGCCCATTAGAGTCGTAGTTGCCGATGTCGTGGTATTATACCTTGTTGATTCTCAACTGGCGCGTCATGGTCATGTTCACTTCAACTCCCCTCCCGTTGACTTTCCTCCCAGCAGGCCGCTGCCTACAGGCAGGCAGGAGGCATCGTCGTATGGCGCAATACTGTCGTGTTTGTACCAATACTTCGTTGGAAACGCTGTAAGGGAAATGGCGTCGGATTGTTATATTAGGCGACAGTCAAAAACAGAACAAAAATTGATTTGTATAATATTTTTAAGACGCTAGAAAACTCTGAAGAGAATGTTAATATACCTTTTATGGAACCACAATAAGTGACAGCAGAGGCGTGTGGCGTATCGTTACGAACAGTGCAGCTTCTATGTAGCGAAGCCAACCTGATTGTTCCAGGGCAATCCTTTCCTTCTCCGTAGGAAAAAAGTCACCTAGAAATACTGGTCATGGAGATGGATGACTTCCGGAAAGATATCATTCGACGTTCTGTACGAGAATTTTATGATCGAGGCAAATATCCTATTGTAATAAATTTGATGGAGTTACTGAAAGAGAAAATTAACTACACTTGAAGGGTCACTTCTCGGCATAAATTGCTAAAAGTACTCTACTTCAGACGCAAATAATTTAATGACGGTAGACGTTTTTGATGAAAAGAACAGACATTGTTGAAGCACAGGCCTCATTTTTCAGAAAAATGCGCGATTTAAGGAAAGAACATCCTCTTCGACCTATCACCTACCTTAATGAGGCATGCGTAAACCAAAATAATGCAAGGAATTTATTTGTCAACAGTCTAAACGAGATGTTGGTTTTCAAGGTTCCTGTAGATAAAGGCTCCCGATTAATCGTTTGTGATGCCGGGTCAGCAACTCATGGATTCGTTGAAGGGGGCTGATTTGGTGTTTCCAGCGAAAGCTTTGGTGTCTATCACCAAGAAATCAGTAGTGAAGTGTTCAGAGAATGGTTTTCTAACTTGCTTAAGAGTCTGGAAGATGGACGTGTCCCCGTAATGGATACTGCAAGTTATCATTCAAAACTCAAAGAAAAAATCCAGTAACTATCACTCTCATTTCAAAAATTATGCGACGTGTTTCTAGAGTTAACTTCCACAGAGAAACACATAAATTGGCTTTAACTCCCGTAATTACTCGCGCAGCTTTTAAAACTAAGAGTATAGTTATCATGTTTTATCCTTATTAACATATGAACTGAAGTTGGTAAACGCAGTGCTCGATTTCACTAAAGAAAACATCACATGAATTACAACATACTGTACCACATACGCTGTGAGGATGTTTGCGCATGCGCGGTATCTGTTTCCCCTTCGCCTGTAGGGGCTGGGGCAGCGGAGTGGGGATAGAGCAGACTGGCCTTGACCCGCCTCTCATAACTGAACATAGTTTAACATTGGTCTCGTATCCCGTCCCGACATTGCGGCATACCCGGTAGGTGGCATGGAAATCGACCTAGTATAGACGGCGCTGGAATCAGGCCAACCAGCGCCACCTCATCACAGTTTCCGCCACGGCCAATCAGTGCCGACCCGGCACGGATATAAATAAGCCAGCGCAGCTCCATTCATCCAGTTCGGTGTTCGCTGCGCTTCCGGTCGCGTCTCCGTCAACTGTGCTTTCGTCTCTTGGACTCTCTACAGTGTTTCGTCTCGGCTACGTCTACAGTACTCTCTCTTGGACTCAGTGAATCGCTTTCGGACTCGTGACTGTGCTTATCCTCGGTGACGTTCGGTACTCTCTCTTCGGACTCTGTGAAAACCTCCCGTCGGATACAACCAGTGCGCGTCTGTGGATTACTCCTTGGACTTGTTCGGGTTATTCGTGACCATCTCTTGAGGTCCGCCCCTCCGCCGTTCGACGTCGGCCGCCGTACGGATATAGCAATTTGCGACGAGGAAAAAGGTTATCAGCTGGCATCATGGACACCGTGACCCGTATTCTGGAGCAACAACAACAGCAGACAGCGCTGCTACAGCAAACGCTCCAAGTAATACTCGAGAAACTGTTAGCACAGGAGGCCAAGTCAGTCCAGGCCTCGGAAAATTCACACATCCGGCCGCCAGCGTTTCCACCATTTAATGATGCTAAGGAAGACTGGGACACATATTTGCATCGGCTCAAACAGCATTTCTCAGCATTCCAGGTGACGGACGATGCCTTATAGCGCTCGCTGTTTCTGTCGAGGGCATCACCCGAGACGGTCTTCCTCCTGCGGAAGCTGGCCCCATTATCAGATCCGGTCGCCCTCACATTCAACGAAATGTGCACTCTGCTAACAAGCTACTACTCTCAAAGATACCACGTGGTGGCCTCCCGCCTTGAGTTCCATCAGTATCAAAAACAACCGGGACAATCATACCGGTCATGGGTGACTGATCTCCAAGGTCTTAGCCGTAAATGCGACTTCACGTGTACAAACGCAAAGTGCAGGGCTTCATATGCAGACTCCCTGATCCGCGACGTCATAGTGCAGCTAGCTCCAGACCCAGAGGTGCGCACAGCGGCACTGAAGCTGGACAACCCATCACTCGAGGACATTCTACGCATCGCGCACTCGCATGAAATTGCGCATGCAGCGAACGAGCGCCTCATGGTACGCCCACAAGTAGCGGCGGTCAAAACATCACAACACAACTCCCGCGCACAAGGCAAACCCATGGCGCGCTCCAGACGCCAACAAAGCAGGACGCCATCGCTGTCCGACGTATCTATGACGTCCGAACCCCGACCCCCACCCCGCCGACGATTCCAGAGGCCCCTGCCATCTTGCCCACAGTGCTTCACTTCGCACCCACGGGCAGATTGCCCCGACCGTTGGGCACATTGCACACGCTGCGTTAAAGAGGGTCACTTGCGGTCAGTCTGCCGAAACCGGGCACCTCGCCCCAACCCGACAGCCCGCATGCAGCAAGAAACGGTCAACACACTACAGACCGCAGCTCATACTGGCGACCCACTCTCACAGAATCTATTCTTAACTCTGAGAGTCGCCAACCAGGACATCCGTTTTCAAGTGGACACGGGGGCAACCGTCTCGCTGATAAACCAAGCCACCTACCCTCAACTAGGCTCACCACCGTTGTCTCCACCTTCACGGCGTTTGGTATAATACGGAAATAGAAACATTCCCCTGCGGGGTCAGGTCTCCATCACGGCCGCCTACAAACAAGTCACCAGACCAATCACTTTTTTTTTGTGGTGGATCAGCCCTCGGCTACTAATATTTTTGGGTTAGACGCATTCAACAGATTCGGATTCTCAATCTTGGACGAAGTCCAGGTCATATCGGACTCGGTCCCATTCCAGGACCTGGATGATCTCTATACACAGTTCGCACCCATCTTCATGCCAGACTTAGGGTGCGCCTCAGATTTCGAGGCTCTCATCACCCTCCGGCCAGGGGCAGTGCCTCGCTTTTGCCGTGCCAGACCTATTCCGGTCTCCTTACGTGCAGCAGTAAAACAGGAGCTGGACCGACTTCAGAAGATCGGAGTAATCGAACCGGTCAAATCCAGCGCATGGGCTACACCACTGGTCATCTTCCGGAAACCCAATGGCACCCTCCGGTTATGTGGAGACTTTAAGGCTACGATCAACGCCCAGTCTCAAGTCGAGACGTATCCAATCCCACGACAAGAAGGTCTTCTCACTAAACTTGTGGGCGGCTAATACTTCTCGAAGATTGACCTCGCAGATACATACTTGCAGCTTCCACTAGATGAGGAATCACAAAACATCGTCGTCATCAACACACCGTTTGGGCTCTACAAATACAAGCGCCTCCCATTTGACATCGCGTCTGCACCGGCAATATTCCAAAGATACTTGGAGCAGCTGTTGCGACACATCCCGGCATGCGCAAACTACCTGGACGATATCATTGTTACAGGAACCACTCGCCAGGAGCACCTACAAAACCTGCGCACACTATTTGCAGCATTACAAGAGGCAGCCCTGAGGTGTCGCCTCGAGAAGTGTTTGTTTTTTCAAGAGGAAGTAGAATATCTCGGCCATTGGCTCAACAAAGAGGGAATTAGGCTATCAGACTGCAACGTGGCTGCCATAGACTCCCTACCCCGCCCAAAGAATCTGCCAGAACTACAAGCCTTCCTCGGGAAAATAAATTACTACTCAAATTTTCTGCCACAAGCGGCACATATCTCACAATCCCTCAACCAGCTCCGAAAAAAGGGCGTTGCCTACAACTGGACCCCGTCTTGTCAACGGGCCTTCGACCGGCTAAAGCGCATGCTAAGGTCTGCTCCTTGTCTGACGCCGTTATCTCCTACACGGCCCCTAGTCGTGGCAAGCTGACGCCTCAGCATATGGAATCGGGGCGGTACTCGCACATAGGAATGAAGACGGCTCTGAACAACCGATAGCGTTCGCTTCTAAGACATTGACGCCAGCACAATGCAACTACTCGCAGATCGAGAAAGAGGCATCGGCAATAGTCTTCGCTATCAAGAAATTTCATGTGTATATATTTGGAACCAAGATCTCCCTTATCACGGACCACAAACCGTTGGTGGCAATATTTGGACCCCGCTCCAGCCTCCCAGGGCGAACGGCCCAATGCCTCCAACAATGGGCGATGTTTCTGAGCACTTATAATTACACAATCCAATATAAGCCAACAGCACAACACTCCAATGCCGACGCCCTATCACGCCTGCCTGCCGGCCCCGATCCGGAATTCGACCAATAAGAAGTACTGTGTTTTCATATCGACACAGAGAGGAAGCAGACAGTGGACGGGTTCCCCATTACAGCAGCCCGAATCGCCTCCGCCACCCAGCGGGATCCAATCTTGCGCCAGGTCCTGCGCTATATCATTCACAGGTGCCAACATACCTCACACGTAGAATGGACAACGAATTGAAGACATGACGCCACATATCTGACAGACTCTCGGTCACAGACAATGTCATCCTGTTGGACGCAGAAAACGACACACATGGTGTGGTCATCCCAGCGGAATTGCGCTCGCAAATTCTAAAGCTCCTGCATCGAGGACATTGGGGCATGTCCCGTATGAAAAATCTCGCAAGAAGACATGCTTATTGGCCAGGAATCAACCGAGACATCGAGAAGATGGTACGCAACCGCACAGCCTGCGCCTAACATCAGGCAGCGCCACCGCAAGCTTTCGCCCCCTGGCCCACACCCCGCCAACCATGGGACCGCTTTCATCTGGATTTTGCAGGCCCATTTCTGGGAACTATGTGGCTACTTATAATTGATGCCTATTCAAAGTACCCGTACGTGGTTCGCATGGCATCCACAACGACGGAAGCCACACTAAATGCATTAAGCCAGGTTTTGGCCATCGAGGGGTTACCACGCACCTTCGTCTCAGACAATGGGCCCCAATTTACAGCAACCACATTCGAAGAATTCTGCGTGGTTAACGGCATCAAACACATCTTCAGTCCTCCATTCCATCCCTCCTCAAATGGCGAAGGAGAACGGCTCGTAAGAACGTACAAGCAACAAATGCTGAAAGAGGTACAGTCAGCTACGACGTCTTCCGCCCTCACCCTCTTTCGCAGCACATAAAGGACAACACCAATTAATGGTCGCAGCCCAGCAGAACTGCTCCATGGGCGATAACCACGAACGATGCTGCACCTCCTGGCACCATCACCAGCAAAGCTCCGATCCAGACCGTCCCATCGGTACACACCAGGCACCGCGGTCTGGGACGCGCCTACGGAGGAAACACCACCTGGATGCCAGCAACAGTAGTGGGGACACACGGACGGCGTGTTATCTCAATACAAACGCCACACAGAATAGAACGCCGTCATCAAAACCAGCTGCGTCCTCACACCACAACAGGCCCATCACCATCACAACAATATCAGGAAGAATACAGAATACCACCATCAGCGCAATTAGCAGAGGTCCCACAACCACCCTCCCCACAACGACGATACAACTTGCACCCAAGAAAGCCAGCAGTGCCGGACGAGAGTGACGTCGAAATGGACACATCCATCAACCATCCACCAACCACATCGGCACCCACGTCACCACGTCCTCAACCATGGAGTACGTCGGCGCATGATGCGGCCGGGATACCACAACCATTCCAGCCTCATCACCCCAAGCATCGTCAAGGGCGCTTCCGTCCGTAAGCGCCAACTTCAGGGGGGAGGGATCTGGTATCCCGTCCCGACATTGCAGCATACCCGGTTGGTGGCATGGAAATCGACCTAGTATAGACGGCGCTGGCATCAGGCCAACCAGAGCCACCTCATCACAGTTTCCGCCACGGCCAATCAGAGCCGACCCGGCACGGATATAAATAAGCCAGCGCAGCTCCATTCATCCAGTTCGGTGTTCGCTGCGCTTCCGGTCGCGTCTCCGTCAAACTGTGCTTTCGTCTCTTGGACTCTCTACAGTGTTTCGTCTCGGCTACGTCTACGGTACTCTCTCTTCGGACTCTGTGAAAACCTCCCGTCGGATACAACCAGTGCGCGTCTGTTGATTACTTTCGGCCTACTCCTTGGACTTGTTCGGGTTATTCGTGACCATCTCCTGCGGTCCGCCCCTCCGCCGTTCGACGTCGGCCGCCGTACGGATATAGCAATTGGAACATGCATGTATCGTCGGTTGGGGAGGCTCATCATTAGGAGTGTTCAGTACACTGTGTGTTCAGACACACTTTTACTCTGCCCAGCATTAAAGTCTGATGTTAGTTCCGCCACAGTTCGCCACCTGTCCTGTATTACCAGTCTGCCCAGCCTACAATGTCCGACATCTGTAATGCAGCGTTGCCACCCAACCCCTCGACGTTTGGACGTGGTTTCACCATAGTTTCGCCACTTGTTGAAGACATTCACTACAGCACTCCTCGAACACCGGACAAGTCGTGCAGTTTCCGAAATGCTCGTGCCGAGCCTCCGGGCCATCACAATCTGCCTCAGTCAAACACAGATAGATCGCGCGCCTTCCCCATTCTAAACACGGATAGCACGCTCACTGATGCTACATGCACCGTGCATGTGGCTGACTAGCACTCATTCCTCGTCAGGTGACGCTGCTATCTCATGGACGGGTTTATATCGGTAGTAGGAACGTGATCATAATGTTCTGGCTGATCAGTGAATAAAGTAGGTTGGAATGATAACGTTGCTTCTTAGATTCCTGCAACACATAATAGCTACTTGGGGAACTGGATCGGCTAACAGTAAAATTACTGCTTACGATGCGAGCGCATGTCGGGAGGGTTAGCTCTTGCTGCCACAGTCGCTAAAAACCTCAAAATGCTACACACAATGGCACCTTTGACCACGAACGATGGAACCGCACGAAAAAATGCTTAAAATAACAAGCGATCATAAATAAAACTGTGGTATATGTCATTTCCGTGCAAAACTTTGTATTCTACCACCAAGTAACATACTGATTTTGTAAGACTATAATGTTCCAAACCACAAGTGAAGATACATGATCATTATTTCATCACGAAACTTCACATTGTTATTTACAATCAATACACCTACGTTTAAGCCTATGTTGTAATATACTTGGCGAAAGCCAGGTTATGATATTCACACACCAACATCATCATCATCATTTGAAAATGTAGTTAGAGTGTCTTTTAATACTGGATTGCGTGAATGCGAAAGTGATTTGGAATGTGATAATGTGGCTTTAGTTCTCTTCCTCGTTGTTTTAACCACTTCATCAAAATCCCGCATCTTCACTTTGAGGACTAATATAAGCACTATCAGGGGTGTGCTACGGCTTTATATGCGTGTTTTGCGCTATATTAAGTACCTTATGCTGAGAGTTATGGCAGTGTTGATTGGATATGTAATGATACCCTGGCGTCATTGAATTACCTATAATTTCTTTCATATGGTACTGATATCTTTTTACTTTGTTTCTCTCTATTAAAATGTTAGTTAAGGTTGAGTGCAACGTTTTGGTTGGAAATGGCACACACCACTGGTTCCGAGCAGTGTTGCCCTTATAGGTTAAGATTTCAAGGAAAATTATGAAGATAAAGAGTAACGATAATAGAATGGCTTCAAACAGTCATGGCGAGAACGGGCTGGACACGAGGTTTTCGAGTTGACAGTCGGGGATTGGCTGAGCTAGGTCACTTGGCTGTGTGCTGATTTTCGGGGACCTCTTGGCATTCTTCCTCCGGATTGTTAAATGTTAAGACCGATGTGGGCCGTGAGTTAAACATAATTACCGGCTTAATATTGGTTTATTAAGTGATCTGTTGAGAATACGATGATATAAAGTAGAGGTAAACGCTACACAGTTATTTCATGATTGAGTGCGCATAGCTTTTCGTGAAGTATAGGAAACATAAGTTTTGTGATTGTAAGTATTCCTTGTGCTTCAAACTAGAACCTGTGATCTGAAGATAGTACGAAGATCCGATGAAGTAGTAAGTGGCTGTATTGGCAAGGGTCTGTAAATTATCTCCTTACTGAGTGATTCTGCTGTGAATACTTATTAGGAGCACTGTATTGTGTCAGCAGGAAAAACTACCTGTACTTGATATTCGTCTATCAACTTGGATGTTACTGAACACTGAGCCCTGCTCATGACATACCCATATGGGTTACAATAACACAAAAACGGTTTCACAAAAAGTAATCAATTTATGTAACAAACCAAATAATGTTTGTTCTGAAAACAAAATTTGACACCTACACAGTCTCGCAGGGTGGCTCGTTTAACCAGTGTAGCTGCTCAGGGGTCTTTTACGACCCTTGATATGTTGCAAACTGATGCACTGTTTGCGGCATCTATACTGCCGGTAACGGGAAGCAAACCTCGAACCCACATAGGATGGAGTAGTCCGGCCAGTCCTTTTTCTCACATCGACACAGTCCAGGAGTGAGTCTTTGCCACCACTGCCAGCTTTGTGGCAGCGTTCCATGAAACAGATCAAAGGAAATACCCAGATGATGTGTCCCCATACTGCATAGGCTGACTGTCTCCCTGTTGCTATCGATGGTGAGGAGTCCTGTGAAGCTGCGTTGCTGGTAGCTGATCACGGCGCTGCCCAATGCTTTTGTCATCGTGGTTGGCCCTTCACACATCTCCCATTGTATTGCCTTCAGCCCAGCAGATGGGTTCACGAATGGCCTGCAACGGGGGCAGTTCACAGAAAAACCGCTTTCTCTGGACCATACTCCATTGCCCTAGCTTCGGGAACGCGACTCATTACAGGACTTTTCGGTTGATTAAAGAGGAACTTATAGACACAAAACTATAGATTTTATTCAGTGTTAAGATGGACGCACGTATATCGTATTTTTAACCTCTTCACAATCCGAGGGCTGAGGCTCCTCGTGAGTACGGGAGTACTATGCCAACAGTTGAGTCATCATTGCCGTAACTCGTAGCATGGATTATAGTAACGAACAGTCGATGAAATCAAGTCTTCCCCTAGACGTTTCGGGTGACCCCTTTGTCCTGAAAAACGCAATAGTGCGGTAAATCCGGCAATGTGAATAATGACGATTCCCATGAACTCTGAAACCAGTATGTGAGAACTGTGTGTGCCCTTTGCTTTCGTCTAGGACGCTATACGACACAGATGTGTTTCACAAGCTTCAATGAACAGCTAGGACGTGTCGTCGCCCGCTGTACAATATATCACATATTCAGCTAACCCGTCACAATCAGTATTTCTCATGATTATAACAGGCTGACAAGCGTCGGTCCGAGTATTGAAGGCGAACGTCGCGCAAGTGAAAACCCCTTTAAGTTCGCGACGTGTATCCTCAGAGTAGCGAGGCAGTCGCCGATGATACAATGGAGAAACTGGTACTTTCTCTCCTAAAAACTATAGCAAAAATATCTCCTTGTATCCGGAGAGTATGGTTTCCTCAAAAATGAATAATATTGTCAAATTTTATTTCCCAATGTATCTATAAATATATATACACAGATCAGCCAAAACATTATGACCACCTACTTACTAGCATAGTGCGATTCGGCGTAGCATGGATTCTACAAGTTCCTGGTAGGTTTCCAGAAGTATCTAACACTAGATTTCTACCAACAGATCACGGACCAGTGGTTTGTGGGCGCGGCATTTGGGAACGAGCATCTCGAAAACGGAGAGGATGGTCGGCTGTAGTGAGCATCTATGGAAAGTGTTTGAAGGATGGTGAAAGCACGAGTAGGCGACAATGTGGTGGACTTCCACGCCACATCACAGAATATGGAGGTCGGAGGCTTACCTGCTCTGTAAAGCAGAATATGGGGTAATCTGAGACAAATATGACGTGAGAGTACACTCCTGGTGCTTCCATAAGTGTTTCAGAGCGCAAGAATAGCGATTCTGC
Organism: Vandiemenella viatica; assembly: GCA_031002005.1. NCBI lineage: Eukaryota > Metazoa > Arthropoda > Insecta > Orthoptera > Morabidae > Vandiemenella > Vandiemenella viatica. The sequence continues at coordinate 2,594,271 of JARYHS010009186.1, read as the reverse complement.
CACAGACCACCTCCTATCCCGCTTAGCAGAGCGGCCAAGCCTCCGACCCCCACGTCCTCTCATATGGCGTGGGTTTCCGCCTCGTTTTCGCTTCTCGTGGTTTCACCATCCATCAAACACTTTACATAGATGCTCACTACAGTAGCACACGAACAGCCGACAGCCTCGCCGTTTCCGAGATGTTCGTTCCTCGGCACCACACCCACAAACCATCGGCCCCTAATTTAAGACATATGGTGTCAGACAACTCCGGAAACCTAACAACGACCTTCGAATGTACACCACTTTGAATCGCTGCTGTATTGCACTCAAAAAATGGACTAATAAGAAGGTGGTTATAATGTTTTGGCTGATCAGTATATATATATATATATATATATATATATATATACAAAAAGTGATATATACCATTGTCTTTATAACTTTTAGAATCAGAAAGTAATTGAATGAAGCTACTTGTTTTTAAAACTGAGAATTTCTAAGTCCAACCTTTAATTTTTATTTACTGAAATTATTTACCTACCACACAATGCACAGGATTAGTTTCAAGTAAGTATAGAGAAAGCATAATAAGGTTTTTTTTATACATATTTTGGGAGAATACACACCGCGGGAGGTTAACTGGCAGCAGATGATAATTTCTGACTGCGCACAGCGGAGACTTTGGCGAGTGATACACTGAATCAAAACCGCGTGTGGTGAGTCCAGGACCATCACCTGCCAGCCAGACGCATGACGAGGTCAGCGTTGGAAGTAGACGTGGCGACACCGAGCCGGTATTAAAATAAATATTGCACGCATTCACCTCCGCTCTGATTTCCCTCTGGATAGCACAACACGCTGCTCAGTGCAAACCAATAATGTTTGAATAACTTCGCGTTCTGCGTACAGATACCTTATTCTCCTGGAATACTGAATTATGCGGTAAATCAGACAATGTGAATAACCGACCAAGCCGATCAAACCTGGGACCAACAAGCCACCAGAAATGCGGGTGCACTTTGCTCATTATATAATCTGCACTCTCAGATCGTAAATCACATTACAACTATTGGATAAGGATCATTTCAATATTGAAGCCTTATAATGTCTAACCAGTGCATCTCATCAGATATAATATAATATAGAAATTTAGCACTGAATGTTGTGCAACTAATAAAGCGACGAGAAAAGGTAATATGCATTTATTAGAAAAAACTAATTTTCCGAAACGCTGTATAAGAATGATATTTCAAAAAAGTATGGGGCTATTTGAATCACATAATTTGCTGCATCATATCTCATGTATTAGTCTTAGAAAGTCTTTAACAATCACCAGAAACCTTTAAACTTTTAACATGCTTATATCTACCCTCATTCTTTTCTCTTTGAATATAATGAATCGGGGAATAAATACCCACCTGGCACTGCAACAGACAATTGCTGTTACGTTTTACCATCTTTATAGATTTGTCAGTCATGTAACTTCTGTCTTGCCCGTTTCACCAACCAAATTCAAGGTCCTGTTGTTCACTGGAAACCCACTTCGTCAACGTTATTGTTGCTCTGAGTTAGTCTTGAATATTTAACTCAAAGTAAATACCCTTCAAGATGCCGTGGAAACTATTGAAAAATTCTTTTTTGAGCTTTCGAATGGTCCTCTGCTTTTCTCAAGGAAAAGGACCTTTTCTGTCTGTCCATAAAAGAAGAAAACCAATCTTTTGCAGCCAGTTTTGTTTCATCATTCTATGGTGTGTTCATGTCCTTCAGCTTTGTATAGTAGTATACTGCCCTTCTCATATTAATAGCATAATAGGCAAATGACCAAAAACGCGTCCAGAAGGACTTCTAACCCTTTCCACCTGATCGCTTTCTGGCTCTGCAGACAAAAACGTGGGATGACCAATGGACTTCCTAATTGTTTGTAACTGTGCACTGTTCGTATCGTATCATTCATGAAGTCTCTGTGTGCACGAGTTTCCTCAACTCTTCTTTCCAGAGTTGTTATATGGTACGTTGAAATGCGATGCCACTCTCGCATTAAAATTATCAGTAAGTACACAACTTTTGCTTGAGTCACTGCAAACATTTATTCATGATTTTATATTTCTTTACCATCTGAAAATATATAAAAAGTTAAATTGGTTCCGCCTAAATCTCAAAATTGATATAAATTTACAATATAAACTAAAATTAGTATTCCATTATGATTCAAATAGCCACAGCAAAAGTGATTCAAATAGACCCACATGAGAAAATTTCGTTGAGTTCTAATAGTCCGGCGCAAAAGCAATTGATGCAGATAGTAGCATATAGAACTGTTAAACAGTCCTTGCAGGCCATAATACATACAAAATATTCACAAATTAGCGACCGTTTTTCACATACGACCTTAAATTTCAAGCAGTGGAAACTACATAAGCGTGATTTCCGCACAGGTAGCATCTGTTTCAAAAATACTTCGTGTGAAACTCGTTGAAGATATTTACTCAACTCATCTTGTGCGTTCTTCAACGACATCGCACACAAGCTAGGACACTGCAAATGGCATCCAAGCTTCACGCGAAAGATGCGCAAAGAGCAATTTATTTATTTTGATCCAAATAGCCTCACGATTCAAATAGCTCCACTTTACCCTATGCCTTAAACGTAAATACTCACCCCAATGAAATTAAATATTTCTATAATTAAACAGCTTTTATTTCTAGCAGCTAAATATTTTGAGCAGTACAGTGACGCTCTCATACCACACCTCTCATCAAACGAAAAGAATCCTCGATTTAGTGTTTCCGAAACCTCCTGACTCATTAAGACAAGCTGGTCCTCGGAAGTGTGTGAAGCAACCCGACGATGACATTTGCGAAGAAGCATCCAGTTAACTTCCGTTCAATTTGATTTACGTCAGAAAAAATTGCGGATACTGTTACTTAAGACCAGACAGCCACTCCAGGTGAGGTTGACTTTGATATGAAAGCTGTAAGGAAACATAGTCCCTCACATTTTTGTTTGCATTATTTCATTTTTATTCTTTTATGTGTTTATATTTAAAGGTAAGAATTTTTGTGTTTAATTTATTTTCTGTTTGTAAAAGATACAGATACGGTAATAGTTATTAAGCTAGAGCAAAGATGTGTGTGTTAAAAGAACATGTTTGGCAGTGACAGAAGAAGAGAGCAAGACCATAGGAAAAAATATGATGAATATAGTGGACGAATTGTGCTTGGAAATATTCGGTAAATATGTTGAATGAATGCTGAAAGTAAATGTTATTTGTGTATAAAAATGAGTGACAACAATAAAAGATAATAATTTTACATGTGGCCACTACGTGACAGGACGTGTTGAAGGGCTTGAATGCAAACTGAAGATAAAGGATCATGAACCATTTTTTATAAAACCTTATTCGGTGCCATTAGCAAGCAGGTAAGCTGTGGAAGAGGAATTGTCAAGAATGCTTGAATTACGTGTTATTGAGAGAAGTGATAGTAAATATAATAGCCCCTTAGTGGTAGTAGGAAAAAAGGATGACAGTGTTAGCCTGGTGCTGGATGCAAGAAGGTTGACTAAAATATTGGATGGGAGACTGATAGACCTGAGAATTTGGAAGAAATTCTACAGAGGTTTCATGAAGTTAAGTACTCAACTAGTTTGGCTTTAACTGCAGGATACTGGCAAATACCTTTGGCCAAAAAATCAAGGCAATATATGGCATTCTTGTATGGACGAAGATGTTACCAAACTGTGCGGTACCATTTGGTCTCAACGTATCAGTATCTATTTTCATACGAACGTTAGATAAGGTGCTAGATGATGGCTTGCTACTGAAATTGACTGTGAAATATTGCAAGAAGTGTTGATAGCATTGAAGGTTGAAGGTATGAAATTAAACCTATCAAAGTCTGAATTTGTAAAAGAAAAAATATTTTTTTAGGACATATTATCAGCGAGAAAGGGATAGCACCGGATCCTAGTAAATTTTAAGCAGTGAAGAAATGTCCTCCTCCAACAGGTCGGAAACAATTAAAGTCATTTTTAGGTCTCTGCGGATTTTATCGGAAATTTGTTTCGGGTCAACTACTCCACGACCTAGCCCTAAACACATTGTTTAAGAAGAATGTTTCATGGTTTTGGTCTCAGGAGAGTCAAAATAGTTTCGAGAGAATGAAGGAAGAGCTGGAAAAGGAAGGATATTGTATCGTTCAAATTTGGAATTACCTTTTTGTCTCGGCTGGGATGCAAGTGACTACGCCATTGGTGTACAACGTTTTCATGTGGTAAATAATAATGACGTCGATCAAAGCAAAACAATAGCTTTTGCAAGTCGTGTCCTGAATATACATGAAAGAAATCACGGTATATGCCAAAAAGAGGCATTAAGTATTGTATGGGGATTCAAAAAGTTCCGGTATTATCTAAGGGGTCACAAGACCGTAGTATACACGGACCAAAAGGTACTAAGTTTCTTACAGGAGTGCAAGTTGCTTCACTCACGACTTACGAGGTGCGCACTGTATTTGCAGCAGTTTGATTATGTTAGAGGAGAGGAAAATATGGTTGCTGATGCTTTATCCCGACTACCTTTGGGGAGTAAAGGAGAAGAAGAGAGGTCCACTAATATATTTAAAGCATACTAAATGAAAGGTGTGGAGCACGAAAAAGAGATTAAGGAAATATGTCAGAAGTTCGGAGATTGCAAAACGAAGGCGAGTGCCTGACACTGGTGAAAAGAGAGCTAGGAAGGAATTAATGGCAAATTGCGGAAATTTTACATGGTGTTTGAGGGCATATTGTTCAGAAGAAAGGAAGAAAACTCCGACGATTGGATGGTCTGTTGGCCAGACAAACACACCGAGAACATCATAGATTACACCAATCTAAGTCATGGCCATTATTGGCCAAAGAAGTATTTGGAGAAGTTAAAATAAACTGTGATTTTTAACAACATGGCGAGGCAAGAAACAAACAGTATTAGAAAACATGATAGGTGTCAGCGAGTGAAGGATTCTACGATTACCCGGAGAGGGTTGGTGAAGTCAATTATACCATCTGGAGTGCTAGATTTTGTAGCCATTGATTTGTACGGGCCACTACCCAAAGTTAAAGGTAGGTTGACTTATGTGTTTGTGATTTTGAAAGTCTTTTCCAAATATGTATCCGAAAAGCTACAGGAAAGACATTAAGTAATCGTCTGAAGAAAGATTATTTTGTGGAGTGCAGGAAACCACAACGCATATTGAGCGATAATGGAACTCAATTTATATTGAAGAATTGGGTAGAATGTCTGAACAATGAAGGAGTCAAGCATATAAGGATCTCAGCTTATCACCCGGCGAGCAATCCTGCGGAGAGGGTGATGCGTGATCTGGGGAGATTGTGTCGTACCTATTGTCAAAATCAGCATTCAAGATGGACTGAGTACTTAAGGAAATTTGAAGGCGCGATGAACAGTGTTGTGCATTCTGGGACCGCCATATAAAGTGTTGTGGAACGAAATACCAGAAAATATTGAGACGAAATGGGTGAAATTTCGGACTAAGAAGGGGGTAGACATACAGGAGTGCAGGAAATTGGTGCAGAAAAACCTAAAGAAGAGCACAGAGGAAAGAAAAAAGATATACGACCGACGTGCAAGAAAGACAGAATTCGAAGCAGGGGAGTTGGTTTTGGTTAGGACTCATGAAATATCGAGCAGTATAAATAACGAAATAATGAAGTTTTTTATGTAGATGAAGGGCCTGACATGGTGGTAAGGAGACTGCATCAAAATGCATATAACCTAAAATATCCCAAGTCAAGAAGACAGTTGGGATTAGGAAACATAAAGGATTTGAAATTGTACAGGGAGTGAGTGGATGGATGATAATTTTACATAACGAATGGAAACATTATAAGGAATATTGTGAGATGCAATAAGTAATCACCAACAATTTGGTTGACACAAATTTTTGCGAAAATTGGCCAAGCGGATATGTAACGAAACATAGTCCCCTACATTTTTGATTGTATTATTTCAGTTTTAATGTTTTATGTGTCTATATTTAAAGGTAACATGTTTTCTGTTTAATTTATTTTATTTTTGTAAAAGAAAAATTGCGATAATAGTTAATATGCAAGAGCAAATTGTAGTGTGTTAAAAGGACATCTTTGGAAGGGACAGAAGAAAAGAAGTATGTAGGAAAAATGATGATTCTGTTAATATGTCGAATGAATGCTGAAAGTAAATGTAATTTGTGTGTAAAAATGAGTAACAACAATAAAAGATAATAATTTTACAAAGCTGGTCTCAAACGTATAGCTACTAACCTCCGTCTGCCATGACGACAACAGCTTCACATGGCTTCCCTCAAAGACTCCAGGATCAGCAGCCGCAGGACACTAAATCTTCTGGGGCAGCATTGATAGTGTAGGGAAGCTCTTATATTGCTGTCATTACTGTGAGGTGGCATCTTCTCTTGTCTCTTTCCCGGCGCGGCCTTATTTGCCAAGACTTCTGTCGTTTGCATGGTTTGCTGTTGTAGCAGCTGCGTAATGACACTAAAGTTGTAATGGTGCTTGCAGTCCCCCTAGTGACGCAGATGGTGGGTTGCGAACTGCTTCTTCGCGTTCGCGGGTCGCTCAGATCCGGTCGCAGTTAGATGTCGACCGGGTAGATTCTTGGTTGATGATGGCACCAAGTTGTTAGTGCGAGTAGCCGTCATGTTGGCGAGCAGGTTCCTCTTGGTAGGGCAACCGCTGTTACATGCTGGGTGGGGGACGGTACAGTTGCAGCAGGTGGGCATCCGGTTGCGCGGGAAGCTGCAATAAGAGACTTTATGGTTTCCAGCACACCTAACACAGCGCTCCTGGTCGGTGCAGTCGCGGGCCATGTGTCCGTGACCCTGGCAGCGGAAACACTAGGCCACTTCTTGGGATCGAGGTGAACCTTGTGTCCTAGCATAGTCCTTGTTCGTTGCTCCCTCGGGACACGATCCACAGGGTACTTTTTTTAAAGTGGGGAATGTGTACGGCGGTAGACGCTCCTTGGTGCTTGGGCGGCGCGTCTGGCAGAGGCAACGATGCCGCCGCTGGAGAGCTCGGTGGCTATCACCTCCTCGGGCACATCCGCCACCCCTCCTTCACAGGGAAGCAAAGGATGTACTGATTGGCTTCTATCATCAGATCGCTGACCAGATGAATATAATTGCCTTCATAGAAAGCAGTTACAGGAAGGACAGGTCCATCTTCTTCTTCTTCTTGAGGTTCATTGATGTCTTCATCTTCATCAATGGTCATGATTTCGAGGGGTCGACGTCACGGTAGGTTCTGGTTGCTGTGACTTCTTCTTCTCTTCATCTCGGTCTCCAAAGTGGTCTTTTTTCACTTCACTGACGATCAAATTTGGATCCTGAGTTTTCTTCCTTACTTCCTCCACTTGTTGAAGCATCTGCGCTACTTGTTGCTGCATCTGCTCCATCGGGTGCTGGTTCACGAAAGTTCTCTCTCCGTCGCTGCGCAGAGGTGAGTGGGTCATGGCTGTCGTCATGCCATTTGCTGCCCTTTTCTCTCGATGGGCAGTGTGTATTGGAGACTTTGTCTTTCGACATTTACTCCTATTAATTATGATGTTTTGAGACGTCAGTTTTGGTTTGTCTTTCGTTTATGGCGTGATTTGTTCTGGCTTAGATTTATGGCATGATTAGTTTTGGCTTGAGGTATATATATATATATATATATAAGCTACTGGCAATTGGTGTCTGACATGTGGACCTGGCCAGATAGGATATATCAGATAGGATATATCCCCAGCTCTTTTATAAGTGGGTTTGATGACTGTTGTGCTGCTTTATAGAATTTCATCTTTAGTTCCCTAAATCTGCCTTGGAGCATTGGTAATTTCGTTGCTTCGTGAATGGCTTTAGTGGACAATCTGCAATTTAGGTGTAAGGCTCTCTTCAGGGCTCATTTCTGGATGGTTTGTCGTGGTTGAGGTTGTTCATGGCCGTGTGTCCCGAGACGGGGCAGGCGTATTCAAGTATTGGCCTGACCAGTGTACAGTATATTCGTACACCTATGGGCGCGAAGAGCTTGCTCTCCCTGTTTAGCAGGGGTACAGTGCTTGTAGTCTGGCGCTGGCACGTTTACGCAGGTCTTCAATGTGTGCCTATCCAAGTAAGCCTGGAATCCAGTGCTACTCCAAGGTATTGTACGTATTTACACCAGGTCATGGTCCTGTCCTTCTAGTTAGAATTATTGTTTGTGTTTTGACTGGGTTTATTTCTATACGCCATCGTCTTGCCCAGGCCTCTGCTCTTGCAGTATCTCCTGCAGGTGCCAGATGACAATCGCCTTGCTGAAACTGCGGGTGAAATAGGCTGTGTCGTCCGCGTATGTTGCAGTTGATACCCTGTCTTGAGTTGGTACATTGGCAGTATAGAGGGAATATAACATTGGACCCAGTGCCGATCCCTGCGGTACTTTGGCCTACATTCTTCGCTTAGTCGAGAAGGTGTTTCCGACTCTAACCCTGAAGTAGTGGTCTTCTAGGTAAGATTTCAGGAGTTTAAAGTACTATCCTGGCAATCGTAGTTCATATAGCCATAGCAGGAGTCCGGAATGCCAAACCGAATCGAAGGCCTTAGAGATATCTAGGAGGACTAGACCGCAGTGCTCTCTGTAGCTAAAGGCCCTTGTGACAGTTTCGACCACCCTCATCAGCTGTTGGGTGGTCGAGTGTCCTCTGCGGAAACCTAGTTGGTGGTTTGGAAGAATTTTTTGTCGATCTATGTGCAGATTCAGACGTTTGAGCAGGAGTCTTTCAAACACCTTGCTTACCGCAGGCAGCAGACTAATGGGCCTTTAGTTTTGTGGGACTGAAGGGTTCTTTCCGCTTTTGTGGATCTGAACTACCTCAGCCTGTTTCCAGCGGCTGTGAAAACTCTTGGTGTCGATGATGGTGTTGAAAAGCTTGGCGAGGTGATTGACCGCCACAGGTGGAAGATTGCGCAGGCAGTTGTTGCCTATTTTATCTCGACCTGGGGCTTTCTTTGGATGTAAATGTGTAACGCAGCTAAAGACTTCTTGGGGGAGATAAATGTTCAATATTATGGTCCTCGTCATCTTCTGCTTCCAGGAAGACTTTAAAGCGATCGTTTACAGCTTCTACTATGACCTCATCGCCGGGAGCGGGAAGGAAATTTCTTTCGAAAACGTCAGACAAGGCATTGGCCTTTTCGTCCGGGCGGTAAAAATGAAGAGGAGGAATATGGTTTTTCTTCTTCGTGAACCATCTTGTCTGATTCCATAGAGTGCCGTCTGCAGGTTGTAGCATAGCTAGACGAGCCTCCCATTCTCGATTACGGTGTTCAGTTAGAGAAACTTTTAGTTCCTTTTGTAATCGGTTAAGTAGTTTCTTGGTGGGCGGGTTCTTAGTGAGCCTCCACTCCTTAGCGATCCTGTTTTTGTGTCTGATGGCGGCCAGAAGATGGGGTGGAAGTTGTGATGATTGGTTTCTATTCGTTTTCATTGCGGTGGTGGTAGCTATGGCTTTTAACACTGCGCTTTCAAAGACGTCAAGTATTGTGTCTGGGTTATTGTCGGCTGAAGGATGGGCTAAAGCTCCCGTTACTAGTTCTCTAGTTCTTAATATCTTCTCCAGTTGGTTGTTCTGTAATCGTAATTAGTCCTGTCCTCAGGTTTGCCAGATGCCTGCTCCAACCTGGAAAATAACTTACAGGTGGTCTGAAGATATGGCGTCTACTGTCGACACTCAGACGTTCTTCGTTATTAACACGTCGAGGATGTCGGGTCTGCCTCTGCTTTACGGGTAATGCATAGGCTCGTCTGGAGCCCATACACACATGTTGTGCCTGTTTATAATTCTTCTTAGTACTTGTCCAGCTTGGTTTGGATTCCTGCAGCGCCAGTCCGGATGTTTTTCATTTAGGTCCCCGCATGATAAGTTTGCTGGTTGTTGAAGAAAAACAAGGTGGAAGGCTCAGCATCGATGAATCCCTTAAATGGTTTGAAAATCTGCCAGGCAAGCTTATAGAGCAACAGAAGCAAATCTCAAATATAATATTAAGTGAAATAATCAAGAGGCTAACATTTTTGAAAAATGTAGGGTTAAACTACCTTATACTTGCAATGTAGTCTTCACGGGTGTGCAGCCGGATGGTGTTTTGGAAACACAAGGTTTCGACAACCAGCTCGGCTGTCTTCATCAGGTGTCCGCTGTCTACAGGCTGACGAAAGCTGGCAGTCACCACGTGGACTGGCTTAGCCTCCCAGACGAACCTCCTTATATACCTGTCGGTGGGTAGAGGATCCGCTCTGATTGGTCGGAACGGTGGCTTCGGGTCTTTCCGAAGCCACCATTCGGCTGCACACCCGTGAAGACTACATTGCTTCAGTACGCCGGGAAAGTCTCCACGCACATACCTTATACTTGACCGTGAGTCTAGCACACTCTGTGGAGGTGAAAGTCAAAGAATCAGGCCTGCTTCTCAAATTGGCTCTGGTTTAACAGGAGTGCTGTACGTGCTTGATGAGCCACGATAGACCTTCATCAATGCGATAATGACCGATTAATTGCTACGCTTAGGAACCTGAGGGATATAGGGAATACTGTAATTGTTGTTGAGCATGATAAAGATACAATAATGACTGCTGATTATGTAATTGATATTGGGCCTGGGGCTTGTATAAATGGAGGAAAGATTGTTGCAGAAGGAACACCAGGCCAGGTGCAAAGAAATTCGGAGAGCATAACAGGGCAATATTTGAGTGGAAAGAGAGAAATCTCAATTCCAGAAGGAAGAAAACAAATAACTCAGTTCATAAGGGTAATTAATGCGTGTGAGAATAACTTAAAAAATATAAATGTTGAATTCCCTACAGGGAATTTTATTTGTGTTACTGGAATATCTGGAGGGGGAAAGTCAAGCTTAGTTATAGCAACACTATACAAATATTCAGCACACAAGATATATCATTCATCTGAAAAGTATGGCAAATGCGATAAGATAGAAGGCCTTGAATATGTAGACAAATTTATAGAAATAGACCAGTCACCAATTGGTAGAACTCCTGCATCAAATCCAGCGACATATGTTGGCATGTTCACTCATATCAGAAATTGGTTTGCAGATCTTCCAGAGTCGAAGGCACGTGGCTACAACACAGGTAGATTTTCATTTAATACTAAGGGGGGAAGATGTGAAGCGCGCAAAGGCGATGGACATTAAAAGATAGAAATACATTCTGCCTGACGTTTATGTGAAGTGTGAGCAGTGTAAAGGTCGGCGATGAAACCGAGAAAGGCTAGAAATCACTTTCAAAGGAAAATCAATTTCTGATGTACTTGATATGACGATAGATCAAGCTTGTGATTTCTTTGAAAACCTACAAATAGTAAAAGAAAAGTTAGTTTCTTTGCAGGAAGTGGGCTTGGCTACATAACACTTGGACAACCTTCAACAACATTATCTGGGGGTGAAGCACAACGAATAAAGCTGTCCAAGGAACTATCAAAACGATTTACCGGAAGAACAGTGTATATTCTTGATGAGCCAACAACCGGATTGCATTTTGAGGATGTAAACAACTTACTAAAAATGTTCCATATGCTGGTTGATTTTGGAAACACTGTTATAGTTGTCGAGCACAACTTGCACGTTATAAAAACTGCAGATTACGTAATAGACATTGGTCCAGAGGGTGGGATAAAAGTAGGAGAAGTAGTCGCTTAGGAACTCCAGAAGAAATAATAGACATACCGAGAAGTGTTACAGGCAAGTATCTTAAACCGTATTTATCAAATAGAGCATAAACTATTTTTTAATTATATTAGGCTACGCTGCGTATTTATGATTTGGGTAGGGTAATGTCAGTATATCAATATTTTAAAAGATATGTCGAATATGGAATTGTGCCTGCTAAAAGAACAGAAGATTTCACATTAGTTCCAAAAATTAGTTTTTATAAATCTGCATATTATATTGATAATGTACTAGGACATGTAAAAGATATAATTTGTGGGGTTGAAAGCGAAGACGATCATAATAATCAATACATGAGTCAATATGTAGGCTACAGAGCAGGGAAAGTGTCCTCATTGTGTCAGCTGGCTGCTTTCTTAGTAACTAGCATAGTATTGCAGCCTTTACTTTTGACATCAGCATATTTGTCATACTTTCCACTCAATTTATTTTCAAAAATAACGGGGGGCCACAGTTTAAAAGCAAGTGCAGGGTCATTGATCGATCATTCAAACGTATTTTTATATATTGCGCAGGAATGCGCTAGTGCAGTGTCCGAAATATTTAATAAGATTGTAAGTTACGTCTGTGCTGCATCGGCTCCTGGGAAGGGACCTCTTCATGGACGGTAGGCAGAGATTACGTTGATGTCTCCGTTGGCCATGTGTAGTTGGATGGCGACTGCATCGACGTTTAGAAGCTGTGGTACTGGTGTTTCGTGGTGAGGAAGTCCCCTTTTTACATATATAGCCACGCCTCCACCGGCGATGAGACGATCTGTTCTGTAACAGTAGTAGTTCGCGATTGAGGCACGAAGAGCTGGTTTGAGTTGGGTCTCACAGACTAGACCCATACCGATGTTGTATTTTAGTCATGAACCGTCTAAATTCTCCAAATTGTGGGAATAACCGGTTTGCATTCGAAATGCAAATGGTGAGACCATGTATGTGTGGTCTTCTAGCCATAGTTAGGTGATTTAGCACTGGGGGTAATAGCCGAGGCTGTCTTTACTGCTGCCTGTATTTCTGCAAGTAGGCGATTCATTATTTCAACTAGGCTCAATATAGTGTTGAGGACTTTATCCATCATGTTAACCCTTTAACTGCTATGTATTTCCCGGCAGAGTCCTCTCTGCGTGCTCCTTTGTTATCCTCTAAGCCGTATACCTGCCCTGCTGAGTCTGGCACGCGGCCCGGACTGCTCTGTGCTGAATATTTCTGAGGCGTTGTGTGTGACGGCTTTCCGTTTTCGCTTTGCGTTTTGAAACCCCAGATACAGTCTTAACAGCTGCGGTGGTACGGTTTTCCTACTCAATTGTATTCTGTCTAAATTTCTGAGTTGGGGAAATGTTATTTTCTTGCCTGCCGGATGGAGCTCCCTGGTCAAGTGCCTCAGGACAACAGTCAGAACATGTTCATCTTCTAGTCTGTTAATTTTGATAATATCTTCCAGATTATCGTAGATATCAGCCGGCTTCACTGCGTTATATTTTTCTCTCTTCAGGCCCCTCTCATGCTCCTCTGCACCACATTTAATGTTTTTTGCTAACCGCCCCGCCGCTATAACAGTTCCAGCAAAGACCAGACCTAAACGGCCACAGAGCGCTCTGCCCTTCCTTTTGATCATTGACTTCCCCTTGCTTTCCACCACCCCCAGACAAGGTAACATCACTGTTCTGTTGTTTTCTCCTGTATTCCTCAGCCCTCTTTGCGTCCGTGCTTTTCTTTGATGGTAACTTTTTCTTTTTTCTTTTTGTCTTTTTGTACCTCTCACTCAATTTTTGTTTTTTTCTAACTCCTTTTTACTGTTATTAACAGCGGTAATACTATTCACCATTGTCTATTTTATTAATCAGTCTTTACATGAATAGTTTGTATGTGAGAAGAAGAAGCAGCAAGTGCAAGCCATCCCAACAGTGAGTCAACAACTGACGCTACATACGCTGAGAAGGCCTCCAAAACCTCAACTGTCGACACACGGAGTAGGCCTAATAACACCAAGAAGAGAAAAAACCGCCCACCTGCTTCTCCTACCAACCCCAACAAGCAACCTAACACACGCGGGAAGCAGCCAAACAACACTGATATGAGAAACAAATCAGGAAACCACCCACAGGACATGAGTAACCACGCCACGGTACTGTCTCTATTAATGGCTGTTATTGACATGATGCAGGATCTCCCGCGGCAGATAACTGATACAGCACAGTCTGCCCTTGAGGCAGTACAGCAAATATCGACCAAACCACGCCATTGCAAGAATTGAGGACATTACCATCTGCACCTGGAATGCCGGTGGCCTTTGGCGTCAATTGGGAGAATTCAGGGAGTTTATTCGTGACGAGGGAATTGATGTCTACTTCGTTACACAAACCCATGCTAAGCTGGGGAACAAAGCAGGTGCCCCCAACTTCTCTTGCTTCCGTTTCGACAGGCCAACTGCGGGAGGAGGTACTGCAGTTTATGTCAGTTATGTCAGACGCGCCATTAGGCACTATCCGCTAAACCTGCCGACCACGGGATTCATCGAAGCCTCAGGGGTTGCAATTGAGACCACCCGTGGGAAAATTGTAATTATTGCCGCTTACAGACCACCCGGGGGCATCCTGCAAGAGAGAGAGAGTTCGCTTCATTCCTCAGCGTGCAGGGCAATCTCTTTTTTGCCGGAGATCTGAATGCGAAAATCTTGGCATGGAACTCGCGCATGACAATCCCAAACGGTCGTAGACTCCTGCGTGTGGTAGGGAATCATGATGCTGTAAAATGGGGGCCAAAAGAACCCATCATCTTTGCAATTGGGCTACCAGATGTGGCAATAACGAAAGGTCACAACATACCAGTCACTACCAATACTGCGCTGTCGTCTGACCACGTCCCTGTCCTATTCTACATGGCCACCGACGTATCATCGCGAAAGGACAGGAACTACAGGAACCTTCGTGATGTTAGCTGGGACATCTTCAACCTCTCTCTGAGACTTGAGACTGCACCGCCACCGTCGGCCCCTCGGCAGCCGCGGCCAGTCTGGCGGACTGGATAAATGACGCAGTGGATGCGGCCACTAGACCACGCCGCACTCTCCCACCGCGCTCCAAACAATTGCCTCCCCACATAACAGAGGCAATCACTGTGAAGAATCAGCTCATCAGGGACTGGCATGTCATGAGAGACGCGGCAACGAATAGGGCGATTAATCCAATGCAGAGGGAAATAAAGGCGGAAGTTGAAAAGCACAGGAACGCTGACTGAACGAACTTCGTCTCCACCATGGATACACAAGATGGGTCGGCGTGGCGTACCACAAATGCCCTTCTTCGGAAACGGCAAAAGATCCTTCCACTGGTCGTCGGAAACAACTATGTATGTGATCCAGAAGAGAAGCCGGAAAGCCCTAGCAGAGACCATCAGGCCAAACTTTCAGCCTGTTGACGTCCCGAGGGATGTACAACACTTCCGACGCGCAACAACTTTAAACTCTTTTCGCCACCTTCCTTTTTATTTACTGCAGGTGGCACATCCTACATATGAGATTGCGTGATTCACATGTCGCATGCGTATTTACAGTCTTCGATGGTCCCTTTCACCAGCTCTGTCACGAATCTGATTTGGAGCCAGTCCTTTCCCATCCCTTTATGACGCCATGGGATATTTTAACTCCTGATCTCCAGACTTCCACAACCTGAAGCCTTGTCTTCTGCTCAGCACCCACTCCCAATGTCTGGCGTTCACGAAGGCCGACTGTCCAACCGTGCACTCCGCCAAGACTAAGCTGATGCATTTAGAAATAAACAATTATTTGTTACAATTAATGCCTGTTCGACCATTTATCCGTCGTTGAGTTTTGCCATATATTATTACCCAAATTCTCCATGTGCGACGCTAATATTTAAGTTCATGCCATTCAACCTGCCTATTGTTCCTCTCCCCCCCCCCCCCCCCTCGCTCCCTCATTTCTTTCAAGTCTATAATGATAGTTTTCTCCATCGCTGAGTAATCTTTCTAGGATTTCTCTGATCTAAAGATGATAGCTTCAAAACGAAACAGGCCGTGGTTTTTCAGTTAATCGTTGACCAATTTTCATCGTCTTCCACTCCACATCTTGCTGTACAGATGACGTTTTGCAGCATCGTTTTATGCTTTTCTTTATCTATACTTTCTCCTCGTTTTTCCAATATCTGATAACCACTGCTTCCTCCATGCGAAAATTAATTCGAACCTAGAGCTACAATCTCATGTGGGCAGACCAAACGCTCTATCAGATAAATGAAAGCGAAGACTGTTGACTTGAGCTTCGTGTGTTGTGTAGTAGTCACTGTACAACTTGATTTTGTCCAGTTTGACTTGCAGTGTGTGGGTGTGTTGCAGATGACGTGCCAGTCGCTGATCTCGGTGTTCAGCCTGCTGTTCGGAGACAAGCTGACGGCGATGGGCCACGAGACCACCAGCGCCGCACTCATCATGAACGTCATGAGCGCCGTCACCAACTTCTCCGGTACCGCTACCCTCGCTCCAGTCCTAGCAAATACTGTGTGTGGCAGAGGGTGCTAAGCACCAATCCCGAACAGAGCGAGGAAGGAAATAATACATAAAAGTATCAGTACGGCATCTTATTTCTCTAATATTATCCCCATGTCAACGCGATCTAAACAAGTTGGCGGAAGAGGTATATCATTGCACTCGTAACTTAAAGAATTCCGTACATTCTCCAGTAAATTTAAACGAAAATGACGTCGTCTGTCTGCCAAATAATCACAGCGCAATCTGTGTACCAATTCTGTGACACTTTCGTAAGGACTGTAACTAGCGGTCACGAATCCAGCGGCTCTCCTCTGCACTTTCTCTAATGTGTCAATAAATCCCTTGCGATACGGATCCCAAACAACACAACAGTAATCCAGATGCGGACGCATTAGTGTTTGGTACGATATTTCCTTTGTGTGAACATTACAACTTCTCAAAATACGACCTATGAATCGTAATCTAGAATTATCTTTGCCTAGTAGGGAAGTTATGTACAAGTCCCTTTTCATGTTGCTTTGTACTATTACGCCCAGATACTTCAGGGAATCCACCGTGTCAACAACTGAATTGTTAACTTTGTACTCGTGGAAAAACGGGGCCTTTTCATTACTTATTTGCATTGCCTTGCACTTTTGGCAGTTAAGTGTAAGCTGCCATTTATGGCACCATTCCGAAATAACATGCAGATCGCGCTGAATTTCCAAGCATTCGTCAGAGCACATCACTTCCCTATAGATAAGTGCATCATCAGCAAAAAATCGCATCGCGCAATTAACGTTGTCACCTAGATCGTTTATAAAAATTACAAAATTAAGTGGTCCTATTACACTTCCTTGAGGAACGCCTGAAGTAACATCTAGCTTAGAAGAGGCTTCCCCGTCAATAATCACATACTGTTATCGACCAGTTAGAAAATCACGTATCCATTCATAAATTTGATCAGATATACCATATGCTCGAATCTTTGCTAAAAGTTGGTTTTGTGGTACAGAGCCAAAAGCTTTTTGAAAATCCCAGAAAATTGCATCAACTTGTGAACCTGCGTCGATAACTTTCATTACGTCAAGCGAAAAAACTTGATCTAGACCAGGGGTCCCCAAAGTGGTCGGTATCGACCCCTGGGGGTCAATAGGAGTTCCACAGGTGTCGATTAATACGGGAGGGGGGGGGGGTCTAAATTGATAGTAAAGAGGATCAATTAAATTGTATTGGAAAATTTGAGAATATTCCAATAAAATTCCAAAATAACTGACTACCCCCGTTATAACTTCAGTTTTACCGAAGCCTGCGTCGCTTTAGGTATGTGTTAAGGAGAAAACATACTGGAGAGGAGAGCATAGCAACGACGAGAGCGAAGAACAAAGCAGCGAAAACAAATTAACCAATTGGATTGTTGCGGTGACTCAAACTGGGGCGCAAAGCCGTGAGGTAATAATGGAGCAAAGCTTAGCAGCTTAGCGTTCAAACTGTTTGATTTCGCCGCTTTACTCTTCACTCGTATTGCTGGTTTGCTAGTGGTTATTCCTGTGGGAAACGAATGTAAACCAGTTTATGAATTGTGTCTCTTCTAAGGTCTGTCCTTAGGGTAAGAAAGAAGTTCAACATCACAATGATTTTATTTTACTTCGGGTATATGAGCATTTTATATTCGGGAGGACGCCTGTTCGAATCCTCGTCCTAGCATCCGGATTTGGGCTTTCCATGGTTTCCCCAAATCACTCCAGGCGAACGCTGAGATGCTTCCTCCAAAAAGCCATGGCCGAGTTCCTTCCAATTCCTTGTCCGCAGTTTCATTCCGCCCCTAGTGACGGCGATGTCGACGAGTCGTAAAGCCACAGAGGTGAGAAAAAGGGGGGGGGAGGAGAGAACGCTGCTGGTTCATTATACTTATACACAAGTTGCACTGTTAAACTCTAGTATGGTTTCCACTGTACGTATTGTATATCTAAATGCAGATTTTGTTCTTTACATAGAAAATATCGTAATATACCGAAAACCATTAAATTTCGATGCTTTTTTTTTTTACTCTTTTTCCTATCTAATTCTATTGAATAGGTAACTTTTAGATGTAATTATTATTCCTTCCAAGTCTAGATATCTATTGTTAGCAAAAAGTAGTGACAATGCACTCTGAGAAAGAACAGGCAGTTCTTAATAGCTATATTGTCTCTGATAGCTAGTGCGGGAATAAGTTGCGTCTCTTACTGCCGCTGATTTGTTGTGCTGCGATCGTATCGTGTTGTTCTTACTATAAAACTGAGTTTAATACCTACAATGTCGTCTACCAGTGCTAAGAAGAAATGCAGACAATATTCACACTAGTGAAATATGGTTTTGTGCCATCTTTTGCTAATGAAACTATTCCTATGTGCTTGTTATGTGAAAAAACTTTCAGAAATGATGCTATGAAGCCAACGAAAATGAAAGACCACTTGGAAAGGATCCGTTCTGATAAGAAAAACAAAGATTTTGAGTATTTTGAAATGCTAAAAGAGAAATTGTGAGTTCGGCCAAATTTAAGTACATATTTGAAGTCATCTGCTAGCGCTGACAGTGAAGGTGGACTGAGGACATCCTGCAGCATCTCTCTTAACACAGCAAAGAAAGGCAAACCATACACTATTGGTGAAGAGATTATAATACCAGCTATAAAAGATGTAATTGAAAATGTTATGAAGAAAGACTCTCAACTAGTTTTAAAGTGCATACCATTGAATGCAAACACTGTGCAGCGACGTATAGAGGAAATGGCTGATGATGTGGAAAGAACTTTGACCTCTGAGCTCCAGCAGTTTAAGTTTGCTATTCAACTTGACGAATCAACTTTCGGAAGCTCAAATCTTTTCATGGCTTATGTTAGGTTCCATAGTCCATCCCTGAATGACACTGTTGATGAATTTCAGTTTGCTAAATATCTACAAACTGATTCAAAAGGTGAGATAATTTTTTTACGTTTGCAAGATTATTTGAACAAGCACAACATTCCTTTCGGGAATATTACTTCAGTAGCTACTGACGGTGCATCTGCTATGGTAGGCCGTTATAGAGGATTTTTCGTCTTTCTGAAGGAAAAGATTCCTAATGTACGTACCGTTCACTGTGTCCTACACAGGCAGCATCTTTTAGCCAAAAAATTGAGTGGCAAGCTGCATGCTACTCTAAAAATGTGTATTAGGTCAATTAATAAAATTAAAGATCATCCTCTCAATTCCAGACTGTTTGCGAAAGTTATGTGAAGAAAATGATGAACCTTTCAATCAATTACTTTTGCACGCTGAGGTAAGGTGGCTGTAAAGAGGTGATAGTTTGCAGAGGCTTGTTGACATGTAAGACTCGTCTGCAGAGTTTCTTAAGAATGAGGATCCATTACTACATGACGAGTTAAAACAGTGCAAGAACCATCTGTTCTATTTGGCAGATCTTTATTCGAAATTTAACGAAGTACAGAAGCTATTGAAAGCAATAAATGTTACAATTGTTCAAGCTCGAACAATTATAACGGCCTTTAAACTAAAAATAAACCTGTTAAAATCGTCACTGGCACGTAAAGATTTTAAATATTTTTCAAACTTTCGACTACTAAAAGAAAATGAAGAGATACCCGACCGTGATTTGGAGATATATTAAACATCTCGATAAATTAAGAGAAGACTTCAAAGCACGTTTCGAAGACTTGGAGAACATGCATGTTCCTGAATGGTTTGCTTCTCCATTTGATGTTAAAATTGATAATAAGAATGAACCTGGCTTAGAAGATGAACTGATTGAAATATGCGTAGATCTGGAAGCTAAAGCGTTGTTTAAAAATAAAAACCTCAGCGAATTTTGGAGCAATAACAATATTGCTACAAAATACCCAAGCTCAGAGCAGAAGCCGAACCTTTCTTACTTAAGATAAAATTTGTAGAGGGCAAATGTAGGTGGCTGCAGGATAGGGGGAAGATGGTGGTGTAGGGAAATTGCCACCGGAGCCTGTGCTCCATTGCAATTAAATTAAAGATTAAGCTTCATACATGGTTGAAGCTAGCTTTAGCCACGCGAACGCTATATTTAAAAAAAAAAATAAAAAAATAAAGAAAAAAAGAAAAAAAAAAGAAAAGAAGAGAGTAAAACTCTGAACTTGGAAAACCGTGGTGATCTGCGACTAAAACTTACCAATTTTCAACCGAACATCAGTAATCTTGCTGCTGCCCTTCAGACCCATCCATCTCAATAATATCAACTATTTTAATAAAAAGGTATGTTAACATATTTTTAATGTATCCAATAGCAGTCGTAAAATGGCAGATGTTTTTTCATCGAATATGATTTATTTAAATTTTCAATGATTATTTTGTGTTTTACATTTTATGATACTTACGTCTATAGGCTAGTTTCCATTCTTCTAGTAACGTTGGGTGGATTTTTTAAGGTGTGGGAACTATAAATACTTTCTTGGGTTTTTATGCAAGTCTCCTTTATTGCTTAGCCTCAGAAATGCAAAAATGATTTAAAATTTTTTTCAGTGGCGGATCCAGGAAAATTTCGAGCCGGGGCAAAAACTGTGGGAATGCCGCCCCTTGCAATATTATTTGGAGCCTCCATTTTTGCCGTCTCACCCCAAGTGTCGCCGCCTCAATTTTGGGCCAAACACATTGTTGTCGCCGCCCGCCGCCCGCCGCCCGCCGCCCAGTGTACAAGTAGAGCTAAAAAAGTTTTTCGCGACTTAAATCGCCGCCCTTCAAACATTATTTTGCCCCACCCTTCAAGTTGGCTCCCAGGTTTACACCCCCCCCCCCAGATCCGGCACTGGTTTTTATTAAACGTTTAATCTGGGGGTCGATAAGAAGACAAATGTTCTAAGAGGGGGTCGACGTGATAAAAAGTTTGGGGACCCCTGATCTAGACAATGCTATTCAGCTCTGCGAAAAAAAGAAGTATGCGAACTATAGACGATGCGTTAATTCCATGGAGGCGGTTTGATAGCTGATGAATCTCCAGAGTTTTCTGTCGTTGCAGATGGTAGCATATCTATTATGAGTCTACCGACTCTGTTTTAATGGCATTAGATTTCTGGTTGTTCCTGTGTCCGACCGATTACAACCACCGGCGATGCCCGGTCTAGTTGGCGTTTATTTACCCACGCACTGTTTTCATTCATTCAATGAGACAACACTGAGACTGGACTTTTCGACGAGCTGTATTCGTATACGCGTGTACTGTCGACTGCTTAGCTGTTTATTGTGCTCGCGTATGCGGGCACTGTCTCGCATATTCAGCGAATTAAGAGAGGCTATTAGCCTGCTTCTTCTTCTTTGGGGATCCCTCCTGCCCTCCCTTCCCGAGGCCTTAGGGTATTACCGCTCCACGGCCCACTCCTGAGGGAGTGGAACCCCCGAGCGTTAGCGTAGGGTTGTCTCTGGCCCGGATACCCTACGGTGACAACGAAGGGTCAGAGCAACACTCCTGTGTTAGGCGTCATGAGCGGCTCAAGAAGAAGAAGGATGTCGGCGCCTGACATCTATCAAGATTCTCCGCGATCACCCTCGCCGGGTGAGCATCCTCCGGCCGTCATGGCTGTGCTTCCCATGGATAACATGACCACGGAACCTTTACTTGACTCAACTGGTCAAGACGTGCTGGACACCACTGCATCATCTGATGTACGACTTGATGAAAACCAAGAGATGGACACTTCTGCTACCCCTTCTTCGAGGAAGAGAAGCGCCGCTTCTTCAGCTGAGAAGGAGGAGTTACTAAAAAAGCGTGCCACCACTGTCACAGTGAAAGCTGGACCATCAAAGCTTTTTAACAATGCAGCCTGTCCAAAGGGTAAGGCACCCACGACAAACCGCCGCCAAGGGAAAAGAACAGTCGATGAAGAAGGCTTCATTAAGCCACAGCGCACGGCTCGGGCTGCGTTATTAACGGTCTCCCTCACCAGAATTGACGACATCAAATCAATTTGAGGTGCTCCCAACAGATGAAGAAATGGCAGAATCCGCACCTACAAAAAAAAAATCTCCGGCCCCTGTGATTATCCAATATAAAGAAGATTACCGTTCACTATACAGCCTCCTCAAGAATACTCTCAAATCTGCTTTTGAAGTCAAACCAGCTGGCAGAGACCTATACAAAGTTATCACCAAGTCAACTGAAGGCTACATTGAAGTGACTAACCTCATCTCGACTAAAGGAATACCTTATTATACATTTCCCACTGAACCCGACAAGACAATAAAGGTTGTCTTGAGAGGCATGCCTTTCAACATGCACCCAGACAACATCAGAGAGGAACTAGAAGACTGCAACATCGTGCCTAGAACAGTTGTTCGCCTCCGCTCTCCAAAAACTCACCAGGAGGTTCCGCTTTACCTGATTGTCCTCCGTGACACTCTGGAGAATAGGGCCATATACAAGCTCACTTCATTATGCGCCCTAAAAATAACCGTAGAAAAACTTAGAAGCACCAGGGGCCCGCCTCAATGCTTCAAATGCCAGGCCGTTGGACATGTCTCAAGGCATTGTGGCATGCCTCCTAAGTGCGTTAAGTGTGCAGGAGACCATGCCTCAAGTGAATGTGCCACCAAAAAAGGTGAGCACCCACCAAAATGTGCTAACTGTATGGCCCTCACGTAGCGAGCTACCGGAAGTGCCCTGCATTCAGCCGATACACAGAACGGCAAAAGCAGCACAATGCTGCACAAGCTGCTTTAAGAAGAAGAGAGAGAGAGAGGGCTCCGGCAAAAGGCGCGGATGCTGACATACAACAGACACCTCATCACTCTGCACCTCAGCAGGCAAAGCGCACCAACTACGCGGCAGCGTTATCTGGACGGCAGCACACTGACACCTGACACTACCGCAACCAACAACAACATCAGTGAAACAGATGTACTATCCCACATTCAAAGCGATGAATCACAGCAGCAGCAGCGGCAACACCAGCAACAACACATCAACAGGCAGACAACGCAATGTTGCAAAACTTAATGCAAATAATGCTGCAAACCATGAACATCATGAATCATGCCATGCTCGCAGACATTCGTGCCATGAATGCCACGATCTTAGACATTCCGCGGCAGATAGCTGCCGCAGTGCAGACAGCGGTCCAAGCCGCAAATAATGGCACCTCATCCAACAACCATGGCAACTAAAATAGACGATTTAGTTATCTGCACATGGAATGCCAATGGCCTCTTGAGGCAATTAGGCGAATTCAGGGAATTCCTGCGAGATGAGCAAATCGACGTATGTTTGGTCAATGAAACCCACCTTAAAGCAGGCATAAAAGCCGCCGCACCAAATTACGCTTGTTACCGCAACGACAGACCGACAGCAGGAGGTGGTACCGCCATCTACATTAAAAATACCCTCAAACATCACCAAGTCACCCTACCTCCACTCTCCACCATAGAAGCCACGGGTATCTCCATGGAAACCTCAGCAGGAAAAATGCTTCTCATCTCTGCCTACCGACCTCCCCACGGGCTGGTAAACGAGGCGGACGTGGAAAACCTACTAAGACTACGGGTAATATTATGATAGCAGGTGACCTCAACGCCAAGCATACAGCTTGGAACTCAAGGCTTACCAACATCAATGGCCGGCGTCTACTAGATAGAACCATTGAAAGAAATGATGCGGTAGCATGGGCCCAACTGAGCCCACATTCTTCAGAGTTATCGCAGATGTCCTTGATATTGGAATCCACAAAAGGGTCTAGACACAACATTGCTGTCACAACCAAAACAGCCCTTTCTTCTGACCACGTCCCAGTGATCTTTTATTTGGAGGTGGGTGCACCTCTACGGAAGAACAAACACGCCAGATGACCTAAAGCGTATTAACCTGGGATGCTTTCCAAGCATTTCTTTCGGAACACATCACTAACATCCCGTCCCCGGTTGAAGTCGGCCCTTGTGCTGCGA
This sequence comes from Vandiemenella viatica, assembly GCA_031002005.1. Taxonomy (NCBI): domain Eukaryota; kingdom Metazoa; phylum Arthropoda; class Insecta; order Orthoptera; family Morabidae; genus Vandiemenella; species Vandiemenella viatica. The sequence goes on along the minus strand of JARYHS010009186.1, from coordinate 2,570,124 downwards.
TATCAGCTCTTACTGACCTCATTAACTCTGCGGCTGACCACGCGCAACTCCGCCTCCCAGAGTACAACCAGAACGCTCAAAACAACTGCCTCCAGATATCCGCCGCACTATAACCCTCAAAAACCAGCTTACGAGGGGAGGTGGCAAGAGACTAGGGACCCAGCCACAAAAAGAGTAGTAAATCGCCTACAGCGAGAGATTACAGCTCAGGTCAACAAACATCGCATACGAGATTGGGAAGGCCTTGTAGCAACCCTCTCAGTCGAAAATGGTCAGTTTGGAAAACCACCAGGCGAATCCTTCAGCAAAACAAAAATGCCACCTCTAACCGTTATGAATGTGTTACTAGCTGACCCAGCAGCCAAGGCAGGACGCTTTGGCCGAAGCTTTGAAGAGAACTTCGTCCAATCGAAGACCCCGAGAGGGACAACCACATTCAAACAGTCAGCAGAACTAGAGAGTCATCTAAATTCAGCTAGACCCAATGAATCATCATTGAATCTGCCAGCATAGAAGAAGTTGCCACTTCCTCCAGCACGTCGATACTAATAAAGCCACTGGTCATGATAATATAGGTGGCCACCCTCCTACGACATCTGCCGCCAGTGGTAACCGCCTACATTACATCGGCCTTCAACAGAATCATGAGTTCCGGAGAATATCCCAAAATCTGGAAGCACGCCGAAATTGTTCCTGTGCCAAAACCTGGAAAAGACAAAAGGTCACCCAAATCATACAGACCAATTAGCCTTTTGCCGACCCTGTCAAAAGTATTTGAAAAGATTTACCTAAAACGGCTCCACCACCATATCAATGCTACAAAACTCCTACCCAACGAACAATTTGGCTTCAGGCGTCACCATTACACTCCACAGCAACTACTTAGACTAGTGGAATCTGCAATGAAACGCCTTTGAAAAAAAGGGAATATTTTGGTGCGGTCTTACTTGACGAGAGTCGTGCATTTGACTCAGTCTGGCATGAAGGTCTCCTGTATAAGCTCCTGATACAGGGGATACCATTGCCTCACATCAGACTTATCAAGAACTACCTGAATGGGCGTACGTTCCGCGTTATCACCGAAGATGCAGTTTCATCGGTCAAGAATATCAAGGCAGGAGTACCGCAAGGCTCCGTCCTCGGACCCGTTCTCTATAATCTTATATACAGCTGACATACCTAGAACGGATCAGACTGAAAGTGCGCTATATGCAGATGATACCGCCCTATATGCAAAAGCATTAGAGCCTCAAAATGCCGTGGCTAAGCTACAAAGAGGTTGTGACAAAATCGAGTTATGGGCAAAGAAATGGCGATTAGCATTTAATGCTACTAAAAGCCAAGCAATAATCATAACAAGAAGAAAAGTACCCCCTCTGCAGTCCATCAAAATACGAGGTGAGAGCATTAAATGGACCCGAAACTGCTCTTTACCTGGGAGTCACTTTGGACAGGAGGCTCACCTGGAAGGAGCACTTCAAGAATACACATTCAAAAGCAATGAGCAGATTGAGTCGGTTGTATCCAGTCCTCAATCCGGCATCAACACTGCATCCACATACCGCTATCACCCTTTATGCAGCTGCAATCAGACCCATTCTCGAATACGCAGCTACGGTATGGGGCAATGCTTGCCCCCTCCAACATCAAGCCTCTCCAGCGCATCCAGAACCGTGCAATCAGATATGCCTACAAGCTACCTATTGACACTCCGACAGCTCAATTACATCAGATCAGCGGATTACCAAAACTCAAGGAACGTTTCAAGATCGCAGCAAAGAAACTCTACCAGCAATGTCCAACACATGAGAACCCACTTATCCAACAACTGCGAAAGCATGTGCAGTACCATAATACAACAAGATGGCCAGTCCAACTGGCAAACGAAGATGCCCCAGAACAACGTTTACAATAATCAGGATTGACAAATCCATACAGGACAAAATATATTGAAGCAAATTCAAAAAGGACCTGGCAAATCCAGTAATGACAAATAACCTGATGACAACCTCAAGATCTGGAAGGAGATGCGCATAAGCGCAAGAACTTCCCTTCACTCTGGGACTAAAGTTTTCCCAGAAGATTGTGCCCTGGCAATTCATTCAATGAGAAACGTGTACCAAGTTTCATACAGTTCGTGCCATCCATTTCCGGATTTAAGCAGACGTAGATTCACCCGCACCTTACCAAGAAAGGAGTGGGTTGAAGTTGGTTTAACGGTACACTATTGTTATTCGTCTGAAAATATTCATGCTTACCAAGCTTCATTGATATCGTACCGACCATTTACGGTACTAAATTAAACGGAGATTAAGCAGCACAGTTCTAAGAATGGGGTGGTTCGGATGCTTTGATACGGAATATCAGTTTAGTCCAGGTTACTTTTCAACCTAATTACATTTGCTAATGTTGCTGCTCGAAAATCGAAACATTGCGCTCATTAATACCTACCACATTCACAAAAATGTGTCTGTTTATTCTGGTATCACGCAGAAAATACAGACTTACAATGGATTTTCAGAAGTTGAAAGCCTTGGTCAAAATTAACGTTTGTCTTAACACGCCCCGACACATTTATTTTACTATCGATTTTGAGGGAGTTTTCATAGTATCTAAGATTAGATGTGGCTCATTATGCTAACTCATCTGCCACGGGACGTCGAAATTAAAATCTGTTCCGTACCTCTACAGTTGAATATCAGGTATTGAATATTGCGTATCAAGTATTCACAACTAAGCGAGATACGAAAAAAATAAATTCTTTATCATCGATTTGTTTCAGTGAGTTACAAACTGCGGTGCCGTGGTTATCGTAGAAACTGCATTACTGAACAACGCAATAAATTATAAGATGAAGAAAAGCTGGTTTCTTGTCCTAAACTGTTTTTATTTGCAACACTAAAGGCTCAATATAAAGTTCTATTTATATTAAAAAGCATCAGCCTACGCATTAATTATTGTGAACAGAATGAATCTACTTTCTGCTCCAAACGCCAGGTATTTTGGCTGGCATTTGTATTTTGGGACCTTAAATAGTTTATAATACTATATATCAGAAACTCACGTGTATAGTGCAGAATGTAATACCAAAACGTCTAGTTTTCCTAAACAGTAAATGATAAACAGACACATTATAGTTCTGCTAACAGAGATTATGATAAAAGAAAATTGCTGTTGCTTTTTCGATATTAGCTTCTCGTATTCAATACGGACATGTATGGTGTTTAAAATCTGAACATCCTGAATTAAAGGAAAGATTATTTCAAGTTTTGTTTAGCATGAAATATGCGAAATTGTAATTATTATTAACTGATTTTATTGTTTTCATTGAAGGCTATGCTCAGAGACATGTAGTTGTGTCTTTAATGCGGACCGCGGAGTATGAAACATCTAGTGCTTCAATCTTTGTTATTTTTCATCATCATACGTTCCAAATATCGTTTAAAAGTCCAGAGTTATGGAGCGTTGAAACATAAGCCATACCAAACCAATCAACTGAGATTCTATACTTCAAAACGATGAAAACCACATAGAAATCTGCTCAGTAGATTCTGAGTATTTCTAACACATATTTATCCGGTTTTCGTTTTATAGAGATAGAGATGCCGCGGGAAGGAATCTATCAAATTAGGCTACACAAGGCAGCATTTGTTTTATGGGAATACGTTGGTCTTTGCTTTCTGGGCTACTATTACAAAATGCATGCGTCCCGTAAGAACGAAAGCAGTTTTTGGACCATGTTAAGACAGTGAGCCAAACGTGGACGTGATAGCAAGAGTAATTCAAATTACTCGCTTATACGATACGAACGGCATTCAAATAAGTAATTCTCGAAGATTCAGTCTACAAGTGCGGGATTAAAACGCTTTGAATCGATGTCAAATAAGTGACGGCTCAATGAAATCCTCTCTGACGCAAACCAATTGAATTTTTTTGAATTGAACTGTATATCCGCATCCTCTGACAATGGAAGACGAGGGAGCGTAAATTTTCCAGAGTCTGGCGTGAGCGAGTTTTAATTAATACGCAACACAAGGGCACTGCCTGCGACGCGAATGGATTACATAAGGTTCAATGCGATCGAAATCCTGTCAAACAATTTGTCAGAATTTAATGCGAGACAATCAGTTGCTTGCTTAAATACCCTTGCTTGCAACGCGTCGGTGTTACTGTCGTTCAAAGCAACACCACTAAACAAGAGGAGGCGCAGTCCACCTCCACACTAAAACCCTGGGGCTCGTTCTCTTACTACTTATACACTGTTATTGTTAACTCAGTCACCACCAAGGTTACATGATTAATTTACAGGTTTACATGATTATTTTACAGGTTTACATGATTATTTTACACGTTTTTTCCCATACAGATAAAATAAGAAAATTTAACCATACGCACTTACTCCGTCATATAGGACTATGTTGTAACCTATAAATGTAAATTTTTGCCCTGGACTTAGCCACATCCCTTCTACTGCTCCAATAGACACATTATGTATTCTTAAAGTGTGCCCAACACTTTCTTTATTGGATCAGTGTAACGCCTCAAAGGAGTGTTTTAGAACCTACCTGAGGAATAATTACCATAACTTCAAGTCAAAAAAGGACACCGTTGAAGAGATGTGGCATCGATTTATACGAATAGTCAGGGAAGGTATTGATATACATATACCGAAGCGGAAAATAAATGGGGAGAATGATCCGCCGTGGTACACATGCGAAGTCAAAAGATTACTCAAAAAACAAAGAAGGATACACGCACGCTACAGAAGGAAGAGGTCTCGCAGCGATTTAGAAACCTTGGTTGAGTTAAGAGGACGTGTGATGAATTTGATGCGTGAGCCTTCAACGATTTTCATTCAAACACTCTCTCTAAGAGTCTCGCAGAAAACCCAAAAAATTTTGGTCGTATGTTCGAAAAGTCAGTTGTACCAACAGCAATATTCCAGCATTAGTTCGCGAAGGGTCCGAGGTTATTGAAAGCCGCAACAAAGCTAATGTACTAAATACTGTTTTCAAAAAATTCATTTACTGACGAAAATAAGGATAGCATTCCCGTTTTCCTACGTCGTGTCGAGTTGGAGATGGAATCATTACGATAGATACTGCAGGTATCATAAAGCAATTAGAGCTCCTAAAGTGGGGAAAAGCACCTGGCCCGGATGGTATTCCAGTAAGAGTATTTTCAGAGTATGCGGCGGAAATCGGGCCATTTCTGTCTGATATATTCAGTAAATCCCTAGAAGAGCGAAAAGTACCTTCAGACTGGAAAATACCGCAAAGTAACTCCGATTTTCAAGAAAGGTGATAGAAGCGATCCTGGAAACTATCGTCCCATATCTATAACATCTGTTTGTAGTAGAGTTATGGAGCATATTATATGCTCGAACATTATGAATTTCCTAGATGAAAATAATTTTCTTACAACAAATCAACATGGATTTCGGAAGAAAAGATCATGTGAAACACAGCTGGCCCTATTTACACACGACGTAATGAAAGTTATTGATGCAGGTTCACAAGTAGATGCAATTTTTTTAGAATTTCAGAAAGCCTTTGACTCTGTGCCACACAACCGCCTTTTAGCGAAAGCTACGAGCGTACGGTATATCGGATCAGCTTTGCGAATGGATAAAGGATTTTCTAACTGGTCGATCGCAGTATGTCGTTGTTGAAGGAGAAAGTTCTTCTAATCTAGATGTCACATCGGGTGTACCTCAAGGAAGTGTAATAGGACCACTTCTTTTCTTAATTTTTATAAACGATCTCGGAGACAAAGTGAAAAGCCTTTTAGATTGTTTGCTGATGATGCGGTTATTTACAGGGAAGTAAGGAATTTGGCCGATTATTTAGCAATTCAGCGTGATCTGGATGTTATTTTGGCATGGTGCGCTGAGTGGCAACTCACACTTAATTGTAAAAAGTGTAAGACAATGAGCATAACTAACAAAAATAATCCAATTGTTCAGAAATACGAGGTAAACAGTTCAGTTATTGATATGGTCGATTCTATGAAATATTTGGGAGTAACGGTACAAAGGAACATGAAATGGGACTTACATATTAATACGTTGGTAGGTAGAGCTAATTCTAGGCTGCGGTTCCTAGGTCGAATATTTGAAAAATTGTAATGAACAAAGAAAGGAGATAGCGTACAAATCTCTTGTACGTCCATATTTGGACTATTAGTTGTGCCATTTGGACTCCGTTTCGTAAGGGGTTGATCGAAAGTATAGAGAAAGTACAGAGAATAGCCGCTCGATTCGTGACCGCTTGCTACAGTCCTTATGAAAGCGTTACAGAACTGATTAGTAAACTAGGCTGGGAGTCCCTGATAGATAGACGACGCACGTTTCGTATAAACTTATTGGTAAACATGCGTACTCCCATTTTCACTCACGAGTGTAGTGAAATACTTCGTCCACCAACCTATTTGGGTCGGCATGACAGGAATAGATAAAATTAGAGAAATAAGGTGCCGCACTGATTCTTATATGAATTCCTTTTTTCCCTCGTACCATTAGGGATTGGAATGCACAACAAAGAGATTAGCTTTGGTGCTGAGCACCCTCTTCCACCCACAGTTTTGTGATTTGCAGAGTATATATGTAGATGTAGATATAGCAGACTATTAACCTGATGTCAAGCCATTTGTGTATGACGAAATAATTCTGTCTCTTAAGGTGGGTTTAGACGCTCAAGCCATTTGCACAAATTGGCTTGCGCAAGCCAATTTGTGCAAATGAACTGACTGAAATGTTACCATTCACACGTTCAGTTTGGTTTGCACAATTATGAAGAGAGGAAACCCGAAAATCGTAGTTTGCTGTGTTCAAAATGGAAAATTTTGAGGAATAATTAATTCTTTTAAAGGCTGCGGTTTGTATTACATATAAAAGATCAAACTGAAGGCAAATGAAAGGAGTTGGTTGCTAAAAAGGGATTTTTTTTTCTAACCAATAGCTGAATTACGCAGTGAGCCTGACGCTTTTCGCATGTAAGGGGACATCCATAAATTACGTGAGCTGTTTTTCTGGATTTCCGGACTCCCCCCCCCTTCCCCCTCTGGTGAGATCTGGTCCGTGAGACACCCCCCCCCCCACCTCGCAACTTTTTGAGACCTTTTTCATAAGGTCTCACCCTTCCCAATTCCAGTTACACCTCCACTTTTTGAAGAAATAACCCCCTAACATCAACTTTGTAAACCTTTCTTTTTTTAGCTCCACAGTCCAACAATTTTTTTTCAAAAACCTCGCGTGAGATTTCCGTAGACACCCCCCCCCCCTTGGTGAGATTTCGCCGGGCTCCCCCCTCCCCTATTTTACCTTACGTAATTTATGGATGCCCCCTAATTGCGTATTGAAAAATCCACATATCAGAGTTTGCCAAATTTTATCGCGCCAGTAATTCTACTGCGGATAAAGCTTGCAATTTTTCTATCAAAGTGATATGCCCACGAGATTTTGCATTGCGGTCACTGTATTCTTTACTCTCAACCATTGTTGGCATGATTAAATCATTCTGATTTAAATAACGATTTTATTCATGATTTAAATCAAATGAATTTTTCAATAAAAATCATGGATTTCATCAAATTGTCATTTAGTGGACCAACCAAAGTAAAAAGCTAATCAATGTCTGAATTGTAATACTCAAAAAGAAACGCTAATTTTTCATGCTTTCTGTACCCAACCTATTTCGTAAAATAAACTGGACAGTCCGAATGTGGAAAGTACTCTTTTCGCCGACACTGATAAATCTATGGCTCCAACTAGTTGCCTGAAAATTGGATATAAATTGGTTTGACCCTCTTAATTAAAATGTGGTTTTGCGATTTCCATCACTCCAGATTGATACTGTTTCAGTATCTGAGAAATTATTCATCAGATATTTCTGTTCTCTTCACAAATCTTTATTAACTTTTGCCACTTAGAAATGTGTACTTCAAAAAAAATCAGTCGCAGTGTTCCAACGAACGTCTTGTGGTAACACAAAAGGTTTTCCACCTTTTTTTAAAAACAATTTGCAGCATGGCTGTCTCGGAAATATTTGCACAACATGCTCCGTTGCATGGGCCATTTCCACTTACAATTCCATTGATAGTAAATTCAGAAAATGTGCTGAACAACCATATGTTGTAGTATTTTCATTTTTAATGTCTCTTCTCATTTTAGCCATATTGGAAGCGTTATCTATTACGAAATTTGCTAACCCTACCATTAAACTTAGATTTCAGATGCTCTATTAACGCCATAGCAAGTTTAGTGAGATATTCAGACGTATGTAGCTTTCCGGATGTATGAATAGTATCAAATAGAAATACTTCATTATAATTCGTATGAATAAGTTTTTTCGGCATTTTATGAAAACATCGTCATTTTTTTCCAACCCTGCTGTCAACTTTCCACAAACACGGAAACGACTTGTATTTTTCAATAAATTCAACAATTAATTATTTCTCTTTGGACTTTTGAATAGTACAATAAACAAACTAAACAGCATTGAACACGAACTGAATGACTAAATAATAAAATAAGTGAATAAGATTACTGAATAGATAACTGCTATTTGATAAGGTCGGGGGAACAGGCGGTCGAACGTCGCCGTCACCCATGCGAACGCGCAAGGTTGGAGCTGAGGCTTGAGCCTTGTTCAGACGCTCATGCCAACACTCCAACCTCAAGCCGATTTTCTGTCAGGACAGATTTTACTCAAGCCAAACTTTTTGGCTTGCGCAAACGTCATGCCAGCGTTCACGCATAACGATTTACTTGCACAAACTGGCTTGCGCAAGCCAATTTGCGCAAATGGCTTGAGCGTGTGAACGCACCTTTACATTTTTTGGGGTGGTTTGCAATGACACCATTTCATAAGGCGCTATAATAGTTGTCAAATTTTGTCTGTTATAGCTCTGAGCGTTGATATTATTACTGGTTTAGAGAATGGGGACCGTTCTGTGGCCTCATAGAACATACACTGGCGTTAACTAAAATCCCAACACCCAGACACGAAGGCTGGAATTTTAGGACTCTTTCTAGATATATCCATCGTACCCAGAAGAAATTAAAACAAATTGAAATGGATCAGGCTAAGTCTATTTATTTTAGATACAACTGTCAGTAAGAAGTGCGTGGATCCCTGCCGGCATTGAATCAATTAGTGTTCGGATGTCTTCTTGGTGTATATCTGTCTAAGCCTGCATGTCATGTGCAGTCAGTTGTTGCACAGCTCATGGTGGGAAGAGCAGTATCCCGTTGGAAGACGCGATTTGGATGATGGACACGAAGGGTAGCACAGTAGATCGTAGCATCCCGTGCACATAGTGGTGGGCAGTCACTTCGCTTTCAATATAAAGCAACTCACTTCTGTTGTCGAAACTGACTGCTGCACCTGTGTGACGTTCTGAAATCACAGCAGGGTAAGTCGTTTCTACACTACGTCTGCGAACATGTCATCGATTATCACAGACAGAATCAAGACTCGACTCTAAACACGTGATTTCCGTGTTTATTTGCGTTTTGCATTACATTAGGTTAGACGATGCTCGCAATGAAACGAAATAATGGAATACATTTAATAGGGATCAGAGAGTGTAACCAAGCTTCACGCAATTGGTTTACTATCATCTGGATGATGAATCTCTCTGTAACCACTTCTTGGATCTTGCCTGCACTAACACACTCACCCGTGTGCCAGCAATAGTCACCCACAGAATGTGGCGGTCTTCATGTGCTGTTGTTCTTCTCTATAGACCAGTGCCTCCTCTAGGTGTGCTAGAGCCTTCTGTCATCCACTGTGTAATGCACTACGACCAATCCTTGGGGAGATTTCACGATATGATTCACCTATTTCAAACACGCCAATTCTCAGGCATCTCTCACAGATAGACATTTGGGTGTAGAAGGTCGTCACTCTTCGCCTTGGAATACTTGATCAACAAAAACCCTGTGGACAAAAAAGTGTCATGTTATATCTCACTGTTAACCACTTATACGCTAAAGAATATAGTTATTTTACATAGTAAATATGTAATTCTTATACCATTAAAAATAAAACTTTCAATTTTTAACCATTTAATACTGTCAGCAAACAAAGTGTGATTAACTTCCGGTTGACCACTGTGCATTTGCTTTCGTTTGCGATGCATTCTATGTACAATAATTCAACAGTTAAAAGGCTGAAGTAATTACTTTTTCAAGACGGAGTACATATTCTTTAGAAGTACACAAAGCAAGAATTGATTAACAGTTAAGAATTCACACCATGAATGCCAATTAATCCTTGAAGGTACCGTTTAATTTAGGCCTCTTGCCGGCATTTAACTCTTCGTTTTGAACCGCTTGAAATTATTTTAAAATGATAAATGTTTGATTTTAGGCCAACGTGTTTTTATCACTGTTTTTGAATAGTTTTTGCGTTTTATTTACAAGTTATATATGAGAGAAGAACTCCTGAACACCAATCAAACATAGTTTGAAGTTTAATTTGTTCTGTTTGATAAATTTCCCAAAACTGGTTTAACCTTTTAGCTGAGTTTAAAAGATCGGTCCATGTTGCTACTCGTCCGGAAAATGTGCGTCGATTGACGGTAAATTTAGTGTTGGAACCGCTTGAGGTTTCAACTACTGATTCTCTAATATTCCTGTAAAATGCTGTTCGCATTAAACATTGTCCAACACCAAGAGAAATCCAGCTGCGACATACTTTGGCCATCGGCTACATGTTAAAGAAAATGCTTGATCAGCTTATTTAATACTTTTTTGTCAGTTAAATATATTTTCAGTCGATATTAAAGCATTTTTTAAAGTTAATTCTCTTATGAAACGTAGCAGAAAAGGATAAACAATCCACAGCAAATCAACGCAATGTTGCCATAATGTAAACACAGCTACAAAATAAATAACTGGTTTCCAGCAGAGGCGCATACTGGAAATATACAATGACTTCATACTTTTAATTCAAAACGTGACAGTCAAACAACCACTTGCCAGAGCTTTCAAGAGTCGAATTAAAATCCGATTTAGCAAACTGACGACTATTCATTCGAATCCACTTTGATGGAATTTTTCCATGCCGCAGTTGTATAATCCACCGCTTTTACCAGTCTTAATCTTTGGAGAAAACATGGTAACTGAGACTTTTATCTTCCACCGAAGCAACGGTAAATTCAACAACTAACCGTCGTGATTCCATTTTTAATAAGCCTTTTTTTTTTTTTTTTTTTTTTTTTTTTTTTTTTTGTAAATGGCATTCGGCCATGTTAGCCATTCAGCCAGCTCAATGTGTTTTTTCGTTTTTACAGTGTGTAGATTTCATCCAAGTGTGATTATTTTCTCTCTTTTGTAAGGACGACACAAGACGAACACAACACTTAATTAAAACCACCCATGCCCTAGGCCGGACTCGAACCGGCGACCCCCCCCCCCTGCAACGCGAAGTAAGCACGCTACCCCTACGCTGCCGGGGTCGGCTTTAATAAGCCTTGCAGCGACGATAGTACATGTAAATACAGGTACGATGCTAGGGCGCAACCGGAAGTTGAGTACACCTCACTTCAGTTGCCATAATGAAGTTACGAGCGCGGTCACTGTGAGCTTGCCGTCTGTCACTGCACCGGGCTGAGGCGGTGAGGATATGGTGTAGGATTTTTGGGAAATGTTGATTCTGTGATTTGCTTAGCCGTTGGCGCTTTCTTTGGACTCAAATCGTTAAAAACTTTCCTCGGCATCTCGTCTTAGCAGGTATTTATCATTCAGTGTGAATTGTTGTATATTATGATTCGCGTACGGCGGAGAAGTGGCAATTGGAGAGTATGATATGGGGCCTATGTTTCTTCGCGAGTTATGGTGCAGTACGCCATATCGTACTTATCACGCTCTGCTGTCACTTGGCAGCCCAGACACTTAGCGTAACGTGCAGAGCTTCGCCATTGCTATCTGAACTGTCCATACCTTAAAACAGTTTTTAAAAAAATTGCACATACGGTTCAAATGTACTGAGAAACGTGACATGCCGAATGTCAGTCGTACTCAGTCTTGGTGTAAGTTCGTTTATGCCATTCGTATTAACATCACACGTGATCCTCCGCATTTCAAAAACTTGAACAAAGATTCTGTCTCATTTTGTATGTTTTGCTCAGATAGATTTGTGTCTACACTTATTATAATTCCCTCTTTGGCAACACACATGCAGAGAACAGAAAAGTTTATACTTTTGTCGTGTTGCTGAATTGACACTGACCATTTATAGCGCTGTTGAGCTGTATCATAACATATTAATCTTCACGTCTGGTGACCCGTCTATGATTTTCTTGCCTACAGCCACTTAGTGTAATCTGCCCAAGTTGTGCCCCGTAGATTCAAAGTATTTAACATATTTCCCCTAGTTGTAAAATTGTCCCTCATGATTTTCCTGTCACTGATAGGACGGGGTAGTTATTTTCTTCTCGTGTTTTAGTCATATTACGGTAGTCACTTCCTGCTGCGTTTGGAACAGAGTTAGGCCCGTTATTTTACACTATATTTTTTTATTAATTTCCATGGTTGGCATAGTTACAGTTTCTATGTATGCCGGCTCTATATCTTCATACCCAAAATTACTCCTAAGACATTGGTTATTCCCATTACTTGATAAATTGTTGAGAGATTTCACTCTATCTACTGTCTGATTGAATTTTTGTGAAGTATTTTCGCTTATTCGAACGTTTAGATCCAGACGTAAGTTATGAATAGTTCGTGTTGCTGCGGCTGCGTTCTGCTTACTTGAATATTCGAATCATCCTCGGACTAGCGCACTATTAGTGTTTACTGCTTCTGTTACGTCCACCATACAAACCGTAAGTTGCTTTGGTGGGCGTGTACATCTTCCATTCCACCATCGCTTTCTTCTGACATCACTGTTTGATCCTAGGGGTCACACAAGCACTGGAATACAAAATGGCTGACACTTAATTACGTGGTTCCTTCACAAAGGCTGAGCTACAGTGGCAACACAGAAGAGTACTCTCTAGGAAAGTTGCTACTGTAGTAATTGAGGTCGTATTTCTCACGTTAGTATTCAGCATGGGCGTGCATGAAGTAGCACGCCAATCAGCATGTCGCAAGTCTCCAAGCGCCAGTGAATACCTGTCTGTCTGTACCACATCGACGCAGAGGGCGTCGTCGTCGGCGCCGCCAGCGCGGAAAACAAAGGTTGGCTCGACTGTGTTAGCGGGATGAGGACAGGCTCAGGGTGAATCATTTCGTCACCGTCGTATGGGCATAGTATTGTAGAGATGTTACCAACACTCCAGTTAGTTTGGGCTGCGAGGCGTCCATAAGTAACATGCTCGCCCTTGTCCTTTGCCATGTTTCTAACATGCCAGTTAAAAACTTGAACATTTTTTCATGCAGCCAGTATGCTATCAGTCAATTCTCATGTAAATAAATGTGTAAATATATAATGGCCATTTAGCGTAATTAATCTAGCCTTGCATATTTATCCTATGTTAATATACTGTATGAATGTGCTGAGCCATATAACCCGTCAGTTGTTGTATTAGGAACCTATGACGTATACTCACATCAGAACCATGGTCACCTTCTAGGCTCGACTCTCATCAACGGCTCCAGTACAAGTGTACCTTTCCAGTCTTGTCGATCAGTTGACAGTGTCACAACGCTGCCACGACGTAATGTTTACTCGACGGCGTTCAAAACAATGTTATGCCACGTTGTTTATTGAAATACCTGAGCTTTCAGCTGGTATCCTACAGCCTTCTTCAGAGATACTGTTTATGTTTATGATGAAAAAGCAAAGGCGGAAAGCTCAGGTATTTCAATAAACAACACCGCATAACTCGAAAAGCTATTAATCATGAACAAAGACGGCCGTGGAAGTCTTAGGAATCAAGGAAGATATCACTTGAAGCGCTCAACTTTGACGGTACCAGCAATAGGTTTGCGACTTATCCCAATAAATTTGGAATCAGAAACATTCACCCTTGCTTGAAACCAGTCTAGCTTCACCCGCAGTGCTTCACTAATTCGAATTCGTCCTGGGTCGTGTGTATATTTCTTATCATCATCATCATCTAGGACAGCTTCCAGCCACTGGCCAGGTCTGCTGGGAACAAAAGCCTCGCCAGCGCTTCCTGTCTAACCACCATCTCTCTTCTTTGGTTTGTGGCATCATACACAACCATTAACCCGGCTCAAGGGAGGTAGGGCCACCTTCCCTATACTCCACTTGAGTAATTCTTGTCTGGCGCATCCACGCTGCGGGGGTGGGCATCCTAGCTCCAGTAGGCCGGAGTGACAGGGTGGCTAAGTCCAGGCAAGGACCCAGTCCCACAGGGTATAGTGTGGAACCCATGCCCAGGGATACGGGCGAAGTCCTCAACGGCAGTTTTCGGCAGAGAAGGAGACCTTCAGATTGGCGAAAATGGCGGAAGGGGCCACCCATCCTCTCCGGGGGTAAATTGGAAGGAAACACCACTGCCTTGTGGCGAAGAGGGATCTTCAAAGGCTAAGGGAGTAAACCCTGAAAGAAAATCCTTAACTGTGTTAGGCCTAGCAAGCCAACAGTACAAGTATGAGTCGGTTGCTTTCAAATATAAAGGTGTATATTTCTTATGTTGTTTGTAAATTAGTGTTTAAAGGCATTTTGGATCTTGGCCATATAACCAGCCTCATTTTTTATTCTCTTAGTATATATGTAACTAAATTTTCATACAATATTAACACTAGAGTGCACGCGCGGGCTACATATGTAGCACAACGTGTAATACTGTCGTATATTTTATAAACTTTGCGCACTACAGATTATTCGTTCAGGGTATTCCTCAAGTACTATCCCCCGCCCCCGCCAGTAGCGTGCCATCTCTCACGGCGCACGGACATCTGCATAAATCGCCCTCGAAGTTGATGGGCTACACCTGTAGCCCGCGCGAGCGTTGGAGGAAGTAAATTATTTAATATACAAGTGAAAAAATTGAGGTAAATATGATACATTTTCTGTATTAATACTACAAAAAGTAATGTCAATAACTGTTTTTTATGTGTGTTGTTTGTGTTTATGTATTTTTCATGTAACTTTATTGTGTTTTTGTCATTTTTAGATGGTGGGTAATGTGAGCTATGCCCAAATACTAAGATGGTTGCTGGAGAATGACAAAACGAAATTAATGAGTTTTGATGTTGTCTACCCTCCATAATCATGCTAAAAATTGATTATGCAACTAGTGAAGCTCAAAAACCTGATATCATCACATTTTAAAACCACACAAAATACGGTGTCGATATTTTTGATAAAATATCTAAAGAATACCTCGTTGCTCGGAACAGTTGTCGATTGCCTCGCACGCTGTTTTACAATTTTGTTAACATGGCGAATATAAACGGTCTTGTAATATATCTGACGAACAATCCTGATATGAAAGTGATCCGTCGTCAATATCTTCAAGAAGTCGGATTCGATCTTGCAAGACCTTTTATAGAGCGTCGTATATCCCAGAAAAATATACTAAAAGGTATAAAACTGAAAGGAAGACAACTTCTAGGATTGGCAGATCAACCCCCGAAACATAATAAGCCTATTCGGGGAGGAGTTGGTCGATGTTCTTTCAGCAGCAGGGCTCAGGCTTACAGGACGCGCAAGCAATGCAGCAAATGTATGAGCCGCATTTGTAGCGAAAATCAGGCTGTCGTCTGCCCTGAATGTATGCCAACAGAATGAATTATTATCAATCACTTTGATAATTGGTTCAATTACTACACTGGAAACCCATTTTATAATAAATATTACGTTCCTAAATAAAAATAAGACTAAAAGATTTCAAACCTTTCAAAAACATTTGATTTTTAAGAAGTTTACGTTTATGTTTCAAATTATAATTAAGAAACAAAATTTTGTTAATTTTATGAGTCAATATGATAAAAATAAAGATATTTAGTAATTATTTACTTGGTTTTATATATTTTTTTGTCTGATTCCGAAAATTAATTATCCTATAAATTGGGCTACGCCTGTAGCCCGCGCGTGCGCTCAAGGAGTATTTAAGGGCGCGTGCACTCTAGTGATTAAGTGTAGATACTTCATTTGAAACACCCACGCCCTAAGCGGGAAACACCAGCAAAGATGGGTCAGTGAGGTATCCACTTCACCGACTGTGGCTATGATAGAAAACTTCTCGAGATGGCTGTAATAAACAAGCTGGCAATCTGTTGTTAAGAAGGTATGTCTTATATTTGTCTTACTGTCACGAAACTGATTACCCTAAAAATCCATAATCTCATTTTATAGAAAATGATGTATGGAACATCTTTAGATTGAAAAATGCCGTAAGACTGCATTTACTCGTATTTATGCCAAACTGTGTGAGCGAAATTTATGGAGACCAGTTACAATTTTCTTTTTAAAAGAACGCATAACAACAACATAAACCGTAAATTCGATTATTGCCAGAATATAAGAACACTGACCTATGTTTGGATACATTTGTCAAAAATAATTGAACACAAAAATGAAACGAAACTGCTACGCATGTGGGAAAATATTTAATATTGTATTAAATATACAAATCTTATTCACAACTGGACACCATAACGGGGATCCAGTTATAATGGTATAAGCAAGAAACATCATCCTCAGAGACAGGCAACAGACAGGCAGCACCCAAATGTGAAGGCAACATTTGGAACGACATTCACGGGGATGCAGAAATAAATACCGAAATCTGTTCCCTTTTGGCTTAAAAGATACGGCCAGTTCTAATTACCCAATAAAGGAAGAGCTAGAAATATGCAGCTAACATTTAAATTAATTCAAAACAGTTACTAAGCAAAGCGATGTCTTACAAAGCAATGATTAGACATTGACCCAGTAAAGGAAAAAGGTAGTGGTGGAAGAGGGAAATAAATATTTGTGTAACTGTGTGGAGAAACTTACAGACGAAATGCACAAGCGAAGGCTGAAATTCAATGCACACCTTATAAGGTTGACAAAAAGCATTGTCACCTACATCAGTAAATTAAAGGTGAGAACAAAATGGATAGAGGACAAAAGAGATTATTTGGAACAAGTTGGAATCCACCCAGATGAGATAAAGAATCGAAAAGTGTTTAAGCTAAAACTGATAAATTCAAGTGATTCCAGAAACAATAAAAAAAAAAAAATCCCAGAATCAACTGGTCTGAAGGAAAAAGGAGAAACTTTAACAAACAATGAAAAAATTCGGGGAGGAGAGGAAGAGGCGAATCAGAAAACCATTCGAAATTACAAGAACAAGATATGGTCAGTTGTGATACCGCAATCCACGTGTCTACATTAACGCTAGGCGTCGAAACATACTCATATGTGATAAAGCAATCCAGGGTGACTATAAGCGTTGCCCAGGGTCTCATCCACAAAGTTTCTTCACTTATCGAAACTTCTGTAGAATAGTTTTGCGGAACCGTGCTTTTTCTTTTATTTACTTAACGCTGGGTGCAACAGTTTCCACGTTGTGAACCGTAACCGCTTCCTGCGTCTCGAAAAACACTTGTACTGCGTTTTATTGAAGCCTGCGTTAAGACCATTATTTGCTGCAATCCAAGATAGAGCGTCCAATGCAATTTGTCCAGCTTTTACCCAGTACACAGAATCTACCACTGAAGGGCTATTCATACCTCACCTGGTGATTTCTCTCAATACCTTTTCCAGGCGGGGATGCTGGAACAGTAGTGGGGGTTTGGGGAGGCAGGCCAGAAACCTGGAAAACCCATGAAGTCACGAGGTGAGCAGCCAATGAGCGTTCAGGGTCGTATGACGTCACAGGGCAGGTGCTGGGGTGACCTCCCTCCCTCCCCTCCCCTTCCCTCAATGGCAGCTTGGCGGTCTTTTGAATCAACCAATAAGGGCGTGGCCAGGTGGCAGCATAAACCTCAATTTGCGCAAGAGTTAGTTCCTTGACCGGCCGCCCAGATGGCAGCTGCTGTCAAGCCAAACTTATCTACTGATCACATGACCTAGGAAATTCCGTCCGGACTTGTCGCAACTGGTAGGCCCCTCAGACGTGCGGACCACTTGTGTCAACACGTCATGGTATGCGATCTGTTTGCTTTCCATTAGGCGTTGCAAAATGTGTGCCGTGCGGCGATGTTCCTAGGGTGACGTTGTCTGAAACCATGGAGTTATTCCCGGCGTTCAGAAACATTAAGGTATTTCCGTTTTCCCAGCTTCAAGCAGACCCCGTTATCTCTTGCGAAAGCTCTGTACACACTATCGACAGCAAGGTGCAAATATTTCAGCACATTAAAATATTTTCTTCGGTTCTGTGTAGTGATTTCATGAAATATAATTGCATTTGATTAAGTGAAAACAATTGCGATTTTTTCTAAAAACAAATAAAAAATCCGCATCAGTGGATATTATACCCACCTCGGTAGCGTTGGGGCTAGAGTGCTAGATCCGCGTGCCGAAGGTCGCCAGTTCGAGTCCGGCCGCGGACATGGGTGTTTAACTGATTTGTGATATTATTGAAAAAGTCGTTCCAACTCCTCAAAATTACGCAACTTCAAAACGAATACCAAAATTTTAATTTCCACACCTAGAGAGTATGGCGCCAGCTTGATTTGTTATAATTGAATTAAAAATAAGTTATAGACGATAGAAAAGCATAAATTTTTCCTTTAAAATACGTTAACGGTCGAAATGAAAATAAACGTCATAAACTCAGCAAATTGGAAAGATATAAAATCGAGGAAGAATTCTATGTTTACCTGTTTTGTGTTGATTTCATAAAATTATTGTGATTACTTGCAATAAAGTATTGCACTACCACACATACGCTATTCCTTTCAAAATTCGTAGCCTCAAAATCCCATCGATGGGTGGAATTCAATCATTGAAACCGACAGGCATTAAAAATTAATTCTCTAACGAAGGTAGCGAAAACCATAAATTCCGTTAATCGATTCAGGCAGACATTAATAATTAATTCACCGATGAAGAGACGGGAGACAAACTCACTTTTGCTCATCATGTTGGATTCGTTATGAACAGGATAATATAGCTCACGAGTGTCACCTACATTCCGTGTATTTTAAAGGATATATTAAATTAGGTGTCATGAAACACACCGAGAATACAGACACTTTTTAAATTCAAAGAGGCATGGAAGAAGTTTCCTGATGAATGTAAGTATAACCTCGATGAATTAAGAGCTCCTAAACTAAAGCAAAGTTGTCGATTTGAAAACTAGTTTCTTTCCCTACAGACATTACTGAAGTGAATACATGTTAGTCTCTTCACTGATATCAAACCAATCAGCCTGTAACTTTTAAACCTATTTCTCAACCCTCCAGACTCAGTCTTTGGAGAAGAGCCCACTTGAAAATATTTGTGAAATGATTAACAAAGCGTTTCCCACACCAAGGCTAGAAAAATGAAAGAT
This sequence comes from Vandiemenella viatica, assembly GCA_031002005.1. NCBI lineage: Eukaryota > Metazoa > Arthropoda > Insecta > Orthoptera > Morabidae > Vandiemenella > Vandiemenella viatica. The sequence goes on along the minus strand of JARYHS010009186.1, from coordinate 2,550,717 downwards.
TCCAGTTTGACAATGGCAAAACTCATGGAATGCAACGAGGGAAGACAAAAATTCATATAAGCATCAGTACGACACCTTATTTCACCAATATTATCTCTGCTGTATGAAATATTTCATCGCACTCGTAATTTTTTCCATCAAGCTCAAACCTATATCGTCCGTCTATCCAAACCAATCTATGTATCAATTCTGTTATGCTTTCGTAAGCAATCACAAATTGAGTGCCCTTCGCTGTCCTTTGTCTAAAATTCCAATGAATCCCTTGTGACTTATCAGTGATTGACTAGTAACAGAGAGATATAACCTGGGGCATGTACTTACCCACCTTTAACTGTATTTTACAGCACAGCACGTACGTTCCAGGAACGAAACACCGTCTGTTAATCTTATTAATTTCACCCCTGTGAAATCGTTCCGCAGCAGAGTACGCCAGTCCTATGTGATAAAAATCGAGTCACGGAAAGGCAGTGTTAAGCACAGAACATTCGTGAGACCATCGCCTGTGGCCAAGGTGGAGATACAGAAAATTTACCCACTCCCTTATGGTAGAAATCCAGTGTCGGCTCCTACTTATAGTCTTTTATGCACTATTCCTAATTCTTTCACCAAGATCCAGCCCTAGCCTCATCGCCAACATACGCCGTATACTCCCCCCAACACTTCCTCAAACCTCCTTCTGATTTCCAATTATTCCTAATCCAACCGCTCGCTACAGCCTAGTAACTGCTCCGTTGAGCAGAATGTAGTGGAGTTTTTGTCGCTAGACATTTACTCCTCTTGCATTTTGATTAATTGTAACTTCGCTGTCGGTGTCTCTTCGCGATAGGCTGTCAGGGATTTTCTTCTCTATTGGTTGCCGCCGCATCCTTCTTGTTTCATCAGAAGTGGTACACCGCGTTTTATGTGGTGATGTTAGGGCTGCCTCAAGGAGGCAACGTGTCTGGAGAAGGAGTGGTCGCATGTTGCTCTGCCTCCTCCGCTGCCTTCCCCTCTGGTGATCTTCGGCCTTTCTTGTTTTTTGTAATGGCCGCTGTCTGGTAGTAGCAGCACGATGCCCAGTTGATTCCGCTGGCGTAGCTCTTCTCCGTTGTTGTCTTGGCTGCGAGTAGACTTCTCGGCACTGCTCAGTGCGTGTGGTCACTGGAGGGCAGGGCCCGCGCTCTTGTCGACTTGTTGCGTGCTGCATATGGAGCCCACTGCGTTGGCTTCGTTTCTTGTTGCTACGTTGCTGCTTCCAAGCTCGACATCCACGATAAGAAGCAGCGTGTGACGAGCCGCTGTTACAACAAACAGCGTGCTCGCGACGCTTGTCGCATTCTGCAACATAATGTCTTCCTCCGCAGCGGACACATCTAGCTGGTTCAGTGCATTCGCTTGCGAGATGTCGGAAATTCTGACATCTGTAGCACTGAACCAGCTCTTGTGGCGGTGGCTTTACTGCTGTACTCGGCGTGTTGATGCCTGTATTCTTCGTCTTGTGACCAGGAAGCATGATGTCAAAGGACAGGGAGGCTTCCCGTAGCATCTGAGTGGCTGCCTCGAAGTCTACGAGGCAGGAAAGCAGGATCTTCAGTCCCAGGTGGTCCGGCCAGCTAAACATGGGGAGTTTATGGCGCTCTGCAGCAGAACCAGTAATTGCCAGTATTTCCCAGCGCAGTTGACGTGGATTGGTGACACAGGACCCTGTTCCGGTCCTGCTGGGGAATCAGACAACGGTGTTGCAGGTTCGTCGCTTTGTGAAGGTAATGGAGATGATATTTTAGACCTAATCGGTGTCATCTTGTAGTTTCGGCAGGTTGTAGGGTCGTAGCTGGAGGTCTTGAACCTTCTTTTGGTTAGTTCGACGTATTCCTCCCAGTCGAAATCGCTGGCCAGCGGGGTCGGGAACTCAAGAGCCTCCGGCCACGCCTCGAGATCGACTGGACGGCACTTCTGAGCAAGATGGCGGTGCTCTCTGCTAGTCAAGACCTGCTCGAAGGTGGTGGTGTCACAGGTTGGTATCTTCCAGGTGAACCGACGTTCATCGAGGAGGATTGAGATGAAGAAGCACCACTTCTTCGGATTGCCTCGGTCGAGGCGTCGTCTCCATACGTTTAGGGATAGATCTTCTGGAGTGGCACCTTCAAAGACACGTTTAGTAGCCCCCGGTGGAAAATGGGAGGTTTCAGCCATGAAACCTACTGCTCGTGGGAAGGCGCCACCTAATTTGATCTTCTTCTTCTTGGACTTAACCTTCATAGATGTTGCGATGTGGACTGGCGTCTCGGGGGTGCTAGAAGCTGCGGAGTTGGCGCTAGTAGACATGACTGAGCAGCCGAGTGTGCGATGCCTAGTAGATTCCGCTGGCTTAGTTCGGCTCACTTGTTGTCTTGGCTGCGGGTAGATGTGAAGCCTTCAGCGGTGTTCAGGCTGTGTCCGAGTAGTGGGCTGAGCTAATCAGTTACTGACAGGGTTACATTTTGTTCGGGCGTTAAAGTAAACCAAAAATTCAAAATTCGCAAAGTCTTCTCCTAATCATGAACAAGGGTCCCAGAAACCGAAATTTCACTTAAGGTGGTTCTACTGCAGTTTTCCAGGAAAATTCTCCCCTTTTTTCAGGAAATTTATCCTAAAGTATTTTTCAACCAATAAGGACCCAGGAGAGTTCTCAATTCAGTTTAAATGTTCCCATCTGATGCCAAACTTCGGATTCGAGAACAAATGTGACATTTGTTAGAAATTGCATGTTTTGTTCAAGTAACCAGCGCAAACGATAAATTTACGATAATGCTCTTAGCTAACTGATAGTTTCATGGTCATCAAACAGACATCATAACCCGCAGTTTCATACATAGAAGATCCCCGCACATCTAGAAGTATCCAAAACGTCACCATAGATGCAGACACTATTTCTATTACGCCGAATATAGCGCTCATACTTGAACTGTCGTAAATTGTTAGGTCATTCGTATATGAAAGTGGTTGTTTGGATATTTTACCCTCTCAGGTCTCAGTGTCAGATTGTGCTCATGGTCAATTTAGGCTCCATACACCACTCAGAATTATTCCACCAATATCCGTTCTGACAGCATAATACGCCACATACAGCCCCCATCTTCCTATCTTCCAGTGACATCCAGCCCAGCTCCTTTATTATGTCACTTGTTGAATATTTTCCACTAAAAAATCTAGCTGCGCTTCTTTGCACCTTGCATTTGATGTACAAAAAATGTGGACTCCATACTACACCACTATATACTAGCAATGTTCTGGCTGTGGGTTTTTACCCAAGTCCTTCGCCTCTCTGGGACATCCCCTTATCACCCTTTCCATTAAATGATTTTTATCCCGAAGTGTATATAATAGAAAAACGTGAGAAACTCAATTTGTGTGGCAATACAAACGGCAGTAAAGTGTAAAGAACACAGTGAAATGGGAGATTGCCTAAGCCCTGAAGCAATGGTTAGAAGCACACATTAATGATAAGCATATATATTTTAGGCTCAGATCCACAGCGGAATGACACACGCACATTTCCATGGCTACAGCGAGCTCGACACAACAACCAGCACCAAGATAGAACTCCCTCAGAGGAAGAAAACACACACACTCGCACACACTCGCACACACTTGTACATGCATACAGCGAGGTCGACAGAACTAACAGCAAGCGTCATGGAAACGATGAAGTGGGATAGAACTGACGTTACCACTGGTTAATTGGGCAGAATTATCGTTAAAAAAATCATCAAATAGGCGAGTTAAGGTGAGGTATCACCATACTTACGCTTACATGCACAAAGAGAGACGCAGATACACATATCCATGTCTACTGCGAGTTCAGCGCCACTACTGTCACCAATCATGGAAACGAAAAAGTGGTGCAGTACTCTCATGCCTCATGACTGACTGAAAAACAGTAATCTCCTTACATATCAACAGCCTGACATGATTGAGGGTGTGCAAAAGACACAACTGCATGCATCATGGAAATGATGAAGTGGGACATAATTGTCGTTACCACTGATTAACTGGACAGAACTCTCGTTAAAAAAATCATCAAACAGGCGAGTTAAAGTCAGGTATCACCATACTTACGCTTACATGCACAAAGAGAGACACAGATACACATGTCGATGTCTACAGCCGGTTCGGCAAAACTATCGGCACCAGTCATTGAAACGAAAAAGTGGTACAGTTCTCCCTTGCCTTATAACTGACTGAAAAACAGAACTCTCCTTACATATCATCAGCTTGACGAGATGGAGAGTGTGTAAAAGATGGCATATTTTCAACATATAAGTGTTTACCCTATAAATAATGTTCATCACACCCAATTGATTACATGTACCATCAACACATGGATCACCACCACGACCCTCCCACACCGCAACCGTTTCTGCCATTCATTAATAGTGCCCCAGGTGCCATGGCTTCCAATAGACACTTGACTATTAGCAGATACCAGAACCCCTCACATTCATACTAGGTCTCACGCACAAATCCATACGTCTCCACACACAAGCACAAAGAAATATAAGTGGAGGAACAGCAAATAATACATCCAGACAGACGAGTTTAAGTAATGTATCACCATATTTACGCATAAAGGACACAGAGAGAGTCGCACACACACGCACATTTCCATGCCTACAGTGAGCTCCACACAACAACCAGCCAAATTATGACAGCGAAAAAGTGGCGTAGAATCCCCATGGCTCATCACTGACCAATAAATCATCAGTAACATGTGTTCCAGGTACCAAACTCTTCACATCAACATCGTATCATTTATCTATACTACAGACCTCTCCACCATTTAGTAGCATGTATCCTAGGTACAAAACTGTTCACACCAGCACCACCACGTCTATCCCACACCTAAGCCTTTTCCACCATACAGTAACAATTGCCCATGGTACCATGAGAAACAGTAGACACTTGGTCATCAGACAGATATCATAACTACCATGTTCATACTGGGTCACGCCCACAAACCCATACGTCACCACTCACAAGCATACACAAACATAAGTGTAGGATCAGCACATCATACATCCAGCCAAACGAGTTAAAGGAAGGTATAACCATATTTACGCATGCATACGCAGAAAGAAACGCACACACACGTACATTTCCATGCATACAGCAAGCTCGACACAACATCTAGCCCAAGCATGGCAACGAAAAAGTGGGACAGATCCCCCATGACTGGCCAAATATCATCAGACAGACGTGTTAATGTGTATGCAAAGGATGACATATTTTCGCCATACACCTCAGTACTAATCCCATACGGATTATTCATCACACCCAATTGATTACATGTATCATCAACACATTGGTAGCCAGTCATTGCGAAAACTCAAAGTCGAGTATAATCCTATCGTGATAGACACACATACACACACTCACATGTCCATGCATACACACATACATGAAACTGGAGGACTAAATACCATAGGTCAAGACTGAATAGCTACAAGATGTGCGAAATGTGACATGTCCCTGCCACAAACCCCGGTGCTCATCACACCCAACTGATTACATCTACCAACAATACATAGGTGGCCACTGATGGTGAAATCTCAAGATCGAGTAGACTCCTATCACCATAATTAGACACACAACTGCATAGGAACACACACACACACATATGTCTATGCATACACCACAATTCCATACGTCACCACATACCTACAAGTAACTGGAGGAAAGGGACTCCACACCCCACGTCCAGACTGAGGTGTTACATGATGTGCAGATGACAGTATGTCTTTACAATACACCTCAGTATCCACCACGCTCCCCTGATTTCATGTGCCATCAGTACTGAACTCTTTGCACTATCAGAACCATTTGTTAATAGCAGCTTCTGAAAGTCAAATTTGTGTCAATCTGGTCAGGCGGGCGCGGCGGGAGGGTGAAGGAATTTCAACCCTTGTCCTACTACCTGTCTAATGTGTCCTGCCCAGTTAAGTCTGCTATCAAATGTTATGTTGAGGTATTTACATTTCGAGTCTACAATAAATAGTTCCTTCCCCACTTTAAAATTCATAATTTTGTATTGTTAGCAACAGTGTGTAAGTGCCAGACAGAATCCTATTCACATTACCCTCGTAGCCCCGGGGTTTTCCCTGGCCGCGTAGTCGGTACAACATTCTCGTGTTCGTATTTAACGCAAACGCATATGTATTATAGGAATGATGGATCGTAGCTCATTACTGTGTACAGTTCATCCGGTGATGCCATTGTCCCGTCGGCATGAGCCCCAGTAGCCGATTGAGGTAACTTCCATATTCCCACCAAGTCTCCTTGGGTGCCGAGACTAGAGTGGCGTCTAGTCTGGAAATCCAAGAAATTGTAATTATCATTAGATGTTAACAGCAGTTACCTTTTATAGAAGTTGGAGGTACTTGTTGTTAAAAACTATCTCAATGATAAAGGTTAACGTCCCATGTAGGAGGTAAACTGTAATGAACTGGTATATTTCAAGTCATAACTGTATAGCATATTCCCAGGCCTTGATTCATAAAATTTGAACCTTTTGTCTACGCAGTTTACTCCAAGTTTAAAGTTGTTGCACATACCATGAGAAAGCCTTCTCTTACACTTTAATCTTCGAAGCCTTACTGTGGTGTAATCAGCCAATTAAAAGAGAGCTACGTGGGTGACACGTGACAACTAGCCACGTCTATGAGCGAGGAGCGCAGTTAAGAGCTCACACCCGGGGAGTTCATAACCATGTATCCTGGAAGAAACCATGTATGTTTAACAGTTACTGGCTAAAAGCGTTCAATTACCCTCTGCCGACTGAGGAAGATACTCCAAGAAGTTAAAATTATTAGATCGATAATATTTATATCAAATTTCATGCAATTTTTATGACTATTCACAAGTCTTTCCATACGAGGTTTGTGAGAAAAGTAGTGAGACTGGTTTTTTTTTACTTACCAAACAACGATATTATTCTCTCCAAAGTAGTTCCTATACACCAGCGGAGTCGTTGTTTCCACCCTTGGTAACAGCGCTGGAATGCTTCAGCTCGTAGGGCTGTTAACTGGTCGGTCACAGTCTTTTTATATCAAGTGAAAAAGTGTGGGGGGGGGGGGGAGTTGAAGAACAACAGCAACGCGTTTTGAGGTCAAAAATTCATTCATGGAAAAATCCGTCTGACACCGGGCATTGTCATGATAAGTATCCACTTGCCTGCAGTGTCTGGTCTCACACGAATCACCTTTCTCCGAGCCTTTCAAGGACACCTTTCCAAAGCACTTGGTTGAATGGTTTGTAGTAGAGGGACAAATTCTCTATGCACTATACCACTACTCTCAAAAAAGCAAATCAGAATTGTTTTTCTCTTGTATTTGCTCATTCGACATTTTTTCCGTCGAGGAGATGAATTGCGACACCCTTCGTTTTGCCGTTTTGTTTCAGCATCATACTCAAATATGCATGTTCATCACAAGTGACTACATGATTGCTCATTTCCAGTCCTCTCAAGAAGATGAACGGTCACAATTCTTCAATTGTCCCTCTGTTCAGTTGTGAGGTTTTTGGACGCCATTTTGGCACAAAACCTTTTGCTTGTCCAAAGCGTTTGTCAAAATTTGATGTACGGATCAGTGTTTAAATTTAAATGTTCACTCATCATCCATATTGTTAAACGACGTTCTGATCTGACAAGAGCCCTTGTATGCTTCAGTTTTTGAAGTTGAATTTCTCCATGAGCGAGGTTGATCATAAATGTGTTCTCAGCCTTCCCAAAATGATTTGTGTTAGCAGAAAACCTGTACTCTTAATAAACAAATGTTCCCTATAAGCCTGTTTCAACTTCTCAAAGTTCATACTTGCAGATTCCCCAAGTTTAACACAAAACGGGATTGCACAGCATTGCTCTAATTTCCGATGCTCCATTTTCGTAACACACACCAAAAAACACATCTTCAATAATAGCGCTGTCCAAAATAATGTGTTGGCTGATCGGAGTTGAAACTCGGACTGACCATGTGGAAGGGATGAACAAACCGTTCTAGCACAGACCGGTAGACACAACGTAGCCAGATCGCTCGCAATGTTACTAGACCAATTACTTTTCTCACACATCTCGTATATACCATTCAAACGACTTTATTAAAGCTATTTAATCTTTCCCTCGATATTTCATTTGCTAACACTGATTTCCTGCTCATTTACTAGCACTAAGTAACAGTAAGAGCGTAGTCCTGCGGTCACAAGGACCATATATTTAAGGTAAATCTGACCCGAAGGCGATCCCTATTTTAGGTGACTACAAAGTTTCTGTCTCCTCAAAAAATTAAGGCGGCGGCCCTAAGCTCGAATGCAGATTGCGCCAGTAACCGTTCCTCCTTAAGAAGTGGTGGGGACAGTAATTTTGGTGTTGCAGGCCAGTTCGCGGTGCCGCTCCTGAAGCAGTACACGGCGTGACATGTTGGCACGGTGGTGGCGTTGCTCATCGCCGGCGGCCTCGCGCTCACCACCTTGCACGTGGTCGCCACCTAGAGCAGTGGAGTGGACAGTAGTTTTGGTGTTGCAGGCCTGTTCACGGGGCCGCTGCTGAAGCAGTACACGGCGCGGCAGGTGGGCACGGCGGGGGCGTTGCTCATCGCCGGGGGTCTGGCGCTCACCAGCTTCGCAGACTCACTCTGGCACATGGTCGCCACCTACAGCTTTCTCGCAGGTCAGCCGTGCCTGCAGCATCATCACTAACAAAGTCGGCAGTAAAAACAAAAACCTTAAGCTAAGTAATGGCCAGTTATTTGTTTGTGAATCTAAAGAATTTAAATTTACATATCTTTAAATCATAATGTTTGTAGTCAATTAAAAACGTGGCTGATGAAACCTCATTTCTGATGTTAATATGTGAAGGAAGACTTTTCCGACGTATTGCTGACATGTAATCTTCATGGTTTCTCTGCCTGATAGTATCGCAGAGAGCCGAGCTGTCTGAGGCTAGCTTTGCTGTAATCATCAGATGTGGTCTTACGACAATCGTAACACAACACCTGAACAAGAACATTGTCGAAACTGACATATACTGAAGGACTCACGAGTTTAATGAAACATTTCTGTACTTACAATTAGTGTATGCTAACTCGGGGATAAAACATACAAATCTTCAACAGTGTGAGGGCACTTAATGCAGTGCCCGTTAGAATTTGTAGCTCTCTGACCTCTGATGTGATACAACGTTATGTGAAGTGGCGACCTATGTCGACGACAGAAACTGCAGCCTTTTATCGATGTCCACAGGCCTAGGCCTCGGGCTAATGACGCCATGCAACTTCTTGGCGGTGAAGACGTACTTCCGGAAGAAGCGCGGACGCGCGGTGGGCCTGTCGCTAGCGGGCACCAATATGGGACAGATGGCGATGCCCCACGTGGTGAGGCTACTGCTGGAGGAGTATGGCTTCAGCGGCACCACGCTGGTGCTTGGCGCCATCTGCCTGCACGGCGTCGTGGGCTGCGCGCTGTTCCACCCACTCGAGTGGCACGCTGAGCGCAGGCCAGTGCCAGGAGTGCTCCAGCCTCTGCAAGGTGGCGACCGTGAGCAGGACGCGCCCAGCAGGAACCCCTCCGCAGTGTCGCTCGCCACCTCGCACATGGACGACGTCACCGAGGTGAACCGTCAGCTCGACAGGTCCACTGGTGAGTATCCAATCGTCAGCAAGCTCAACATAGATTTATTAACCTTAAGAAAGGCAGTTTTCTTCCAAGCCAGTACAACGAAGTAACACCACACCCTTTAACCCGACAACAGCGCCCAAGTTCGCTGGCGTAGCAGTTGAGAAATTCGACCTTCAAGTCTTGTTCACGACGGAGGCAACTACTTAGTTCGTGATGTACACTACCAATCTGCATGATATTCAGCCAATGGGAGAAGCGAATTCTCCACTTTCAGAGCCGAGGACGGTTCTTGATGGCAGCGACGCCACCCCCCAGTCCGCAATGTGAAATTATGTAGGCCAGACTTATTATAGACCAAAATTGACACTTTAGGAAAATTTTATTCATCCTCCACTCCTCTGGCTCTGAAAACAACTGCTGCCACTTTGGATCCTATGATCCACTATTTTAGTACGGAAAAACTTCCGATTTATTATCGTTTTTACAATGCCATGCAAAAGTTTTATGTAATAAATCTAGCTAACCATATCTGTCGAGATCATTCCAAAAAGCATCGACGTCCTCATTCTAAGTATTGCCAAGTCTCTGTTAGTTTTTCTCTTAGCCAGGTACTTACAGATGCCGAACCGAACCTGACACCTCAGCCGACAGTAAGTGTTAGGATAGACCCACAACTTTGGGTAAGTATCGCAGCTAGATTGGTCAAAACGCGACTGATGTGGCCTTTCATAATAATGAATTCATATCGAACTTGAACAGTCTTCTCCATGGCGCACGTTCGTGGTCAATCTTCTTCCAATTAACTCCGACAACCCTGTGAATGTCCTTGTCCCATCGGTCTGGTCGACTTCCTCTCGGCCTGTGGTGATCTCTTGGGATCCACTCTAACACTGTTTTTGTCCTTCTTTGGTCTTTTCCCCGCGCAATATGGCCGGCCAATTGCTGTCTTCTTTAAGATATCTGCGACTTTCGTAACTGATCTAATGTCGGTTGCTCTTTTCTCGTCAAGCTTAGCATTGATCTTTCCATAGCCCTTTGGGCAGTCCTTGTTTTACCTTTTGTAAATCCATTTAGAGTCCAGGTATCACAGCCGTATGTCAGCACAAGAAGAATGCAATGGTCAGAAACTATCTTTAGATTTCTGGGCTTATTAGATTTGAAGATAATAGAATGCCTCCCAAAAGTTTGCCATCCCAGTTTAATGCGACGGAAAATTTCGGGTCATACATCACTCACATGTTTACAAATTGGCCAATATAAATGCACTCACTGACCCCCCTCCTGGGCTCGGCCTAGATCAAACTCTGGTTATATTTTCAATCTCACTGATTTTAATTAAATAAGATTACTTTGATTGATGGGTGGCCAGATCTAACAAAAACATTAACGACAGTCACAATGTGACTGTACGCTGTTTATAACATTGTGTTGTACCCGTTCGGTCATTGTGGATTGAATATTGAGCGCGCGGTTACAACTTTTGATTTTGCCGCGTCGCGCTGCCCGTCGTCCCATTCGTTCGCGGCTGCATTTCCGATGTTCTGTGACGTCACAGCCGCGTAGCTCTGACCGCGCCTAGCCGGTAAACCATTTAGTGTATTTATGTAAAGATTATGATTTTTGCTTAGTCATGCACTGGTATTTTTGACTACAGGATGCAGCGAAGTAGGTGATGGTGCTGGTGGGACGAAACGTAATGCTTGTAGTGGTTTATTTAGAAAATATATTCAGTCTTTTACTAAGAAACCTAGGTTTCAGATTGATAAACATTGAAAACATTTACCTATACTGAGCACTAATGCAAATGATAATATGTTTGCTGCCGATGCTTCCACGGCTAACTTGGCCTTAGATGAAGAAGAAAATGTTACTCCTGCTGAAGCTGTTCTATGCTTACCGATTTCGTGTACGTCGACTTCCCGTACTGAACAGATAAAATGTTCGCTTTCTCAATCGAAATTTTTCTCAGATATTGGATGGTTTGTTAGAAAAAACCTAAACGATTCAAGGGGAGCTATGTTGATCGAAAAGCATTGGTTGCCTTATCGAATTTATGTTTTCCCATACTATGTTGTAATCAAAAAAGGAAAATCGCACCTTGACAAGTTTCATTGGCTTGTTTTATCACATAAAGACTAGAACCATTACAGCAAATATTATGTTTTATTTACAGTAATGCCCTTGAGTTGGCAAACAATCAAGAACACCTCTAAAACGATTCATAAAAGTACCATTAATAGCTTTCGATGATTTTCTTGGTGAAAATGGCGTGTTGCTATCTCATCAGCGAAATCAATACCACGAAGTAGCTGTGGAAGCTAGAAAAAAAAAACTTTTTAACAACTTTTCACAAACCTGAATGGCACCAATTAATGAAAATAAGGAATTCCTACGACCAATTGGTAAAACGATAATTTTTTTGTGTTCATCGAGATATATCGTTACGTGGTCATCGCAGTGATGACAAATTTTTGGATAAAGAAGCAAGTAACGACAGCATGGTAGATGATGAAGGAAGCACTTTTAAAATTCCGTGAAGAATCTCGTGACACAGCTAAGCAGCATCATTTAGAGACTTCTAAGTCTAATGCAACATACAGCAGCAAAAATGTGCACAATTAGCTGATTGATGTTTACAAGGAAATCATTTAGGAAAGTATTTTACTGAATGTGAATCTAACTAAATACTTTTCTATTTTATTCGATGAAACAACAAACATAACACATATCTCACAGCTTAGTCTTTCATTTAGATACAGACACAATGGTTTAATAAAGGAAGTTTCCTGACTTTCTGTGATGCTTACGATACGCTTAGATGTGATGGTAACTATCTAGGCGATATGGAGCTTGCGAAAATAGTTGAAAGTGTATAAATTTTGTTATGCTGTATATGCAGCAATCAAGTTCTTAATAACATGTTAGCTATGTCATACAGACATTTCCTACCTCGGACATAATAAAAAAAAGTTGTAGCACTTACCAATTCATCCGCTAAAAGGTATCAAATTTTTTTAAAATAATTTGGAGCTACAATGCAAGGTATCTGCGAGATGAGTTGTGTTGAGGCATGATGGTCATTTACAATTTCACGAGACAACTTACTGAAAATTTGTAACGCTCTGTAAAATATTTCTACTTGGCAAGACAACAAAACTTCTAATGACGCCCATTGCTTACTGCAAACATTGTTCAATTTTGGATTTTATAATATTATTAATATGCTTGAGCAGGGTTATAGATAGGTACCTAAATATTTTATTTATTACCTTAGGCATGTACTAATGCATGAACGCAAAAACTAAAAACTTACTAGTAGTTACTCATTACTTCGTATATATGTAAATGTGTTATAATGTAAGAGTGTTCTTTAACTATAATTACGGTAATATAAGCAATACCAAAAAGGCAAATTAATTGCCGTTTCGATATTGGTTTTATTTTGACGATATATTGATTACATCAATTATTTCAGCTTTCTTATAGAAATTTGTGTGGATTAAAACTATTTTTTTTAATTGTTGCTTTACGCCTCGTTGACGGCTAAGATCATTGGAGGCGCGATGGGACTTGTGACAAGTAACGGGAAGGAATTCTGCCATGGACTTTTTGAAGGAAGCATCCCGGTATTCACCTGGAGTGATTTGGGAAACCATGGAAAACCCAAATCTGGATACCCGGGTGGGGATTCGAAACCGCGTCCTCCCGAATGCGAGGACAAAACGTTAACCGTTCACCCACCACGCTCGGTGATTAAAACTAATCTTGCGTGATATCACATAAGATCGTCAAGACTTATTTTTAATTTCCTATGCTTTCTCTGACGCCATATTACTGATATCATTATTTCAGCCGCAAGTAATTAGTTCTAACCGATCAACTTTCTATCACGATACAGAAAATGTATTGATGCACATGTGAGAAATATTTCTGAGAAAGTTTGTGCAAATAGAAGGAATGCACAAGTGCAGCAGAGTCAAGGTGGGAAGAGTTCAAGGAAATAATTAGAAAGGGGGAAGAAATATTTATTCAACAACAGAAAATAAAGAGAAAGAGAGAACCTGTGTACTATAATAGGGAGTTGAGGATATTAAAGAGGTTGGTAAGAAGAGAACATAAAAGTTAAGAGACAGCAGGGTAGTAGGAAAATTAAAAAAAAAAACTATACAACAACTTAATAATAACTAAGAATGTGAATATACATGGGTTTATGAAGAGTATTGTCAGTGCAGGAGGACCATTGACTGATGCATCGAGAAATTTTTATGGCTATGTAAAAAAACTGAGGGGAGTGGAGGGTGTTGAAATGTATAAGGATGGAGAAGAAGTTACTGAGGATTTGAAAAAGGCAGAGTTTTTAAGTAACTGGTTTAGTGAGACCATTAGGGACAATAAATCAGAAACAGCAGGGAAAAAAATCGGATAACAAGCTTAACAAAACAATTAGAAATAAGCAGCCCAAAACATTTGAAATTAGTCCTAAGAATATCATGAACCTGTTTTTAAGTCGAAATAATGTTGTTTTTACGTTCGTCATGCGGGTTTTCTGTTGGGGATGGGGAAGGGGAGGGGGGAGAGTTTACCCTAGCCGACTCTGCAAGATTAGTCGTTCAGAAGCCCAACGATATCATGTGAACGAAACTGCACAAATGATGATATTATTATTATTATTCCTGTCGGATTTTAAGTTTTCCCACCCGGTAAATTCTCCCTATTCCATTCACTAATCGCTCGTGGAAAAAATAAGTGTAAAAATAAATCTGTTCTGGCCCTGATTTCTCTTATCTTATTTTCGCGGTCGTTCCTAGATATGAATGTTGCTGGTAGTAATATTTGTTTGCTATCATTCCGAAACAAGTCAGTCGTAAATTTTTCTATTAGCTTCTGTCGAGAGCAACACCTTCAGTGTTCCAGGACTTCCCAACGTAACTCCTTCAACATCGCACTTATGCTTTCTCTCCAAAAATATATACACCTGTCCCGAATCGGGAGGCTCTTCGTTGGACATCCTCCAAAGGCTGTATTAACTCCTTTTGATAGGGACCCTATTCAAAACAACAATATTTTAAGTTAAGACGCACCAGTGACTTGTATGCAATCGATTTAACTTCCGGTGTGCACTGTTCTAAAGTACGACCTAGAAATTGGAGCATACGGTTTGATTTCCCAATTAACTTCTCGATATGCTCATTCCACGATAAATTATAAGGAATTGTTACCCCTACGTATTTAGCGGAATCTACCGTTCTAAGGACAGTGCCATTAATTGTATATTCAGAGCTATATGGTGTCATGACACTGTGATAGTTCACAAGACCTGAGTTCGTTGGCTCCCTGGAAACTGGCCATAAGTATTTCATCTATGACGATGATGGTGCAGGCGGTCGATTGGAGGTTGGTGAACATGTAGTATGGATAACACTAAGCTGTATGATGAAGATATTGTCATACTTTAGAAATCCACTAACTTGTCTGTCTGATGACTTCAGTAAGAAGAGTTCTGTCACTTTTTTTTTTAAAGCTATCCAGTGGTCACGATAGTTTTGTCCCACT
Organism: Vandiemenella viatica; assembly: GCA_031002005.1. Classification (NCBI taxonomy): domain Eukaryota; kingdom Metazoa; phylum Arthropoda; class Insecta; order Orthoptera; family Morabidae; genus Vandiemenella; species Vandiemenella viatica. The sequence continues at coordinate 2,535,537 of JARYHS010009186.1, read as the reverse complement.
TTTTCGTTGTCATCATAGTTGCCATGCAGTCATATGCATGGACACATGTGTATGAGTCTTCTTCTGTGGAAGTGTGCCTAAATGTGGTGATAGGAGCTTACTCGTTCTCGAAATTTATCCATCAATGTGTGCTTGTAACTACTCTTTGAACAGAGAATAGCAGCCACATTCCAATTTCGCACTGACTACTACTATGTGATACGAACTGTATGCTTCACGATGTTTTATATATGTGCATTGGGGATTCTGTTCGATATTCATTTACATTTAGGAAGAAAAATCATTTAATGGTGAGGAAAATGACGTGGTGTACCAGAGAAGTGAAGGAATTTTGTTACAACCACTGTCAGAGCATTCCTTCCATTTGGCGGTGTAATATGGAGTCGACATTTTTTGGTATCAAATGCAGGGTGCAAAAGGCAGCAAGATTTGTAGGTGGAATTTACCTCATAACACAATCAGCAACTGAAATAATAAAGTAGCTGAGGTGGTATTATTGGAAGACAAGAGGAGGATAAACAGAGTGCTGGGACTGTATTTGGCGTATAATGAGGCTAGAATGGATATTGGTAGGATTCGGAGCGGTGAATGGAAGGAAAAAGTTGACCATGACCACAAGCTGGCACTTGATTTCAGGGATAAGGAATATATTGCTGATGAGACCTGGGTAAAATATGCAAACACCTTCTTTCATTTATGAGTACGATGATATACCTCAAACGAACCAATGAAGGAGACATAAGATCAGAGAAATAAGGTGCCCTACTGACGTTTATCAAAATTCTTTCTTCCCTCGTTCCATCTGATGAAAATTCCCACGATTGGTCCAACAACTGATTTAAGTCCATATTTCGGGATGACAGTCCCCAACCATGGGTAGTGGAAATGTGCAAACGTTCCTTGATAACCACAGTTCCAAATGGTTCTTGGCTGTCCGAGTGAAGCAGCGTCGTGATGTGCGCAGCCGACGTTTCCATCATCCTTCTGAGGTCTTCCTCTGGGCAGAAATTTGCAGTTGTGCCCTAAAGAAGACCAAAGAAGGATGATCGGCTGCATACATCACGACCAGGCGTCAACCAGACAGCCAAGAACCAACTGGCTCCGGCCGCGGGGGCCTACGATTACACCAGGTCCAAATGCTTTCGTGGTCGACGACGTGGTCTGTTCTTCTTTCCGACACGTTGTGCTTCGAACATTTGTGGGATTTTGTCGGACGGTAACTTGTTCGTTTTATTCCTTCTGCAACCACTGTCGATGCTTTGTGGACGTGCCTACAAATCGCATGTCAGTGTGTTCCCCAGCAGCATATCCTGGCACTCTTTGGTTGCTTGTCACAACATCTAGATTCTCTGATTGCAGCAGGTCGTGGCTTCACATCGGACTAAATTCTCAAGGTGGAAGTGGCTGTCCTTATTATTTAGGTATTTGTCAAGTATCAATCACATGTCTCCTTCTTTAATATCGGAAATTACCTTCCTTGCTGCATCTCTTTCTAAATAAGTGTCCTGTTAAGTTACCAAATGTGTTTGTATGTGTAGTGAGTTGAATAACGTAGTTTTATTATTATTATTATTATTATTTTGATGACATACCCGAAAAAGACAAGTTATGCAGATTTCGTCCTTCGCGGAGGATATCAGTATAATCTTCAAGAGTTTTTCAGTGTGGAGGTAAGTACACTTGGGCTGCGACCCGTACTATACTGCAGAGTATTTTACTCGGTTTCATGTGCGCGTACTCTATACAGTACGAAAGTGATAGAGTATATTAAAATTCGCTGTTTTTAGCCAAACCATATTATCACTACATTTGTTGACTTTTTACGTACAAAAATAGTATTCGATCGAAACCCTGAAATTTGTCCGTCACTCCGCTGCATTCGACAACTGTCTGAGCCTGAGCTCAAGTAGTCATCTGATGTTCCAGGACTCTGGGTCCTCTGCCTTCTTTCATGTTTAGGGTTGGTTGTGATGCCTTTTTTAGTGAAGTCTGAGTTGTTGCTTTTTTTAAGTTTTTATGTTATTGTTGGTTTAATTTTTTATGTTTTGTAATTTATAGTCAGAGTGGATTTCGGTCGATTGTAGTTTGCTTCGCAAATGTCAAGTCCTAGAGTTCGAGTAAGCTGATGGGTAGATGCTTGAGGTTTATGGAAAAAGTTTGTTGATTTGACCTTGATGTAGTGAGTGATTTGTCCTTGATGTAGTCAGTGATTTGTCCTTGATGTAGTGAGTGATTTGTCCTTGATGTAGTCAGTGATTTGTCCTTGATGTGGTCAGTGATTTTTTGAATTCCTAGGTCGTGTTGTATTTGTGTGTTAGTCATGTACCGGGGAGCGTCAATAATAATTCGATTCGTATACACAACAAAGTACCTCCACATCACATCTCACTGTCAAAGAATTATTCAGTACAGTACTCATACTTGACTTGAATCGTAAACGCTACCGTCTACATCTACTTCTATACTCTGCAATTCACAAATATTGTGGGTGGCACAGGGTGCTAAGCACCAATCCTAAATCTGTGCATTCCAATCCCGAGCAGAACGAGGAGAGAAAGAGTCCATAAAAGTAAAAGTATGACATCTTATTCCTCTAATCTTATCCCTCCTGTCATTGCAACCTAAATACGCTGGTGGAAGAAGTATTTCATAACACTCGTAAATTAAAGAACTTAGCCTAATCTCCAATAAATTCAAAAGAAAACGATATCGTCTGTCTGCCAAACAATCCCAGCCCAATATATGTACCAATTCTGTAGCACTTTCGTAAGGGACTGTAACTAGGAGTTACGATTCGAGCGGCTCTCCTCTGTACTTTCTCTAACGTGTCAATCAATCCTTTGTGATACGGATCCCAAACTGCAATACAGTGATACAAATGCGGGCGCACTAGTGTTTTGTATGCTATTTCCATTGTATGAGCATTCAATCTTCACAAAATATGACCTATGAATCGTAATCTAGAATTAGCTTTGCCTACGACGGAAGTTATGTGCAAGACCCACTTCACGTTGCTTTGTACTATTACGCCCAGATATTTCATGGAATCAACCATGTGAACAACTGAATTGTTAACTTTGTTTTCATGAACAAGCGGAGTCTTTTTGTTACTTATTTGCAATGCATTTCACGTTTTGCAGTTAAGTGTAAGCTGTCATTTATTGCACCATTCAGAAATGACACCCAGATCATACTGTATTTCTAAGCAATCGTCAGAGCACCTCACTTCACTATAGATAAACGAATTATCAGTAAACAATCGCAATCTGCAATTAACGTTGTCACCGAGATCGTTTATAAAAATTAGGAAAAGAAATTGTACCATTACACTCCCGTGAGGAACACCCAAAGTATCATCTGACTCAGAAGAGACATCCCCGACAACAATGACATACTGTGACCGACCAGTTAGAAAGTCACGTATCTATTAACAAATCTCATATGATTTACCGTATGTTCGAATCTTCAAGAGCATATTGTCAATTGCTTCACTGTACAGCATGTAGGTAGGTGACTGCGCAAGATGCTCAGTACATATTATTATCGGAGTTAAAGAAACTGAATAAAGTCTAGTTTAATGTGGAATGGAACCTGTGGTAAGTGATTCGTTGCCTCAGGTAATAAACATCTTTCTCAGATATTAGCTGTTTAAAGACTATCACCAAAAGCGCTTTCTATTCAATATAAACGATTTTCTTTCTTTTCCTTTCATTTTAAGCTCAGAAGATAGAGGTAACAGATGAAAGGAATCCATTGAACTGTATGATGAAGATGACTTGAACAGTAGCACAATAGAAAAGGAAGGCGATGTCAACGTTGATGACTTAAGAGATGCTGTTTTGAGGACAGAATTTGAAAGAGCGTTGAATAACTTTAAATATGGCAGTTGGAATTCATGAGATTCCTGCAGAACTTCTGAAATCTCTAGGTGAAGAAGGAATCCAAGATTGTTCAAACTTATATCAAAACGCTATGAAGCAGGAGAACGTCCAATGCAATTGAATAAAAACATGATCTTCACACGTCAGAAGAAAGCATAAGCCGATAAATGTGAGAATCATCGCACCATGAGTCTAAAATCACATGCATCAAAATTACTTACCAAAATAATATATAGAGGAATGGAAAGGGTATTAGAAGGGTTAATAGGTGAAGATCAGTTAAGATTTCGGAAAAACTGTGGTACGAGGGAAGTAATTCCGGCTCTAAAGGGAATATTTTCTTTAATATTTTGTTTTGTGGGTAATAGTTTTAGGGATTGGTAGAAATCATCAAGTGCAGTGATGAATAATTTACCAAAAACTCTGAAGGAATTTAAAATAAAAATGTTTAAGTCGCAAAAGAAGATTTTTGTGGGGGAATTTAAAACTCAAATTATACAAAATAATAAAAAATAAAATATAAAAGGGGTAACTGGATGACTAGGAGAACTGCCACTGGAGCGCGAGCTCCATCGCAATTAAATTATTATTGTTATTGTTATTACTACATCTCCATTCTCTACGTCGTCGACAAGGTTATCAAGGAGAATTTTATATCCAGTTATTAATAATTACGTTTTTTACTCAGCACTGGCAGAATTTTGAGTCCAGTTACGAATTTGCCATAAAATATATGCATCAAGTTAAATCTTCTCAGACAATCGATAAATGCCGTGGTTTTGATATCACGTGAACACCATGTGCTGCAGAGATTGGATTCGTTTTACTTATAGCGATAGAAGCCGTTAGGTATGGTCGCAGATGTTTCCGACAACTGGGATCGGATTTTAATTTTCTGCTCTGTCCTTTGACGTGTATTTCTTACATCTTTGTACAGTATTTTGCTGCTTAGTAAATAATTAATTATGTATTAATACCATGTGTTTAACAATGTTCCGAGTACAATTAGTGTAAATAATTGAAATGTAAATGGGGTTCCACAGATGGTAGTAGTGTGGATGGAGAACAGTGTATTAATAGAATTTAAATGCTATGCTTTGTATGTCTAGTAATAATGTACCTTTGGTGAAGATTTGCGCTCGAGATCTAGCGCGGGAATGCTCGCGTATGTGAGCTTCGCGAGTTGATGTAAACAGTATAATCAGAGAATATTATGTGGAGGAGTTTATATTGCGTGTAAAATTGAAGTTGCGATTTAAGAGTATTAAACTGAACGTCGGTATTAATTGAACTGCGTGTTTTGGTTTCTAGAAGTTATTTTAAGGAATCCTGAATATCGTGGGCATGTTTGATGGAATAATTTTAATTATTGGTAACTAGCCCATACCCGCGACTTCGTACGCGTGGGTTAGAATTTTTTTTTTGCCAGAATTAAATATAGAAAGTTGCTAACGAAGGATTGGTCCCAAACAATATCGAGTAGGAATAATATGACAGGAAAGCTATCACTATATCATTGTACCGTCGAACCTGTCTCTTGAAGAGAATCAATTTCCAACATATTTCTGTCACCATTCGATAAGCTCTCAAAATTTCGTGACTACAACTGTTAATCATACTGGAAAAAATATCCTGTGCCCTTCATACAGATTTCCTTATAAAATTCCATCACAACGATATAGCCATTTAGTCGTCAAAACGTAACAAAAAGACAGAGACTTACTTCCGTATTTATAGTAATATTACTGTGGTTCACACTCACACACTGACTGCGAACAACACCTGAGGGATCATTATAACGTAAAAAAGTGTACACCTACAACATTGCAAGACTACCTACGATTTGCCTCGCATTGCACCCCTAACTTTCTAATATCTACTAGTTTAACATTCAATCCGAATAACCTACGGCCCAGGCCTGACTCTTACGATGAAAAACAATTTTTAAAAATCTTAGCCTCACGGAGATTTGAACCGGAGACCACGACGTTCGTAAGCAAGCGCTTTAACCACTTTTTTTTTTTTTTTTTGGGGGGGGCCTCCTTCCTCCCCTTCAGCCCTACCTTTCGCTCACCATTAAGTAGGCTCTTTGCCTGGCTCTATGCCTTTGTTTATTAATGCATGGGGTGTTCTTCCCCTTTTCCATAATGTGTTTATCATTCATTTTTTCTAGTTTTGGTGTTTTCTTACTTTATTCGTTTATCACAATTAAGAAATTTGCAAAGGAGCTTTTATTTTGAGCGGGTGTCAATTTGTTGTATTCTTCTGTTAGGTAAAACCAGTATTCTAGTTTTGTTTTGCCCTTATTTGAGAATGTGTAGTAGACGGCGTGTCCTAGTAGCCACATTGTGGCATTATGTTTTGTATCGGGATACGCTCTCCTCTGTGGTCTTATTAAATCTTCGGTTCTGATCTGATTTTTTGCGGTCCTGTTTATTATCGCGACTTTTTCCTTAGTCCATTCCCATATTTCTTTCATTTCTTCACACTCAAATCTGTGGACTAGGGTATCGATTTGTTGGCATTGGCTGCACTTGTTTGTATTGCTGAGATGTATTGAATGTAGTTTCTCTTTAGTGCTTATCATATCATTAACCACTTTGTACCACGTGGATTTAACCCCCAGGTTTAACGTTTTATTGTTGACATTTTTCCAAATTTGCTGCCAGCTGCAATGTTTGTATTTATCTTCTTGTCTGTTCCTTTGGTTTTGACAATTCATTTCTTCTAGGAGGTGTCTTGTTTTGATCTTGGGGCTTTGTTTCTGTGATAGGTAGCTGATTTCTAGATGGTATTGCTTTATATGACTCAATTTGTGGTGGATTCCTCCTACATTCACCGGTGGTGTTTTGCTGATTGGTTGTAGTTCATTTGCCAGTACGCTGGTTATACTTTGTGGTAGGTTGTTTAAGATCTTCAGCATTGTTGTAATAAATAATGCTCTGCACTTCAGCTCTATGTCGATTAGTCTAAACCTCCTTTCATTTTAGGAAGAGTCACTGTTGTATATTTTATCTTAAAGATGTTTCCTCTTAGTATGAAGTTACAAAGGCACGAAGTTATTCTCTTGGCGATTGAAGCTGGAATTGGGAATATGCTGCCTAAGTATAATAGTTTTGAAACTATGTATTCATTGACAAGATCCACTTTCTGGTACATATTTAGGTTCCTGGTGTAATGTTCTCTTACTGCTCCTCTTATCACATTTAGCTTTGTCCTCCAGTTTCTGGCTATCATTTTTAGTGGGCACGTGTGCAGTTCTACTCCTAAAACTTGCATTGTTTCTCTTTCTTGTATCCAGTGAGGCTGTTGATATGGAATGCCGTTACCTAGTTTCAGCATCTTGCACTTAATTAAGTTTATTTTTGCCCCCGCTTGCACGGCAATATTTTAATATGTTTTCCCTGATAATTTTTATTTCTTCGGCGTTTCTGGCCACTACACATACGTCATCGGCATAAGCTCTGCAAGTAATTTTTCTGTTTGCATATTTTATTCCAGATATTGTGGCGTTTATGTATCGCAATAGAGGTTCCAGAGCAATTGAGAAAAGCGCCATTGATATGGGGTCACCCTGTCTTACAGACCTTTTTATTTGCACTGCTTTTGTTCTGAAGCCATTGACTAGAACTTTTGATTCTGCTTCATGTAGCAGTTTCTGTATAATTTTTATAAAAGCGTTACTGAATCCCATTCTTTCTAATGTCTTTCGTATGTGCTCGTGACTGACCCTGTCGAAGGCTTTATTAAAGTCGATAGACAATAGCTCTGCATTTATCCCTGTTACTGCTGCGGCCGCGATGATGTCTCTATACTCGCTTAACGTCCCCATGATTGTTCTGCCAGGTACTGCACAAACCTGGTGTTCCGCAATTATTTTATTCATCAGAGGCATCATTCTTTTTGTCAGTATTCTAGTGAACAACTTATAGTCTGAATTTAGTAATGATATAGGTCTCATTCCGTCTAGGGTTTTGTTGTTGTGGTTTTTTGGTATCAGAACTATTAATCCTTCTTTGAAGCTTTTGGGCACATTAGGTATTGTAAGCACATCATTAAGTACTTCCGTCAGTTGTTGTTGGATGGTTGGCCAGAAGTGTAGGTATACTTCTACTGGAATACCGTCAGGGCCAGGTGATTTGTTCCTTGGGCTTGTTTTTATAATTTCTTCTAGTTCTTCTTCTGTTATTCTACTTTCCAGTTGTACGTTGTCATTTGCGTCGAGTCTGTTGCACACCACACTGAGTAAGTCATTGGAATCTTCCTCGTCAATACTTTCCTCATGGTATAGTTCCTGAAAGTGCTTATGAACTTCGTTTATAATTTCCTGTTGGTTTGTTACAACAGTGTCTTCACCGATTCTCAAGTTTTTAAGAATTTTGATCCTTGCTCTTTTCTTTTCCCGCATAAAGTGGTATATTGAAGTCTTTTCCTCTGGTACAGCATATTTGGTTTTCGATCTGATCATCATTTGCTCCAGTTCGGAACGTTTTATTGCTACTAGTTTAGCTTTTATTCTTTTTATTTTTATAATGTCTTGAGTTAATCTGTCAGTATTCCGGTAAGCGTCTCTTAGACAGGCATAGTAAAATTCCGCTGTTTGCTTATGTTCTTGCTTCCTTACTTTTCCGTATTCTATCAGCGTACGGCGCAATTTTGGTTTTGCGCATTGTAACCACCAATCTAGTTTATTATTATATCTCTGACATTGCCTCATAGAAATTTGCCATGTTTCTTGGAGCATTTCGTTAAGTTCACGATCTTTTAGAAAAATAGTATTAAATTTCCAGTAGCCTCTTCCTCGGTGAATTTCTTGTCTGCTCATATTTATGTGGGTGATGAAGGCGCTGTGGTCTGAAAAGCTCACTGGCCATACCTCTGTACTGGTAACATCGGAATTAATATCTTCGCTTACGTATATCCTGTCAATTCTGCTTGCTGCATCCTTGGTGACGTATGTATAGGATTTTTCAGTCCCATGTTTTGTTTCCCAAGTGTCTTTTAATCTGAGTCCTTGGACTATTAATTTAAGATCGTTACAGGCGTTAACATTTGGGAATTGATCTTTAGGGTGTAGCACGCAGTTAAAGTCGCCTCCTATTATCAAACTGTTGGTATTTGTTGGTAGGAGGGGTAGCATATCTTCTTTGAAAAATTTCGATCTTTCGTTTCTTTTGTGTGTTCCGGACGGAGCGTAAATATTACATATTGTCACTGTTTTAATCGTGACGGATATTCCTCTGCCATTTTCTATAGTGATAAGATTGTTGTGATCAATCCCATCTTTTATTAAAATCGCAGTTCCGGCTTCGTTGCCTTGATTATATACGTATTCATATCCTGTTATGTCAAGGACATTGGTATTACAAACTTCCTGAAGGAGGGCTATATCTACATCAGCGGCATATAGGAAGTCTTTTAGACATTCTGTTTTTGTTTTGCTTGTTATCCTGTTCAGGTTTATCGTTGCTATACAATATGATTGCATCTCTATCGGTACTTGCTGTGTTTCCTTTTTACCGTGCTGTCAATTTCTTGATACAGTTTTATTGTTAGGTTCTTTTTGTCATTATTGCTGTATCTTTCGTTTCAGTTCTTTACGGATGCTCTGAGGTTTCAGACTGTTTGAGTGCGCTCTGTTGGTTCCCCTTGTGATCGGTCTTCTGCCCGGCTTAGATAGGTGTTTGCTTTTTCTCTATCTCCTTCTAATAGCATACTGGTATCAGAGGGTAGTTCTTCTATTGACATTGGTTGGATTTTTTCGTATGCTTGTGTTTTTATTTTCTTCCCTTTTGCTCTGGTGTTTTCATTACTTTCCACTTCTTTTGACTTTATCCTTGTTTGTATAGTGTATGTCTCGGGTCTCCTCTTTGCGCGTATCTTTCTTCCGGCCTTATCGAGTCGTGTCCACTCCATTTCATCAGCCGTCGACTGAGTATCATTCGTCTTCGTGAGATCACTTCTTTCGTTTTCTGATTCCATTGCTTCCTCGATTTCATTTGGATATTTAAGTATTTCTTCTAAGTCTTTCCGTTTTATTGTTTCTGTTGTTATTGGATTTCCCTGATCTTTACAGTTTGGGTCCTCCGTCTCCTTAGTTTGGAATTTATCTTCTTCTGTTTGGTTTGTTTCAACGATTTTCCCTGCTATGTCTTTTTCCTGTGTTGTTATTTCTGTCGTTTTCGCTTTACCGTCAGCTTCCTGCAATGGAGGGAATTGCTGTGCGTGTACGGGTGGATGGTTTCCGTTGTTTTCCTGAACAGCTGTCCGGTTCACATATGTGATTGGCAGTGTTGTTGACGGTTTTTCTGTTGTTTCCTCTATACTGTCGTCTTCCTGTAGTGGAGGAAATTGCTGTGCGTATTCAGGTCGATGGCTTTCGTTGTTGTTTTCCTGAACAGCTGTCCGCTTCACATATGTTAAAGGCAATGTTGATGTTTGTATTCTTGGACAGTTTGCTCTTACGTGATCAACAGAATTGCATACAGCGCAAGTTCTTGGCTGGCCATCATACATTACCAAAGCACGGAAACCACACACATTGATATAAGATGGGATATGCCTAGATACTTCCATTTTTGCTATTCTCACTCCGTTTGACTTTTTGTATCTGATGTTCCCACTCCACTTATCTTCCATTATCTCTATTATTGTTCCGAATGGTTTAACTGCGTGTAGTATTGCTTCACTTGTTACTTCAAATGGAAGATTCAGTATTCTCACATGTCTAATTCCCATTCCTGCATTAGATACTTTAACACTGCTAACGTTTCCGTCTGAGTGATTGAATTTCAAGTTTCCGGAGTACAACTCAATTATTTTCTCACAAAATTTTTCGTTTGTCATTTTCACAAAAACACTATTCTGAAAAGAATCTAACTGAATCCCTACGATTTCTTCGTCATTCAGTTTGACCGTGTCGTATAGCCACTCGTGAATCTCAAAGGCCGTTGGTCTAACATACGCTCGGTCAAACGCAAATTTCACTGTATTCTTTCTTGTTAACGTCGCATGCGCCATTGCTTACCTCTTCTGTTTCTTTGGCCGATGACCTGCCTGATGACTGTAAATCTTCAGCTTCTTACAATATCACTTTACTCTCTTGAATATTACTTGGAACACTTAAACACTTTAACCACTGTAAACTCGGAGCTTCGCGGCAGTTGTCCGTTTATACGTCCGTACCCGCCGGCTGCTAGCACCGAACTGACCACTGAGCTGCCAGTCCACTATACGGAAACACGGTACGGAGACGTCCATATCCAACGTGTCTGTCTATCGCCGTATTTCGAAGTTATGAGACAACATGTGTTATTTATACAGATAATTTTTCAACCAAATGTAGACAGTATTTTTCTCCTTGTTTCAAAGGATAAGTGTGCAAAGTTTCGTCGAATCAACTGTGGATTTGTATGAAGAACAAACAAACAAACATACATTCATCTTTATATAAAAAGATAAAAAAAGTGCTGTTGGGCTTGCAGTGCTCCAGGTGGCCAGAGGGCCAACCACCCACAAAACACCGTATTTAAGGAAGTAGCTCGCAGTCCACAGAGAAGGAAGTGTAGTTATAGAGTCCTTACAGTTTATGCCAGGCTAAAAAATTTCGAATTGTGAAACCTCTTTAAAATGTGTAATCGTAGTCGGCTGACGCACTTTGCCTTTGGTGTTGCCGGTGGTGAGGCGTGGGCCGGTGGGTGTCTCGCCTCGTCGCCTTCATGGACCTGGACCTGCTGAGGAGCTGGCAGTTCCTGAACGTGGCGCTGGGCACGGCCGCCGTCTACACCTCCAACGTGAACTTCAACATGCTGCTGCCGCTGTTCCTGCACCACTACGCCGGCCTGTCGCTCGCCAGCACCGCGCTCTGCATGACCTGCATGGGCGGCGGCGACTTCGTGTCGCGCCTCACCGTGCCGCCGCTCACGGACCGGCTGCGGCTGCCCGCCAGGCACGTCTTCCTCGGCGGCGCCCTCTTGCTCGCCGCCATGCGCTCCGGTGAGTGCAGTGCCTTCACTCAACTAGTTGATTTCGAACATCTTGGCGTGGGGAGCAAAGCTGGTATGCTAAGAGCCAAATTTTGACGTCCTCTCGGGTGACTAGCCGAGTGAACAGGGTATTTTCACACGATATTTTGGTGATCCCTCTATCTGGTGGAGATGGCGACAGAGACTACGGATCGCCGAAATATCGTGTGATACTACCCTCCTCGCTCGGCTAGTCACCCGTGACAACTTTATTAATTCTCAACGCCGAGAGAAAGTTAGATCTTAAGTAAGTATTGAGTGATTACAAGTCACTGCTTTCCCTTGAGTGCTCCACCGTCCAGGAACTCCCCCCACCCTTTCTTCCTGTCATCCCATTGTTTTCTCACCTTAGGGCGTGTTACTATTTACTACTATTACTATTACTCCGCGATTCACTAAAAGTGTTTGGCGGAGGGTGCATTGCACCTATCTGGAAAGGTAATCATTTGGAAGGGATATACAGGATATGGCAGGTGGTGCCCATGGGCTATTGTGAGGAACCATCCCAGCATTCGCCTGGAGCGATCTAGGGAAACCATGGAAAACCCAGATCAGGATGGCCGGAATGCTTTATCGAAAGTTACTCCTGTCCGATTTTGTATTTACTCGCCCGGTAAATCCTTTCTATTCCACTCCCTAATCGCTCGTGGAAAAAATGAGTACAGAAATGAATCGGTTCTGGCCTTGATTTCTCTTATCTTATTTTCGCGGTCATTCCGAGATATGAATGTTGCTGTCATCCCGAAATTCGTCAGTCGAGAATTTTTCAATTAGCTTCCATCGAGAGCAACGCCTTCGGTGCTCCAGGTCTTCCCAACCTATCTCCTTCAACATCGCACTTACGCTTTTCCTCCAACTATATATACCTTTAACGAATCGGGCGGCCCTTCTCTGGACCCTCTCTAATGCCTCCATTAACCCCTTTTGATGGGGACCCCATACAGAACAACAATATTCCAAGTGAGGCCTCACTAGTGACTTGTACGCAATCGATTTAACGTCCGGAGTGCATTGTTTTAAATTACGACCTATAAATCGAAGCATACCATTTGCTTTCCCAATTAATTTCTCGATATGCTCATTCCACGACAAATTATTACGAATTGTTACCCCTAGGTAATTAGCGGAATCTACCGTTCTAAGGACAGTACCATTAACTGTATATCCAGAGCTAAATGGTGTCACCTTTTTACTTACACGCATGACTTGGCACTTTTTAGCGTTTAATTCCAACTGCCAATCTTTACACCACGCAATTATTTTCATAATATCGTCTTGTAACAAAGCGCAGTCGTCCTGGGTTGTGATTTCACGATAAATAATAGCATCATCGGCAAATAATCTTTTCATCCCCCCTATTATATCGCACAAATCATTAATGTATATGAGAAACAACAGAGGCCCTATCACGCTTCCCTGAGGAACCCCGGACCTCACTTCGGCAAGTGATGAACGCTGACCGTCAAGAACTACATACTGTGTGTAATCGTAAGTTTTCCCAGCGGATCTGATGTTTGAAGATCTCTAGGGCGTGACCCGGCTGCACTCCCGAGAGATCTTCAAACAACTACATACTGTGTTCTACCCTTCAGTAAGTCTGCAACCCAATCGCATATTTGTCTAGATATACCGTAACCGCGAAGTTTCCTAAGTATCCTAGTGTGAGGCACAGTGTCGAAAGCATTTTTGAAGTCTATAGAACTAAATGAACCTGGGATTGCTCATCTATAATACGGCTCAAGTCGTGAATTAAGAGGGCAAGTTGTGTTTCGCAGCATCGGCCTTTTCTGAATCCATGTTTATTTGGGTTTAAAAGCTCATCTTCATTTAAACCCGCATGACATTTGAATAGATGATGTATTATAAAATCCTGCAAAATATTGAGGTTAACGAGATCGGCCTATAATTTTGAGGATCATTAACATTCCCACTTTTGAACACTGGACTTACGATGGCGGCCTTCCATTCGGCTGGTATTTTTCCTTGATCCAAGGAGGCGGTATATAATTTCATTAAATACGGCACAATTTCCTTCACGTACCTTGAGTAGAATCTTGTAGGAATACCGTCTGTTCCGGGAGCCTTATTGGGATTCACATTCATAAGCAGTTTAGTTATTCCCTTGACATCGAGAACGAGATCTGTCATAGTTTTGTTGGTACGATTGTCAAATATCGGAATCTCCTCCGTGTTTTCTGTTCCTTTCTATTGCACGCCGATTGCGAAGATTTGAGGTTCCAACCTATCAACGACTGATAAAAGAAAATAGTGGATGCAAAATTTGCTGGAATTTCACGAATTACTGCTACTCCTGATCTGGGTTTTCCATGGTTTTCCCAGATCACTCCACGCGAATGCGGGGATGGTTCCTCACAATAGCCCATGGCCGCCTCCTGCCATATCCGTTATAACCCTTCCAAACCATAACCCTTTTCGATAGGTGCAATGCAACCTCCACCACACACTTTTAGTGAATCGCGGAGTAATAATAATAATAATAATAATAACTATCAGGCTGGTTCAAAAAGTAACGAGCCGGAGGTCTAGGATAAGAAACCAGTTCCTGTATTTCAGGCTGTAGTGGCACTTATCCCACTGCGACACAAGGCGGTGACTGGTTGTCTCGTTAAATTCGTGGGGCTGTGATGTGAACCAGTTCGCACGTACTGCGTGACGTCGTCATCCGAGGTAACTCGTTTGCAGGGAGAGAGGTCTGACCTGTATGGAGGGTGACCGAGAACCTCCCACTTGCATTTGATAGCACGACACGCACAAAAATGCTACACAACGCAATGACAATTATTGTGAACTGGAAGGAGACGCGACCCTCCTTTGGAAGAACTTCCCCGCGCTCTGGGGGCAATGCTGCACCAGAAGACTTAATGTCTAGCTGAGCGATTCCTATTATCTAAGTTTTAAACAATTTTTTGTTTGTTTGTTGCAGGATAATTCTGTTTATAAATGAATATTTTTAATACAAAATCGAGGAAAACTTTTTAATAGCCTACAGCGGAAAAATATTGCAATAGACGCCTTATTTGTGGGGCTAGATACAGAAACAACCCCTGAGTTATATTCTGTGGAGCTTAAAAATGTAAACAACTTCAATCTGATATTGCGACCGAAGTCACTTACGATTTTCTGTGAACCTCATTTACACCTCACTTTCATAGAGTTAAATTTAATACATTGCTAACGGCAGTAGTAATACTAAGGCGACTCTGGAACACCGCCAGGTGGCAGCACCGTCGCGTGACGTCACAAGATGGCCGCCCCCGTTTGGCCGGTCAAGATGGCCGCCGAAGCGCACCGCCAGGTGGCGCACCGTCGCGTGACGTCACAATGCCCGCCCCCGTTTGGCCGGTCAAG
>JARYHS010009186.1:2410914-2519263 GCA_031002005.1 Vandiemenella viatica | reverse complement strand
TGTTCAGGTGTCCTGCTATCGATAAGGAATTCAGGTTGCGCCTATGCTCATTGCACTGCAAAACCGCCCCCAGCGGGATACATAGAAATATTTCAGCATTCACTTCGGTTCAAGAAGAAATTATTACGAGATGAGAATAATTATTATATGTCAGTTTTCGTAGTACAAATCTAGGAAACATTTTTTATGGTAGCCCAATCACTCGTGTTTTCAAAACGAAAATCGAAAATTTTGTTTTCATTCTGGGTGAACAGATAAACTGCTTGAGTCTTTGTATTTAATTAAAAAATAGACCATGTGAAAGCGTAACTTTTACGTTTAAAACGTGATAATGAACCATGGAATGTCCTGACATAGCTCAAATTCACATCTATACAATGCAGTTCTGATATTCGAATTTGGCAGAGGGTGCTTTGCACAAAAAATAACCCTACAGACATTTATGAAGTGATTACATGTTAATCTCTCGACTGATATCAAACCAATCAGCCAGTAATTTTTTCCAGCCTGTCTTTGGACAAGAGCCCACTTGAAAATATTTGTGACAAAGCCTTTCCCACACCAAGGCTATAAAAATCAAAGTTTCTAATTTGACCATGGAATGGAACGAGGGGAGAAAGAATTCGTATAAGCACCAGTACAGCACATTATTTCTCTAATCTCTGCTGTCACTGGTATAAAAAAAATATTTCATCACACTCGTAATTTTTTGCCAACAAGCTCAAACCTATATTGTCTGTCTATCCAGACCAATCTATGTATCAATTCTGTAATGTTTTCGTAAGCAATCACAAATTGAGTGCCCTTAGCAATCCCTTGTGACACATCAGTGATTGACTAGAAACAGAGAGATATACGCTGTGCCATGTACTTACCCACCTTTAACTGTATTTTACAGCACAGCAAGTATGTTCCAGGAACGAAACATCGTTTGTTAATCTTACTAATTTCACCCCTGCCCTTTGTGATAAAAATCGAGTCAGTGTAAGGCAGTGCTAAGCACAGAACATGCTGATTCGTCATAAAATGCCTGTGGCCAAGGTGGAGATATAGAAAATTTACCCACTTACTTATAGAAGAAATCCAGTGCACTATTCCTAATTCTTTCACCAAGATCTACCCTAGCCTCATCGCCAACATACGCCCAGCACTTCCCCAAACTTCATTCTGTTTCCAATGATTCCCAATCCAACCTCTGAACAGTTACTGACAGGGTTACCTTTTGTTCGTGTGTTAAAGTAAACCAAAAATTCGCAAAGTCTTCTCCTAATCATTAACAGGGATTCCAGCTACCAAAATGTTCACTTAAGGTGGTTCTACTGCAGTTTTCCAAGAAAATTCTCCAGGAAAATATTTTTCAACCAGCAGAGTTCTCCATTCGGTTTAAATGTTCCCATCTGACGCCAAACTTCGGATTCAGGACCAAGTGTGACATTTGACTGTAATTGCATGCTTTGTTCAAGTAACCACGATAAAGTTACCATAATGCTCTCTTAGCTAACTTGGTCATCAAACAGGCATCATAACCCACATTTTCATAGAAGATCCCCACACATCGACAAGTATCCAAAGGTGCAGACACTAGTTCTATTGCGCCGAAGATAGCACCCACGCTTGAACTGTCGTAAATTGTTAGGTCAAAGTGGGTGTTTGGATATTTTATCCATTCAGGCCTCATCATCTAAAGTCTAATGCCAGATTGTGGTCATTGCCAACTTAGGCTCCATACACCACTCAGAATTATTTCGCCAATATCCATTCTAACAGCATTATACACCACATACAGCCCCTGACACTCTTCCAATGACATCCAGTCCAGTTCCTTTATTAAGGCACTTGTTGAATATTTTCCACTAATAAATCTAGCTGCTATATTTTGCACCTTGCATTTGATGTACAAAAAATGTGGTCTCCATACTACACTTATATATACAAGAAATGGTCTGACTGTGGGTTTGTACCCAAGTCCTTCGCTTCTCTGGTACATCCCCTCATCACCCTCTCTGTTAAATGATTTTTATGTAGTGAAAAACGTGAGAAACACAATTCGTATGCCAACACAAACGGCAGTAAACTGTAAAGAGTACAGTGAAATGGGAGATTGCCAAAGCCCTGAAGCAATGGTTAGAAGCACACGTTGATGGTGAGCATAATTCTATAACCATATATTTTAGACTCAAATTAACAGAGGAAGTAGACACACGCACACACTTGTACATGCATACAGCGAGGTCGACAGAACTAACAGCAAGCATCATGGAAACGATGAAGTGGGGCAGAATTGTCGTTACCACTGATTAACTGGGCAGAACTATCGTTAAAAAAATCATCAGACAGACGAGTTTAAGTCAGGTATCACAATACTTACACTTACATGCACAAAGAGAGACGCAGATATACATGTACAAGTCTACAGAAAGTTCAGGACAACTACCTGCACCAACCATGGAAACAAAAAAAGTGGTGTAGTACTTTCTTGCCCCCATGACTGGCTGAAAAACAGAACTCTCCTTACATATCATCTGCCTGGCGAGATAGAGGGTGTGCAAAAGATGGCATGTTTTCACCATACACCTAAGTATTTACATCATAAATAGTGTTCATCACACACAATTGATTACATTTACCATCAATACGTTTCCCCCACACTGCAACCCTATCTGCCATTCATTAAGAGTGCCCCAGGTACCATGAGTTACAATAGACATTTGACTATCAGCAGATACCAGAACCCCTCATATTCATACTAGGTCTCAACCACAAATCCATACGTATCCATGCACAAGCTCAAAGAAACAGGAACAGCAAATCATACATCCAGATAAATGAGTTTAAGGAAGGTATCACCATACTTACGCACACAGACACATATATCCATGCCTACAGCGAGCTCAACACAACAACCAGCCCAATCATGGAAAAGAAAAAGTGGGACAGAACCCCCATGGCTCATAACTGACCAAAAAATCATGAGTAACATATGTTCCAGGTACCATACTCTTCACATCAACATCATCTAATTTATCTCACACAACAGACCTCACTACCATCCAGTATCATGTGTGCTAGGTACAAAACTGTTCACATTAGCACCACCACATCTATCCCACACCTAAACCCTTACTGCCATTCAGTAACATTTACCCCAGGTACCACGAGTAGCAGTAGACATCTGGTCATCAGACAGATATCATAACTCCCATATTCATACTAGGTCTCAACCACAAATCCATACGTCACCTCACACAAGCATAAGTGCAGGACAAACGAGATAAAGGAATGTATCACCACATTTACGCAAAAAACACACAGAGATAGAGATGCATACACACGTACATTTCCATGCCTACAGCGATCTCGACTCAACAACTAGCCCAATCATGGCAACGAAAAAGTGGAACAGAACACCCATGACTGGCCAAAAATCATAGAAAGACACACACACACATGTCAATGCATTCACACAGTTCCATTCATCACCACACATAACTGGAGGAAAGAGACTGAACATGCTAGATCCAAACTGAAGAGTTACAGGATGTGTGAAGTTTGAAATCACAGCCATCTCGCCCACACCGCAACCTTTTCTGTCATTTACTAATATGTGCCCCCATGTACCACGAGTAGCAGTAGACACTTGGTCATCAGACAGATATCATAACTCCCATATTCATACTAGGTCTCACCCACAAATCCATATGTCACCTCACACAAGCATAAGTGCAGGACAGCACATCATACATCCAGACAAACGAGATAAAGGAAGGTATCGCCACATTTACGCAAAAAAAAAACAACACACACACAGAGATAGAGACGCATACACACGTACATTTCCATGCCTACAGCGATCTCGACTCAACAACTAGCCCAATCGTGGCAACGAAAAAGTGAAACAGAACACCCATGGCTCAAGACTGACAAAAAAAAATCATCATTAACATGTGTTCCAAGTAACAACTCCTCACATCAAAATCATATCATTTAACTCACACTACAGACCTCTCTGCCATTCAGTATCGTTGGTAATATGTACAAAGCTAATTTCATAAGTTACCACATACATACAAGTAATTGCAGGAAAGGTCCCGACACACGACATCCACACTGAGGTGTTACATGATAGGCAGATGATAGCATGTCTTTACAATACATCTCAGTGCTCACCACACATACTTGATTTTTAATGTGCCATCAGTATAGCTGGTGGCTGGAACTAAGCTCTTGACCAAAAGTCATTTGTTAACAGCAGCTCATCAAAGACAAATTTTGGGTGAACCTGCCCAGCGGGCGCGGCGGGAGTGGGCCACCCTTCCTCACAGCGGACGCGTACATCGTGTAGGTCGGTATACCGGCGCATATACCCCTTACTAGCGCAATGAAATTCCGGTCTTCAGTGCGGTCCTAAAAATGCGGTTACCGGTAGTAGGTCCCGGTCGGAAAACTCCGGTAATCCATCGCGGTCCGCGCTTTTAGACCGGCGTATTACGGTATTTCTGTCCGCAGTGGGGAAGGGTGGCCCACCTCCCGCCGCGCCCGCCTGGGCAGGTTCACCCAAAAATTTGTCTTTGATGAGCTGCTGTTAACAAATGACTTTTGACCAAAATTGTCAAGAGCTTAGTTCCAGCCACCAGCTATACTGATGGCACATTAAAAATCAAGTATGTGTGGTGAGCACTGAGATGTATTGTAAAGACATGCTATCATCTGCCTATCATGTAACACCTCAGTGTGGATGTCGTGTGTCGGGACCCTTTCCTGCAATTACTTGTATGTATGTGGTAACTTATGAAATTAGCTTTGTACATATTACCAACGATACTGAATGGCAGAGAGGTCTGTAGTGTGAGTTAAATGATATGATTTTGATGTGAGGAGTTTGTTACTTGGAACACATGTTAATGATGATTTTTTTTTTCAGTCTTGAGCCATGGGTGTTCTGTTTCACTTTTTCGTTGCCACGATTGGGCTAGTTGTTGAGTCGAGATCGCTGTAGGCATGGAAATGTACGTGTGTATGCGTCTCTATCTCTGTGTGTTTTTTTTTTTTTTGCGTAAATGTGGCGATACCTTCCTTTATCTCGTTTGTCTGGATGTATGATGTGCTGTTCCTGCACTTATGCTTGTGTGAGGTGACATATGGATTTGTGGGTGAGACCTAGTATGAATATGGGAGTTATGATATCTGTCTGATGACCAAGTGTCTACTGCTACTCGTGGTACATGGGTGGCACATATTAGTAAATGACAGAAAAGGTTGCGGTGTGGGCGAGATGTGGCTGTGATTTCAAACTTCACACATCCTGTAACTCTTCAGTTTGGATCTAGCATGTTCAGTCTCTTTCCTCCAGTTATGTGTGGTGATGAATGGAACTGTGTGAATGCATTGACATGTGAGTGTGTCTTTCTATGATTTTTGGCCAGTCATGGTGTTCTGTTCCACTTTTTCGTTGCCATGATTGGGCTAGTTGTTGAGTCGAGATCGCTGTAGGCATGGAAATGAACGTGTGTATGCATCTCTATCTCTGTGTGTTTTTTGCGTAAATGTGGTGATACCCTTGTTCCTGTGTATGCTTGTGTGAGTGACGTAGATTTTGGTTGAGACCTAGTATGAATATGGGAGTTATGATATCTGTCTGATGACCAGATGTCTACTGCTACTCGTGGTACCTGGGGTAAATGTTACTGAATGGCAGTAAGGGTTTAGGTGTGGGATAGATGTGGTGGTGCTAATGTGAACAGTTTTGTACCTAGCACACATGATACTGGATGGTAGTGAGGTCTGTTGTGTGAGATAAATTAGATGATGTTGATGTGAAGAGTATGGTACCTGGAACATATGTTACTCATGATTTTTTGGTCAGTTATGAGCCATGGGGGTTCTGTCCCACTTTTTCTTTTCCATGATTGGGCTGGTTGTTGTGTTGAGCTCGCTGTAGGCATGGATATATGTGTCTGTGTGCGTAAGTATG
Source organism: Vandiemenella viatica (assembly GCA_031002005.1). Lineage (NCBI taxonomy): Eukaryota > Metazoa > Arthropoda > Insecta > Orthoptera > Morabidae > Vandiemenella > Vandiemenella viatica. The sequence continues at coordinate 2,513,292 of JARYHS010009186.1, read as the reverse complement.
GTGATACCTTCCTTAAACTCATTTATCTGGATGTATGATTTGCTGTTCCTGTTTCTTTGAGCTTGTGCATGGATACGTATGGATTTGTGGTTGAGACCTAGTATGAATATGAGGGGTTCTGGTATCTGCTGATAGTCAAATGTCTATTGTAACTCATGGTACCTGGGGCACTCTTAATGAATGGCAGATAGGGTTGCAGTGTGGGGAAACGTATTGATGGTAAATGTAATCAATTGTGTGTGATGAACACTATTTATGATGTAAATACTTAGGTGTATGGTGAAAACATGCCATCTTTTGCACACCCTCTATCTCGCCAGGCAGATGATATGTAAGGAGAGTTCTGTTTTTCAGCCAGTCATGGGGGCAAGAAAGTACTACACCACTTTTTTTTTGTTTCCATGGTTGGTGCAGGTAGTTGTCCTGAACTTTCTGTAGACTTGTACATGTATATCTGCGTCTCTCTTTGTGCATGTAAGTGTAAGTATTGTGATACCTGACTTAAACTCGTCTGTCTGATGATTTTTTTAACGATAGTTCTGCCCAGTTAATCAGTGGTAACGACAATTCTGCCCCACTTCATCGTTTCCATGATGCTTGCTGTTAGTTCTGTCGACCTCGCTGTATGCATGTACAAGTGTGTGCGTGTGTCTACTTCCTCTGTTAATTTGAGTCTAAAATATATGGTTATAGAATTATGCTCACCATCAACGTGTGCTTCTAACCATTGCTTCAGGGCTTTGGCAATCTCCCATTTCACTGTACTCTTTACAGTTTACTGCCGTTTGTGTTGGCATACGAATTGTGTTTCTCACGTTTTTCACTACATAAAAATCATTTAACAGAGAGGGTGATGAGGGGATGTACCAGAGAAGCGAAGGACTTGGGTACAAACCCACAGTCAGACCATTTCTTGTATATATAAGTGTAGTATGGAGACCACATTTTTTGTACATCAAATGCAAGGTGCAAAATATAGCAGCTAGATTTATTAGTGGAAAATATTCAACAAGTGCCTTAATAAAGGAACTGGACTGGATGTCATTGGAAGAGTGTCAGGGGCTGTATGTGGTGTATAATGCTGTTAGAATGGATATTGGCGAATAATTCTGAGTGGTGTATGGAGCCTAAGTTGGCATGACCACAATCTGTCATTAGACTTTAGATGATGAGGCCTGAATGGATAAAATATCCAAACACCCACTTTGACCTAACAATTTACGACAGTTCAAGCGTGGGTGCTATCTTCGGCGCAATAGAACTAGTGTCTGCACCTTTGGATACTTGTCGATGTGTGGGGATCTTCTATGAAAATGTGGGTTATGATGCCTGTTTGATGACCATGAAACTATCAGTTAGCTAAGAGCATTATGGTAACTTTATCGTGGTTACTTGAACAAAGCATGCAATTACAGTCAAATGTCACACTTGGTCTCTGAATCCGAAGTTTGGCGTCAGATGGGAACATTTAACCGAATGGAGAACTCTCTGGCACCTGATTGGTTGAAAAATATTGTCCTGGAGAATTTTCTTGGAAAACTGCAGTAGAACCACCTTAAGTGAACATTTTGGTAGCTGGAATCCCTGTTAATGATTAGGAGAAGACTTTGCGAATTTTTGGTTTACTTTAACACACGAACAAAAGGTAACCCTGTCAGTAACTGTTCAGAGGTTGGATTGGGAATCATTGGAAACAGAATGAAGTTTGGGGAAGTGCTGGGCGTATGTTGGCGATGAGGCTAGGGTAGATCTTGGTGAAAGAATTAGGAATAGTGCACTGGATTTCTTCTATAAGTAAGTGGGTAAATTTTCTATATCTCCACCTTGGCCACAGGCATTTTATGACGAATCAGCATGTTCTGTGCTTAGCACTGCCTTACACTGACTCGATTTTTATCACAAAGGGCAGGGGTGAAATTAGTAAGATTAACAAACGATGTTTCGTTCCTGGAACATACTTGCTGTGCTGTAAAATACAGTTAAAGGTGGGTAAGTACATGGCACAGCGTATATCTCTCTGTTTCTAGTCAATCACTGATGTGTCACAAGGGATTGCTAAGGGCACTCAATTTGTGATTGCTTACGAAAACATTACAGAATTGATACATAGATTGGTCTGGATAGACAGACAATATAGGTTTGAGCTTGTTGGCAAAAATTACGAGTGTGATGAAATATTTTTTTTATACCAGTGACAGCAGAGATTAGAGAAATAATGTGCTGTACTGGCTTATACGAATTCTTTCTCCCCTCGTTCCATTCCATGGTCAAATTAGAAACTTTGATTTTTATAGCCTTGGTGTGGGAAAGGCTTTGTCACAAATATTTTCAAGTGGGCTCTTGTCCAAAGACAGGCTGGAAAAAATTACTGGCTGATTGGTTTGATATCAGTCGAGAGATTAACATGTAATCACTTCATAAATGTCTGTAGGGTTATTTTTTGTGCAAAGCACCCTCTGCCAAATTCGAATATCAGAACTGCATTGTATAGATGTGAATTTGAGCTATGTCAGGACATTCCATGGTTCATTATCACGTTTTAAACGTAAAAGTTACGCTTTCACATGGTCTATTTTTTAATTAAATACAAAGACTCAAGCAGTTTATCTGTTCACCCCAGAAATGAAAACAAAATTTTTCGATTTTCGTTTTGAAAACACGAGTGATTGGGCTACCATAAAAAATGTTTCCTAGATTTGTACTACGAAAACTGACATATAATAATTATTCTCATCTCGTAATAATTTCTTCTTGAACCGAAGTGAATGCTGAAATATTTCTATGTATCCCGCTGGGGCGGTTTGCAGTGCAATGAGCATATGGCGCAAACCTGAATTCCTTATCGATAGCAGGACACCTGAACAAATGCATACGAAATTCGCTGCAAGCCTGAGACTCTGTACAAAATTCTGCAATCATACGAACGCTGTGTTGGACGCCCTAGAAACGGGATACTATGCACATCGGCAGTCGATTTTTTTTTTAACGTCTCTCTAACACGTGGTCTTTAGAGACAGGAAAGGAATGGAATGAATTCGGTCATGGTCTTTTGAAGGAAGCATCCCCCATTCACCTGGAGTGATTTTGGGAAACCATGGATGCCTGGATGGGGATTCGAACCTCCGTCCTCCCGAATGCGAGGCAAGAACGCTAAATAATTTCATGAAAACAGGTACACATAGAATTTATATCTGGAGTTTATGACGGTTTTTTTTCCATATCGAACGTTAAAGGAAACATTTATGCTTTTCGACTTATTTTTTATTCAAGGCAGGTATCCTCTCTAGGTATGGAAACTAAAATTTTGATTTGGAAATTGACGAGTTGGAACGCTTTTTCATAAAAACACCGCTGCCGGACTCGAACCGGCGACCTAGTCCCAACGCTACCGATGTCTGTTCACGTAATATCCGTTGATGTGGACCTTTTTTTTTTTAGTAAAATTGCAATGATTTACGCTTAAGAACCGAAGAAAATATTTTACTGTGCTAAATATTTGCATCTTGCCAGAACAGAAATAGTCAGCCGACGCGAAGAGTACACATTTCGTCACGCTTAATGGATAAGCAAACAGTCGAGTGGGAATTGTACACATTTCGCAGAGCGCGCCGGAAATACTTGCACCGAACGCCATCTACCAGTCACCCAAAGAACTAACGGTCCAGCGCCATCTAGCCGCCGATCGGGGAACTAACGGCGGTCATCTTGACCGGCCAAAGAACTAACGGTCGCCATCTTGGCCGGCCAAAGAACTAACGGGGCGGCCATCTTGTGACGTCACGGAGGCAACGACGGTGCTGCCACCTGGCGGTGTTCTTGCTTCCCCCTTATCCTCCTACTTAAGAACTACAGAGGGAGGCAGAGATTAGAATATATGAAGCATATAATTGAGGACGTGGGTAGGGCCGGCCGTTACGGGAGGGTAAGCTGGTCAAATGTCCCCGGCTCACCGGCTGATGGGGGCGGGGGGGGCGGCCGGCTAGTTTGTAGAGCTAAAAAAATGGTCGCCAATTTTACCCCGGGCCCATAAATAATTCCTAGCGCCGGCCCTGGATGTGGGCTTTGAGGGGTATGTATAGGTGGAATGGCTAACACAATATAGGAAGGGATGTTTGACAACCAGCTGAGAGACTGATGGCACCAAAATAAACGAAAATTATGTCAGATATTTCAAAAATAAAAGTGATTTATGAGAGTAATTCCAAAATTGTAAAGCTGCTTCTCTGCTGAAATTGTTAAACGGAAATAGTGCAGAGAGAGAATACGTATGACGCGCCTCCCACTCGCTGTTTCCAGTATCAGAGGGCTGACTCCACGGATTTGATGCTTCATTGTGTGGATTAAGATACATTGCTATGGATATGGACTACGAGGAGAGCTTTCGTACGCTCTTATAATCCATCCATGCAAGCAGATATCTTGGCGGCCTCAGGAAAAGGAAATCGACAACGTCTCTTATTGAGCAGTGGCGGCCAAACCTTAGATGCTAAAGAGCAAATTTCAACTTTAAAAGTGTCTTGAAAAATTTGTAAGAGCCATAGATAGTCCTAGTTACATTTTAAGAAACATTTGTTATATGATTTATTGGATAATCTATAAAACAATCATACATATATGTATGTAAATAATACGTTCATAAGTACATATAAGTAGCAAACATTTTAAGTAATGGTAACTATGAACGGAAAAGAATGAATCCACATTTCTGAATTAGCGACGCAGACCTGATTTTTTTCTCACCTTATAGGAACAAAGTCTTTAAAGAAATCCTCAAAAATATACTTTTAATGATGAAATAAGAAAATATAGGGCACCAAATGAATATAAAGATTATAGAACACCAGGGTACAAATATTTTAAAATTACAAACAATTACAAAATCAGACAACACGTCATTAGACAAGACAAAGAAAACAACCGATGTTGTCAAGTGTTAATAGTTGGCTTAAAACTACTGCGGTATTTTAATTCGTTGTTATTGGCAGTAAAGGTAAAAGTGGAAGAAAAACCTGCTTCTAATGATGTCAGGACGCCTGCCTAGTTTTTAGATCTCTAGAACGACACTACTACTACTACCATTGTCGAATTGTTGGTAAAAAATCAAAGATTCGCGGTAATTTTCTGTAAGAGCTCCATGTGGCTCAGAAGACGTGATTTGCCGACCTCTGTTTAGAGGAAACATGGGATCACTAGCCTAGAATATTTTCGGGTTATCCATTTAAAACCAAAACCTGGACAGCCTGACGGCGAACTGCAACATCGCACTATTGAGCGCAGTTGTAGTAGTAAGACTAGCTGCCCGGCAGCGAGTCCTTGCGGCATAGACAGGGCTCCCCACCCTTGCCGCGGCACCTAGGTGACGACATGTCAGCATCTGCAGAAGATCAAGAGGAACGTTATTATTAATATTATTATTACTCCGCGATTCACTAAAAGTGTGTGGCGGAGGGTGCATTGCACCTATCCAAAAGGGTTATGGTTTGGAAGGGATATACGGGATATGGCAGGAGGTGCCCATGGGCTATTGTGAGGAACCATCCCAGCATTCGCGTGGAGTGATATGTGAAAACCATGGAAAACCCAGATCAGGATGGCTGGAGTGCTTTATCGAAAGCTACTCCTGTCGGATTTTAAGTTTACTCGCCCGGTAAATCCTTTCTATTCCATTCCATAATCGCTCGTGGGAAAAAATGAGTACAGAAATGAATCGGTTCCGGCCCTGATTTCTCTTATCTTATTTTCGCGGTCATTTCGAAATATGAATGTTGCTGGTAGCAATATTTGCTGGCTGTCATTCAGAAATACGTCTGTCACGAATTTTTCAATTAGCTTCCGTCGAGAGCAACGCCTTCGGTGTTCCAGGTCTTCCCAACCTAACTCCAACATCGCACTCACGCTTTCCTTCCAACTATATATACCTGTCACGAATCGGGCGGCACTCCTTTGGACCTTCTCTAATGCCTCCATTAACCCCTTTTGATGGGGACCCCATACAGAACAACAATACTCTAAGTGAGGACGTACTAGTGACTAGTATACAAACGATTTAACTTCTCGAGTGCATTGATTTGCTTTTCCCATTACATTCTCGATATGCTCATTCCACGACAAATAATTACGAATTGTTATATTTCTGAGGATCATTAACATTCCCATTTTTTAATACTGGAGTTACGATGGCGGTCTTCCATTCGGCTGGTATTTTTCCTTGATCCAAAGAGACGGTATATGAAGTGAACTACACTTAATGGTTTCTTGAGGTTTATTACAATGTACACAAAACAACTGGTAAACAATAAACAAATGTGGTTACAGTTATCGGATGACCGTCGAGAAATTTAGCCTGGTCCTGATCCGGGCTAGAGAGAGACGGCTTCTACTTCTCGCGAACTTCCGGTGGTCTTCTGTAGTTGACGCGGGTTCCGCGGTTAGGCCGGAACTGTCGGTGGAGCTGCCGGCTACGCTTATATAGGCGGCCTGGCGCAGGAATACAGTTGTGTGGTAGTACGGTGACCAATGTAAGAAAAGGTCCCACTTAGCCTCTAGATGATTCTATTTATTTTCCTGGTTTGTTTTGATGCCTCTGCGCCTGTTTGGAGTCGTATATGTGTCCCGGCGTGCAGGCGCGTTGTGTGTGAGGTCTGCCTGGCAGGGCCTTTACTGGCAGACTGAACAGTATACAATTTCATCAAATACGGTGCAATTTCCTTTGCGTATCGTGAGTAGAATCTTGTAGGAATACCATCTGGTCCGGGAGCCTTATTGGTTTTTACATTCATAAGCAGTTTAGTTATTCCCTCGACATCAAGAGCGAGATCATTCATAATTTTGTCGGTACGATTGTTAAATATCGGTATGTCCTCTGAATTTTCTATTGTGAAAGTTTTTTAAATATATCATTGAAAATTTCTGCTTTCTCTACGCTTGTTTCTGATAATTCACCATTTTCTTTAATCAGCGACGGCATAATGTTACGAGAGCCTCTTATTACTTTGATATACTACCAGAACTTTTTTGGATTAGTAATCAGATCTTCGGACAAAGTCCTGGCTTGGAATTCTTTAAACGCATCACGCATTGCCTTACGTACTTCCGCTCGTAACTGGACTAATTTAGCACGATTAGACCAGCCCCCTGATTTCTTTACCATGGCATGTAAACGCCTTTTCTTCCTGAGCAATCGATTCACTTCCCTATTGATACACGGGAAGTCCTTACTAACCTTAATAAACTTCTAAGGAACAAACTGGTTTAAACCGGTCCATATTAGTTCTTTTAAATTAAACCAAAGTTCCTCAACATTTATATTTAACGTGTACGTTTCAAAATTCTTCGCAAAGTGATCAACCATACCCGAATCGTTTGCCTTATCGAAGCAAAAAACGAGTTTCTCTTTGTCATGCTTCAGACTCAGATTAGAGTTTAACGTTACCACAACCGCCTTGTGTTCACTTATACCGTCTTCTATACAAACTTTATCTACAATATCAGGATTGCTAATAATAAAAAAAAAAAAAAATCCAGAATGGACGAGGAATCTTTGTCGCACCGCGTTGGCTCTTCGACCATCTGTTCAAGAGATCTTTCTGCAAATGATTCTAGGAATGTTTCAATTATTAACCTCTCTCTTCCACCTAACCTAAACGTGTATGTGTCCCACCTAACCGACGGTAGGTTAAAGTCACCACCCATGATCAATATATGTCCTTGGAATTTTTTGTAAATGTTATTAAGCGACTCTCTGAAGCAATCCGCGTTGGCCAAATCAGAATCCGGAGGTCGATAAAATGACCCGAGTATGAACTTTAAATTTTTGCCAATTTTTACCTTGACCCATATTAACTCGTAAAAATTTTCCATTTCAGTTACGACAGAGCAATTAACGGTTTTACTTAACTTGGGCAATTTTCCTGTTTACTGTACAAATGCAATATGCGAGTATCATCGTTCGTCCTGTCGTACAACACATAAAAAATTAGGTATGATAAACACACAGAAGTTTTACGTTTACTTTTCACACGACCCAGTATTTTATTATTATTATTGTTTTATTGAAGTTGATCCTAACTTCTCACAGAACGGTAATCGAAATGCACTTTGTTTCCATTTAGGTTGTGAAGCAGCCTGGACCGCAGTAACAGGGATAGTTAGAACTTGAAAGCAGGGTATCCGAAAAACGTCTGGTAATTAGGCATCGTGATCTGAGATAGATTAATCAAAAAATCTATTTTTTAAATCGATTTATAGTACTGAATCGATCCAGTGAATCGATATTCCACCCTTGAAAATCGGGATTCACTACCTCTTGCTCAACGACCATCACGTCTAGATGACATCTTCCATTTGATTCTGTCATCCAAACTAATTTCTAATTTATCAACCATTTTTCCTGTAACTTACTTTTCATCCATACCAGAAATATTCAGTCACCACTCAGTCACCCCTACTCTTGATAGAAATGGCAGCAATAACTCCCGTAAGTAAAAATCCACCGAGAGGAAGAAGAAGAAGTATTGATATAAAAGAAGAATTTGGAATTTCCATACATTCAGTACCTTGCGAGCGCCTGGACTCTAGTAGACTGGGCAGACTGTTGTTTGTGAAAAGCTTGGACATTAAGCACTGGGAACTGTAAACAATTTCAAAACTATTTTATGTAACCAATAAATTTGTGTACCTGGGCTTTTGATTTAGTTTAAAAATGATAAAAGATCGATTATTATGGTGTCCTTTTTGTTTTCCATGATTGGAATTATATTGAAAATACGAACTCGAAAAGCAAATCGGAAAAGAAAGTTTTTATAAAATCCATCTTTTAGACCTCGATTTTTTGTGAATCGGTTTTATTTGGTTTCGTTTCGAATCTATTCAAGAATCGATCTTTTTCGGATGAATCACTGTCCCTACTGCTTATGGTCAACGGAAATAAACTGCTTTTCTATCACCGTCCTTTGAATACTTTGGACCAACTACGAGAAAAAAAAAAAAACAGAAATCTGAATAGCTGTTTGTGTAAAATGCAGTTGGGACCACAGCGAAACGTAACCATAGCACACAATTTGCAGATGCCCTATTTTCATGTCCTGACTGTCGCAATGGCTGTATCACAGCCTAAAGGACAAAACTTATGATTCCAAAAGCATCTTGTGACAAACCACAAGGTAATGTCATGCAAAGGCGAAATATATGGTACTAGTGTATGCCCGAGACTTTTTTGCGTATCGTCACGGGTCTAAATAGTACTAGTTTTTAGGGTCAATGATTATGATAGGTTTACCTGACCTGGCCAAACACGAACTTGACCTGTGTTTCACCGTTAGAATGAATAAAATGTATTGGGCCTGAAGAACTCAGAAGTATAATAATAGACGTGTTTAACATGGACAAAGACGATCGCGCTTTCGTATAATTGTTTCATCGTCGAGGTCTCCTTACTGGAACTGGCTGAAATACAGTTTCATTTGACTCCAAAAGTTCACTTTGCTAAATTTGAAGAATGTCTATTTAATGTGAAAGGTGTTAGATGCGTAAAGAAAGATTTGTGCCGACAGATGCGGCCTGACTATATGATGCGTTTTCAGTGTGTTTCTATACGATAACATGTTATTTAACCTATGTTGCTTAACGTTTTGTTCAATCTCAAAAGTTCTTCTAGTTCCTTTATTAAAGATGAGTGGTATGAAGCATTTTCCAATGAAGCCATTCTCTCCTCGGCAGTTTCATTGGGATCAAGAATATATAATTGAGCATATTTCCTAATGCCTCCAGAAGCTGGATGTAGTGTACCAGCTCTATATTTGACCATGTATTCGGAAGCAATAGGGTCCGTAGCCTGGAGCAGCAGCTATGTTTGCACCCATTGATGCAAAAGCAAGGGCGCTATTAAAAGATCTTACGTTTTTTTAAAAGTTTTTTGAATGTTCATGGTGGTTCGTGAGTAATCGATTAATGAAATCGTATGAGCGAATGGCAGGCAAAACTACTTCTCTTTTGTGACAACAGAGAGTGAATTTGCCATCAGGAGGTTTCTCTTTAGTGAAATTCATTGAACCACACAATTGGCATTTCTCGGTTAAACTACCACAGTATGATTCTGGAATTTACTTTTCATTATATATACCTTTTCTTCCTTCATACCTTTGGTTTTGTCCCTGCAGTATATTTTCATGCTAACGACGTTTTTCAGCAAGACTTGCTCAGCGTTGCTTGTGGTATTCTGCTTTCCGCTGACGTTGTTGTTCACTAACATTATCTTGACGCTGCTTGTCATACTGTTTTTTCCCTTTTTTTAACTACGTTGTTCTTCAGTACGGTTGGTTGCATGTTGCTTGTTGTATTTCGCTTTCTTTGTCTTTTTTTATAGCAAATTCCTCGAGAGATGTAGTTGGTCGTTTAGGAGCCATATCTGAAGTCTGATGTCTTCTTTAAATAATTTAATAACCGAAATAAATTAATAACTGGCGTATAGTATACACGAAGAAAGAAGTCAGCAATTATAGCGTAATGTAAACTCTGTCCACAGATTTTACTACCGATCTCAGGTTATGAGTGATATTTAATAGTTAAGCAACGCCAGAAAAATGAATTGGCAAAATACTTGATCAAGTCACATACCTGAAGTCTGTTTTCCATATTAAATAACCTAGAACATGAGTAATTTAAGCTTCGTAAGGCCACATGTTATTGAAAATTAGTTCCACGTTTTTTCAACCATAAGGTTTTTCAATATTTTTTTAAGAATGAAAAGCAACGAATAATTATTCCAATGGCAAGAATATAGTTGTTAAATTACGATAAATAAATTAAAATCTGCTTTTTATTTCTTAAATTGGCTAAATAAAGTATGTCCTCTATTTTCTTCAAATAAGAAAAGGAATAAAATACTATATTTACGTGTTGTTAATACTAAATGCTGTAGCTAAGAAGCCAAAAAATTAACGGAATTAAAGAGTTTCACATCGCGAATGTTTAGTCATATCCTCAATGATTTAAATGTATATTAAATGATAAGCTTAATGCTTTCTTATTTCATAGCTAACACGTTCACTGTTATCGCAGAGATCATGACTAATTTAAGTTTCTTCAAGTCGATATGTTACTGAAAAGTAGTCCCACTTTTTTTTTTTTTTTTTTTAAATCTACCGATAATTGTTACTTATAAAATGCTAAAAAAAAAAGCAAAATTAATGAATGCATTATATTAATTAATTTCATGGCAGTTGCTTAGATATTAAACGCTGCAAATTCTAAAATATCTGCTTGCTGTTAATTAACGGCAAGAATATGTTGTCTTTTCTTTAAATAAGAAGAGGAAGAAAATATTTTATTCACGTGTTTTAAATACTAAATTCTGCAGCTAAAGCAAAAATCAAGTGAATTAATGTGTTTCACATCGTGCTTATATACTCAATATCCCTTAAATCTATATAAAAAGGTAAGCTTAGCGCTCATTTAATTGCTAGCACGTGTATAAACTTTGGTCATTAAGTGGACATCTTACTGGAAAGTAGTTCCATGTGTTTTTTAAATAGTAAAGTTTATCTGTATGTTTTTTTTTTTAAATATGAAATGCTATTAAAATCAAACTTAATTTGGTGCTTAGGTATTAAATTGTGGACATAACCTCGAATTTCTTGTAAATGTATATCTGGTCGCTGTTTTGCAAACCGACGGCTGGCCCATGACGTCACCATTTTCCAGTCAATAGGTATCGAGGTGAGTGGATGACCTTTTGAAATTATATAGTAGATTGCGAATAATCAATTAATATGCAGCTCGTTTTAACAGGTTGCAATTATATTTTTTACGATTAAATTCAACTACACCGCTGGTGGTGCTGACTGGTGGCAAAGTGAGAAGTTACTTTGTCACTGCCATCTAGATATTTCAGAAAAAAGTTTCTCTCGGCGTTGAGAATTTATAAAATTTATTATCTGCCGAAAAATCGTGTAATAACACTATCTCAAAACCGTTTTTTTTTTTTTTTTTTGAATAAAAGTCATATATTCTCTGGTAGTGTAGTCATCTCTGGAGAAAAGTAAAACTAGTCCAAATCTATTTTGTAAATTACTCTAAACTACACGTTGTTATCACTCGAAGTTTGTACCAAGTGAAACTTAATCTCTATTCCTACTTCTGTCAGGATTCATATCATTAGTAGTTAGGCATTAATAACATATTTAAAAATGAAAATGTACCAGTCTGTGTGCAACCACCATATTGCATTTCTCTGTATACATTCCGCCTCAGGTAGTATTGACCACAATATTGTGACATACGACATGGTTGCCAACTTTCTGCTATAAAAGGTGGCTGGTACGGTAACAGCTTGTATCAATAATTAAAGGGCCAAAAGGTAGAATGAAACACAGCCTTCAGTCGAATGAAAATTTATTACACCACACAATGCATTTCGGACCCTGTAGATCCATCTTCAGATGCCTGGTGTATTTACATTGGTTTCAAGTTTTGTCTTAAGCGGGATTCATGTTTTGCTAGGCACGAATCTCGCTTAAGACAAAACTGTATGTTAGTGATATCATGTATCACGAGGTCTTCATCTATCTTTTTCGTAATTCAGATCTATATTACAACGTTTGAAATGCTGACGTACAGCTGAAATATGGTGCCACTGAAAGTAAAGAGAATTATTAATAAATTTTAACAACTTAAGATATGCCGGATAATCTTATTATATATATATATATATATATATATATATATACACGTGTGTGTCCCTATATTTCACTCTGCAGCCTTTACTACCTAGCGCAAACCACTGGTGTTTGTATGTGGTAGTAGCATGGAGTTTCCAATTGTACACAACGTTGGCAGAATTCCGATAGCTGTTGGGGTGTGGGAGATATGGTGGTTGAAAGTGTTCGATCTGGGACATTTTCATATTTCAACCAAAGACGTGTAGTCCATATTTTTCACTTTGCTCTCACAACTACAAGGCGCAGATCACTGGTGATTGTGTGTGGTAGTGGCATCGAATCTCCCATCGTGCATTATGCTGGTTAGATGTCGGTAGTTGTGGGGTTGAGGGAGATATGGTGCTTGAAAGTGGTAGCCGTGATAAACAACTAGTCATGTGTGTCCCTGTATTTCACTCTGCAGCCAAACCTATCGAGCCAGTGTGCAGTAGTAGACTCAAGTTGCGAGGTATCCTTTCCTTCTTTTTTTTTTTTTTTGTTACTGCTATTTTTATTTTATTTTTTTAGCGTCGTTAATCAAAGAAATCTTGGTTGGTCTTACCATTCTTTCCAGATTCTTTCGCAATCTCTTCTGTAATCGATAGCACGCTCTGGACGATAAATGTGTGTCCCCAGAATATCGTCACACACGTTTTTTTGGCCATCACTTCACACATTAAATTTAGTTATACTCTTCTCTATAAAATCAAAGTATTTGTTGTTTTATAACCACTACTGTTTATTAACACTTAGAATCAACTCAAATAAAAACACTTCCCGAATTCATGAAATCAATTACAAACATAACATTAATTAATCTCACCGCCATCATAGGCATCTCTTTGGCTCAACTAACAATACCATTACAGTCTACCAACTTCAACACAACAAAAAATATTATGAAACCTTAAATTTACCCCTTTTTACACATACTACCACACTGTACACCCTTGTATTAAAAAATACATTAGTATATTTCATAAAAACGAAGTTGTATAATTATTACTATTATTATTTCAGATAAGGTGGGATCTCATACATGCCCCCACTTTACAATAAATCAGCACAATTTTTTATTAAAAAAATTGATAATTTTTGTTGTAAAATACAACATATTCAGCAGACATTGCTCCTCACAACTCATTTACTTTCTTTTGAGTACACTTTTGTCTTCTCACACACATCAAAATTAATTCATCGTCACTATCAGATTATCAATATATTATTCACTTATTTACACAAGTCACTCATCATTTCACCTTTTCTTCTCTCATTTTATAAATTTTAAGATCCGCTACATTATGTAGTCCAACTTCCCTTTCCGATTTAGGGTAAACTAACCAATATAAATTTTTAATGATACTTCCCGCCTACACTAAACGGCCCGTGATAAATGTTGAAGAACTTTCTTATGTTCCTATGTCAGAGTTTATTTGACTTCATCACTCTTGCGTCTTTACCATAACTAGATCATTCAGAATAAATTCAAGGGGTTTTCGTCCTCGGTCACTCATGCCTCTTCATCTTATCTCTGTTTTTTTATTCATTCTCTCCTTCAGTTGTGTAAATATATCCTCTTTAGGATTATTTTGTCTTTTTGGAAAGTCGACTTGCTCTTTGATGAGATTCTGTGCCTCCTTATTGTACATTAAGAAATATGATGTGCAACCAGTACTTTCATTAGACACGCTGTTTATTACATCTTCAAATTCGTTGACAATTTATCCATGTCGTATGCTTGTTACTACAATAACTGCAGATTAGTCGACCAATTTCTCTCATTACCCGTTCAGCAGGATTACTCGCAGGATGATATGCTGATCTCCTCACATGTTTTACCTTATTTTCCTCCATACATTGAGCCCATCGTCTTTATGTAAATATACTACTGTTATCCGATAATATTACTTTCGGAAACCTCACGTTCTTAAAATAATCTTGCTCTATCCTGTCCACCAATATTTTGCCTCTAACTCTAGCACATTCTCTGATAATATGTTTTGCATTAAACCTTTAATTGCTACAGTTTCGTCCGTTAACACCGATCACATCTGGCTTTGCTCTGGGCCACTCTCTTCATCATATTATCAAATAGCAATACCTCCTTTAATTTTCGGGTACAATTAGCCAATCTATAATGACCATAACTTAAATGTACATAGTCTATTGTCGCGTCCACATACTTCGTCGGCCAGCAAATTTTCGAGTCATCTGACAATTCATCCGTTCTCCTAAATGGAATTGCTTCATGAATCTTATAATATATAAGCAATTTAGTATTGATCGGGTCCCCTAGATTCTGATTTATTAGCATCAAACAGTCATCTACATTTTGCCTCCTCCTCAGATTTTTGCAAATGTCCTTGATCGTTTTTTCATGTGTCACTCCCTTCATATAGAATATTTCAATAATTTTTCAGGTCCCATATTGTCCTTGAAGTTGTTAGTTCCTAACGGAAGCCGTGATAAAGCATCGAGAACTTGAGTGTCACTTCCCTTGATGTTTCTTACTTCAAAATCGAATTGCTGAAGAAATAATACCCATCGGGTCAAACAGCTATTCATAAGTTTGCATTCGCACAGGAAGGTCAGCGCTTTATGGTCCGTAAACACAATGGTCTTGTGCCCCCACAAAGAATATTTAAACTTTACGAATCCCCACACAATAGCCAATGCTTCCTTCTCAGATATCCCATAAGATCGTTCGTGTTTATTTAGCACACGGCTAGCAAATGCAATTGATGGTGTTTCTTCTTTTCCATCAATACTCACTAATTGAAATATATGAGCTCCCAGACTATAATTAGAGCTATCAGTTCCCATGCAAAAAGGCACAGATCCAGAAAATACAAAATCTCACTGCTTTTCAATTCCTTCTTTAATTTCACATACGCCTGCTGACACTGCTCCGTCCATAGCCAAGCTGCATTTTTCTTCCTTAATTCTGGCAGGTGAGGATCATTGAATGACTGATCAGACACAAACTTTCGGTAAAATCCGAATAATCCGAGGAATGACTTTAACTGTCTTTTTATTTGGCACTGGAAATTCTGCAATTGCCTTTATTTTCTCGGGGTCAGGACGTATTCCCTCTGAATCTACTGGATACCCAAAAACTTTATTCTTCACAAATTCACATCTTTACAGTATCTGTGTCATGTCCCCTATATGTAAAGCTTCCAACACATTTGTTAAAATTTCGCAATGTTCTTCCCAAGTGCTTGTACTTATCAGATACTCAATAACCTTAAATCCCCCCTTTTAAATGATGTCAATTATCTCTATTTACTTATCTCAAGGCCGTTACAGTATTAATCACTAACTTAAACAACTTTTTAACTACTTATGAATGCTTTCTTTTACAATCACGTTTTAGCCTACAGTTTCAATACCTTCTTCATTCTATAATTTGATTTCTTATTACGTTAATTTTTCACTATTTTCAAGCAATTTTATTTCTCATTTAACTGCTTAATATTCAATGTTCAGTCACTTTTCACATTTACCTAAAGAAATATTCCAAACAAAAATTACATAGTTATTATCTCTGCTATCATTATTTTGGTGAACTGCAAAACCATCCCACAAAATATATGGTTCATGTACTTAGCAATTTCCACGATGTCTTCTTCTGCTAAGCGGCTGAACTCCGACTGCTTAATGATTCCAAATCCGTTAAAACAGTGTGTTAATTTACACTGCTAAATCTTGGCTTACAGATTCGCCATTTCTGCGAGGTATCCTTTCCTTCCTTTATTACTGCTATTTTTTTGTATCTTTTTGGCGCCGTTAATCAAAGAAATCCTTCCAGGTACTTTTGTAATCTCTTCTATAATTGACGCTCTGGACGATAAATGTGTGGCCCCAGAATATCGTCACACACGTTTTTTTTTTTGCCATCACCTCACAGATTAAATTTAATAATACTGTTCTCTATAAAATCAAAAGTGTTGTTTTATAACAACTAGTTTTTATTAACACTTGGAATCAACTCAAATAAAAACACTTCTCACATTCATGAAATCGAATACAAACAAAACATTCATTAATCTCACCGCATCTCTTTGGCTAAATACACCAGATGGATGGCTCAATAGACACCCGCGCCCTACGGCTCGTGGAGAGCCTGACTCGACCCAGGATGGGCCTCTATCAGTCCCACACTCAGCCGAGCTCGGATCACACACCATGGGAAGGAAGCGGCAGCAATCTTCGCCGGAACTCGACTCGACTCAGCTCTCTCGACTACTGATTCGCTCAGCCATGGCAGACACTGCTGCTTCGACCGGCTCTAATGTCGTCAAGAAAGCCAAGTTGAAGAAGAAGAGGAACAACAAGTTTGCGTTCCCAGGAGAATTCGGCTTCTGCGCTGAAGCCTTCTTTCTCGCGGCAGGAGCCTCTGAACGCGTTTGTTGAAAGCGTCAGGCCTGAAGAGTGGTCAATGAAGCTATGGAGATGTCGCCTCGACCGAGGAAACCCCAAGAAATGGAAGTTCTTCATTGCAATCCTACTGGATGATCTGCAATTCTGCTGGGAGGTTCCAACCAGCGACTTCGCCACCTTCGAGATGGTTCTCTCAAGTCGAGAACATAGTCATCTTGCAGAGAAGATTCTCCCAGCGGGAGTCGCAGAGTGGCCGGAAGCACTAGTGTTTCCGACTCCTCTAGCTAGCGACTTTGACTGGAGAAGTACGCCGACCTCATAAGGGGACATTTCAAAAAGTTCTGTTTTGATTCGACGACCGGCCGTAACTTCGTGACCACTCCGATCAGGAGGACACCGCAGAAATCATCAGCCTTCGCAGAGGAGGGCCCAGTGCCACTCATCTTTGCCCGCTATAGGAGAAATTACACCGGCATCCTGACCTATCTGCATCGCCGCACGAAGCTGCCCCTATTCTTTTGGCCTGACCAACAAGGGGTAAAAATACTGCCGGCCTGCCTCAACGAATTCGAGACAGTTATAGACATCCTACAGAATCGCTCTACCACCCATCACATCATTTTACACGACGGAGAAGAAGTCTACACCACTGTAGTGTAAAATGAAGCTCCTGAGCAGCAGAATCCAGAGGGCCACAACAACATGCTCCCTGAGGGATAGAGTACCAGCGTTATAACGCCAAACATCGTTGAGAAACCACCCCCACCAATGCCACAACGCAGACCATCGCAGTGAAGCCACCCTCACGCAACCCGGTCCAGTGCTTCAGGTGCCAAAAATTCCGGCACTATACCAGGGACTGCACTGAACCGGTCAGGTGTGTCCGTTGCGGAGGCGGACATAATCTTGCAGACTGCAAAAAAACCCCGGGATGAGCCAGTCTGCTGCAACTGGGGATCCAAGCACGCAGCTTCTTTCCGCGGTTGTGACAAGTGGAAGTAGCAACTTCGCAAGACTCGGCAGCACCGGAGTCCAAGGCTCCATACGCAGTCCGCTCCATGTCGAGAAGTGTGCAATCGAAAGATTATACTTAAAAAGACTCAGCCGGCACATAGACCAGGACCATCTGTTACCGAATGAACAATTCGGCTTTAGAAAACAGCATGCAACTTCACAGCAATTACTACGTCTAGTGGAACATGCATTCAGTGCAATTGAGAAGAAAGAATTCTTCGGGCCGTACTTTTAGACGTTAGTAGAGCCTTTGGCTCTGTTTGGCATCAGGGGCTTCTCTACAAGCTATTAGTTTTAGGTTTCCCCCTGTCGCATGTGAGACTACTGAAGAGCTACCTCTCAAACAGGACCTTTAGGGTACTCCTTGAAGACGCCCTTTCTTCTGCAAGAGCAATAGAGGCCGGAGTCCCACAAGGGTCAGTAATTGGCCCGGTACTCTACAACTTGTACACTTCTGACTTGCCAAGAACTGACCGAGTCCAAACTGCGCTCTACGCGGATGACACGGCCCAGTTTACCAGGAGCATGAGACCGAATATAGCTAGAGCATCGCTACAAAGAGCTTGCAAAAACATTGAAAACTGGGCCAAAAGATGGCGACTGGCATTTAACGCAGGAAAGAGTCAAGCGGTTTTTATCACTAGACGGAAGGTCCCTCAACTACCGCCAATCACATTCTTTGATGAGCCCATTCCATAGACACAAACTGCCACTTATCTTGGAGTCACACTCGACAGAAGATTAACATGGAAGCAACATGTAAACAAATTGAGAGCAAAAGCGGAGGGCAGGATGAAATCTCTTTATTCTGCCCTAAACCCATCGTCGACACTCAAGCCTAATCAGGCCATCAGGCTGTACACTGCTCTAGTGCGACCAGTTCTAGATTATGCTGCAGTGGTTTGGGGCAATGCCGCCTCCAACCACATTGACCGAATCCAGACTATACAAAATAGAGCAATTCGTTTTGCATTCAAGCTACCAAGGGTTACGCAGTCCGCCGCCCTTCACGAAATCAGCGGTCTCGAGCCACTAAAAATAAGATTTGCCAAATTAGCTAGGCAATTCTATAAAAATTGCTCCGAATCAGCTAACCCGCTGATAGAGCAACTTGGCAGCACCGCAAGAATTAATGACAACATTAGGTGGCCCGTCCACCTAAAACGATAACGAGAACCCGGAAATGACAATCCACCAAAGCTACACCGATTATGATAACCAGTTTGAAATTGGAAGGAGATACAGTGCCGCTGTAAGAACTTCCTCCCACTCCGGGAAAGATGGAACCTGGATTAATTATGTCAATGTCACAGCAGCGGCAGTGTCAATGTCAATAGGTAGCTTGTAGGCATATCTGATTGCACGGTTCTGGATGCGCTGGAGAGGCTTGATGTTGGAGGAGGCAGCATTGCCCCATACCGTAGCTGCGTATTCGAGAATGGGTCTGATTGCAGCTGCATAAAGGGTGATAGCGGTATGTGGATGCAGTGTTGATGCCGGATTGAGGACTGGATATAACCGTCTCAATCTGCTCATTGCTTTTGAGTGTGTATTCTTGATGTGCTCCTTCCAGGTGAGCCTCCTGTCCAAAGTGACTCCCAGGTAAAGAGCAGTTCGGGTCCATTTAATGCTCTCACCTCGTATTTTGATGGACTGCAGAAGGGGTACTTTTCTTCTTGTTATGATTATTGCTTGGCTTTTAGTAGCATTAAATGCTAATCGCCTTTCTTTGCCCATAACTCGATTTTGTCACAACCTCTTTGTAGCTTAGCCACGGCATTTGAGGCTCTAATGCTTTTTGCATATAGGGCAGTATCATCTGCATATAGCGCACTTTCAGTCTGATCCGTTCTAGGTATGTCAGCTGTATATAGATTATAGAGAACGGGTCCGAGGACGGAGCCTTGCGGTACCCCTGCTTTGATGTTCTTGACCGAAGAAACTGGATCTTCGGTGATAACGCGGAACGTACGCCCATTCAGGTAGTTCTTGATAAGTCTGATGTGAGGCAATGGTATCCCCTTTATCAGGAGCTTATACAGGAGACCTTCATGCCAGACTGAGTCAAATGCACGACTCACGTCAAGTAAGACCGCACCAAAATATTCCCTTTTATCAAATGCGTTCATTGCAGATTCCACTAGTCTAAGTAGTTGCTGTGGAGTGGAATGGTGACGCCTGAAGCCAAATTGATCGTTGGGTAGGAGGTTTGTAGCATTGATATGGTGGTGGAGCCGTTTTAGGTAAATCTTTTCAAATACTTTTGACAGGGTCGGCAGAAGGCTAATTGGTCTGTATGATTTGGGTGACCTTTTGTCTTTTCCAGGTTTTGGCACAGGAACAATTTCGGCGTGCTTCCAGATTTTGGGATATTCTCCGGAACTCATGAATCTGTTGAAGGCCGATGTAATGTAGGCGGTTACCACTGGCGGCAGATGTCGTAGGAGGTGGCCACCTATATTATCATGACCAGTGGCTTTATTAGTATCGACGTGCTGGAGCAAGTTGGCAACTTCTTCTATGCTGGCTGATTCAATGGTTGATTCATTGGGTCTAGCTGAATTTAGATGACTCTCTAGTTCTTTCTTGACTGTTTGAATGTGGTTGTCATCTCGGGGGTCCTCGATTGGACGGAAGTTCTCTTCAAAGGCTTCGGCCAAGACACTCTGACAGCTCAATTACATCAGATCAGCGGATTACCAAAACTCAAGGAACGATTCAAGATTGCAGCGAAGAAACTCTACCAGCAATGTCCAACACATGAGAACCCACTTATCCAACAACTGGGAAAGCATGTGCAGTACCATAATACAACAAGATGGCCAGTCAAACTGGCAAACGAAGATGCCCCAGAACAACGTTTACAATAATCAGGATTGACAAATCCAGACAGGACAAAATATATTGAAGCAAATTCAAAAAAGGACCTGGCAAATCCAGTAATGACAAAAACCTGATGACAACCTCAAGATCTGGAAGGAGATGCGCATAAGCGCAAGAACTTCCCTTCACTCTGGGACTAAAGCTTTCCCAGAAGATTGTGCCCTGGCAACAGCAGCGGCAGTTGAGTTCTGGTGGCAAAAAACATAACAAAACAAATAGAACTAAAAACCATGGATGAACTCTCCTCAGATCATCTGCCAGTAGTGATGGAGTTCCGGAATTGGATATTACCAATCAACAAACCAACCACTAACAAACAAGTAAACTGGCAGTATTTCAAGAGAATAATCCACAATAAAATAAAGCCAACATATAATGTCTCAACACCAGATAGAATAGAAAACGCAATTAAACATTTTGACCAAACAGTACTCCAAGCAGAGCACCAATCCTCAGTTATTACTACTTTTCACGACAGAGTCCGAGAAGAATTGCCACCCCTACTAGAGGATCTCAGATACTTACGCAACAGATACAGGAAGCTCCGGCAACGGTATCGAGACCTCGCCGACAGACGACGGTTTAACCAATACGCTAAGCAGCTCCGCGACCGACTACAAGAGAGACGATCAGAAAAGTGGGAAAACAGAATGGCAGAACTAGTGCTCGAAAACAGAGACGCGTGGCAATTGATTCGAGCACTGAAACAACCACGAGAGGCCAAGATAGCCATCAATGGACCGGCGGGACAATGCTTCACTCCACTCGCAAAAGCGGAAATTCTAGCTGTAAACTTCGTACAACAGTATTCACCAGAAGAATACGAGTGGACAATAGCGGAACAGCAAGAGATCGAGAATTTCGAAAGGCAAGCTGATGAGATTCTCCAAGAACCAGCGAGGGACCAACCCGAGTTAACAACACCAGGGGAAGTACGAGGGATCATCAAAATGCTAGCTACGAAAAAGGCACCAGGGCACGATAAAATAGGAAATCATCATCTGAAAAACCTACCAAAGAAAGCTGAAGTATTACTAACTAGAATCTTCAATGCTTTTCTACTACAATGCCATTTTCCGACCATATGGAAAATCGCCAAAATAACGGCAATACCTAAGAGAGGTAAAGACAAACGCCTAGCCGAAAACTATCGCCCTATCAGTCTACTCTTCTCAACCTTGAAGGTCTTGGAAAGAGTGCTGATCAAACGCGTAAACGCAAGCCTTGAAGCGGAAAAGACGATCCGAACGGAGCAGTTTGGTTTCCAGAGTCGAGTAGAAGCGACCAGTCTACTACTACGGATAACGGAAGACATCAGTAGGAACTTCAACTATAGCAAGTCCACGGCAGCCGTCTTCTTCGATCTCGAAAAAGCATATGAAAAAGTATGGCACAAGAACTTAATATTCAAGCTGGACACACAAACAAAAATAAAACACTGTTATATAAAGCTAATAGGAAGCTACCGGAAGGACCGAAGATTCTACGTGTCAGTAGACGGGGAAAGATCTTCAATGTATACAATATCGGCGGGGCTTCCACAGGGATTAAATATATCGCCACCATGCTTCAGTGTTTATGTAAATAACTCCCCTATACCACCATGCGTGAAGAAAGCTGAATTTGCAGACCACCGGAAAAAGACATGACCTAAACATAACCCACTTACAAAGAGGAATAGACGAATTCACTAACTGGTGCCGCATAAACAAGATAAAAATCAACGCAAATAAATGCGCGGGAATGTACTTCACAAAGAAAAGACCGATATTACCAGGACAGCTAAATATTATGGGAAGAAACATAGATTGGGTAACCGAACATAGATACTTAGGAATAACAATTGACAAAAAACTACTATTTAAAGAACATACAATGGACAGGAAAAGAAAAGGAATAGCAGTAGCAAAAAACCTGGCCCCAGTACTCCGTAGCAACGACCTCGGACTAAACACCAAACTAAGAATATACAAATCTGTTACACAACCGTTCTTATTGTATGGATGCCAAATATGGGGGATGGCAAGCCCAACAAATATTATGAACATACAGAGAATACAAAACCGATGCCTCAGGATGATCCTAAATGAAACACAATATACCTCATTTGACCGTCTACACCGAGCAGCCAACATCGAAAATATAAAAACACAGATCTATAGTCAAACCACCAAATATTTAGAAAAAATAGAGTCCAAAAGACAAAACACAGATAGACTGGCAAATCTGGGCACGGTAATGCCAAGAACATGGCACAAGCATAAGGTGCCACTTAGAATTGTGTATAATCCAGAATAAATTAACACAAGAAAATTAGAGGGGTTTTTTCACCATTAAGGTCATCCTAGATGACCATAGCCCTGGTTTTTCCCCTAAAAGTGCAAAATAAAAAGTGTCCCCAAAACATCCCTAACCTTACAACACATAGCAGAGCCACCGAAGGTAGCGGGGCTATACACACACAGCCGCTGAGGCAACGACACACACAAAAAAAAAAAAAAAAAAAACCACAGCAGCGGCAGTTGAGTTCTGGATCGCCACAGCAGCGTCGAATTCCTCTTCACGATCCAGCAACAAGACAGAAGAAGTCGGAGTCTCAGAAGTTCGACAGAGCTCACATTAGCCACTCCTGCACCTGCCAAGTTCCAGGCCAGCGAGAAGACCGACTGGATGCTCTCATCGATCTACTCAAGAACCTCGTCAACCACCTGGCCTCAAAGGAAGACTTGCGAAACACGCCGCGGCAGCCCTAAGGGCACCACAGCAAAAACGGAGGACCATTTCTGAGATGGCAGATGCGCCGGCATTCCATCATGAGAAGAAACATCATTTGAAGACGACAACTACAGCCAACATAAAGACAAATCAACTGTGAAGATATGACTCGTCAAAACGACTTGGAGGCAATGTCTCAGGACAAAATACTCCACAGTACACCAGCTCAAAGGAGCTGTGAATAGGCTGAAGATGACGAATCTTCGCCGGACACTACATCGGCGCGCCGCCAGGAGGCACCGCGCCGCGGGCGCCACGAGATATACTGGCTGCGCCGGCCGCTGTCGTTCAGTCTTCACCACACTGCCGGTCGTCTTTTTTTTTTTTTTTTTTTTTTTTTTTTTTTTTTTTTTTTTTTTTTTTTTTTTTTTTTTTTTTTTTATTCGCTGCCCTTTTGGCTTGTTGTGAAGTCGCACTATATATTAAAATAGCATAAATTCCTTTTTAAGGTGGGTGGTTTTTGTGATGATCAATTTCGTTTCTTCGCTCAAGGGGAAAACCAGGCTTTGTACTTCGATGAAGTTCTTATTAGAAACCCCTTCTGTCCTTTATATAGTTGGTTACGTTGCCTCCATTATTATACTAACTGGTACTCTGTATTTATACCATCGTTTAGGTGCGTAAGTTCCTACATTTTTGTACTGATCGTTTAAGTTTCTAATTGTTCCGATTCTCTTAATTAGTTGTTCTGTTTTGTTGACTATTACACTTTTTATGGGCAAAATGGATGTGGCTTCATGTAATTCTGTTATTCTGGTGCTGTAGGGAGCGTTAAGTATGGCTCGTAGAAATTTGTTTTGCAGTCGTTGTATATGTAAAACATTGGTGTTAGATGTCATGCCCCAGACTTCACATCCATATAGTAGAGTTGGAATGACAATGGATTTGTAAATTATCAGTTTGGTTGCCTGCGTCATTTCGGTGCTTTTCATGATTGGGTACAGGTTTAAGGCGATTGCGAGTCCTTTTCTCTTTTGATCTAAGATGTGTTGTCGGAATGAAAGCTTATTTTCAAGTATTATCCCAAGATACTTACATGTAGCATTCCATTTGATGGGTTTGTCCATGAAGGTAAGGTTTTGTTGTAATATCGGCCTCTTTTTTGTAAAGTACATGGCTACGCACTTCTCAGCGTTTATTTTAATTTTATTACTTCTACTCCATGTGGCGATGTCGTCTATTGCCTTCTGTAGCATTCTTATATTTAGGTCGAGCTTATTGCCGTTGGTGTGCAGCATGGTGCCGTCGGCATACTGACCGAGTTGAACATGTTCACCAGAAGGCATGTCGTTGACGTATATGTTAAATAGAGTACGTGACAAAACAGCTCCTTGTGGGACCTCAGTTTCAATGTTGTATATTGCAGAGCGTTGTCCGTCTACGGAGACATAAAATCTGCGTCCTGTTAAGTAGTTACCAACCAGCTTTACCAGGCTATGCTGTAACATTGTTTGAGTTCGTAGTTTGACGATTAGATTCGGAAACTATACTTTATCGAACGCTTTTTCAACGTCATGAAAGACAGCAGCCGTTGATTTGCTCAAGTTGAATCCGTGCATGATATTTTCTACGATACTTAGCAGCTGACATGTTGTGGACGCTTTGGGTTGAAATCCAAATTGTTCTGATCGGATAATTTTGTCTCTTTCAAGGGTTTTGGTCATCCTTGTGAATATGAGTTTTTCAAATATTTTCGATACGGAAGATAGGAGGCTGATGGGTCTGTAGCTACCTGGTAGTATTGGATTTTCCCCTTTTTCGGAATTGCGATCACTTTGGACAGTTTCCACCGTTCAGGAAAGTAACTGTTTAACAGGCATGCATTAAAAATCCTGGTTAGGAGTACTATTGCTTTTGCGGGTAAGTTTTAGAGATATAGGTTGTTGATGTTGTCAGGCCCTGGGGATTTGTAGGCGTTCAGTTTTTGTATTGCTTTCTTTACTTCTTGAGGTGTTATCAGATCTGGGAATTCTTCTACTGGTGTGTCCATTATTTCTATGGCGACTTCTTCTAATATCGTGATTTCTTGGGCGGTTTGTTCCGTGGCTGGTAGTGAATAGTGGGTGGCAAAGTTTTCTGCAAGTACTTCGGCTCTGGCCAGAGGGGAGAAGCATGATCCATCTCGTCCAGTTATAGAATGTTTTGGTTGTTTGGGTTGTCTAATAGCTCGGATTAATTTCCAGGCGTCTCTATTCTTTAATATAAGGGTTGCCATGCGATCCTCCCATTGTTCAGTCCTCCTCTCATTTAGTCTACTAGTCAGCTGTCGTGAGAGTCATAGATATTCCTTCCGGTCTCTAGGATCCCTGTAGCGTTGCCACAGTTTTCTGTGATAATTGTTTAGTTGGCGAATGTCTTCGAGGATAGGTGGCAGTCCGTCGTAATTTGAGTTGTAGGTGTAAGTTTTTATTGATGCTTTCTTCGTGGATTGCGAGATTGCTTCCTCGAGATGTTTCACTGCCATATCAATTCGTTCTGGAGATGCGACGTTATGGGCTGTTCTGATATGGTTGTGGACTAATCTTGTGTAGTGAGCCCAGATGATATCTTGTTTCTGTTTAGATTTTTCACTAACGCCCAGCCAGTTTCCGAACTTCAGCACAACAGGGTTATGGTCTAACGTTAAATCGTGAATTGTGTGAAGGTTAAGGCGATGGCTGATGTTTTTTGTAATTGTTATATCCAGAATGTCTGGTTGATATCTTGGATTGGCATTGGTTGCGACGGCGCCAAGATGTTGTGTAGGTCATCTAGTTCAAGTAGTTGTTCGCCACGCCTGTTGCATCTTTTAGAGTTCCAAGCATGGTGTTTATCATTTAGATCTCCTCCTATCAGGATTCTGGAGCCTGTAGATAGCAATGAGCATTCTGTTTGGATCAAGGTATGCTGCGAAGACATTGACCTTGCCCCCTTCTGCAAATATGGATATTCCTGTTGCCTCTATTTCAATTAGTGGAAGGTTTTGGATTGGTTGATGCGTGGTGTTATTTTTAATAAAGATGGCTGTTCCTACACCTCAAGGACCCACTCTTCATTTCTATACATGTGTTTTCCAGGCATTTTTATCCTGTCACTCTGTCGTAGATGCGTTTCAGTAATCAGAAAAATGGTTAAGTTGTGTCGCTTTGGAAGTCGATTAACTCGTTTATTATACTTTTTAGCCCGTTTGCGTTCCAAATGACTATTTTTGTCTGATGTTCTATATTGCTGAGTGGATCCATTTTTATTACAGAAAAGACAGGACGCATTCAGCAAATATAAGTAGTTTTTCCATGGTTCCTCTTGCTGTCTTCATTTTTTGTGCCATCCGTTTGAACTTGTATATGAACTTGTGAAAGCAATCTCTTAGTCCTTCTTTTTTGTCCGAGTTGTTTCCTTCTAAGTTTGAGTTTTCGTTGTGCATTTGATGCATGTTCCATGCTGCAGCTGTATCAGCGTATGATTTCGGGTTAAACCTTCTTTGCGAGTCCATATTTCGGCGCAGTACTGCTTGATGTCTGCCGTGCCTTTGATTCCGTCTGGCGTCAGGGTCTCATATACAAACTACTCATACAGGGAGTACCACTCTCTCATATTAAGCTTCTGAAAAACTACCTTGAGGGAAGGACTTTCAGAGTTGTGATGGACGGTGGCATCTCCGCAATAAAGAACATCTCCGCGGGTGTCCCACAAGGGTCAGTTATTGGTCCAGTCCTGTACAGCATATACACGGCGGATACTCCATCCTCGGTTCGCGTAAAGAAAGCGTTATATGCTGATGACACCGCCTATTATGCGAAGAGCCTGAATGTTCACCTCCTACGCAGAAGGCTACAGCAGGCCTGCGACAACATCCAGCAATGGGGCACTAAATGGAGGCTTGCCTACAACACTTCCAAAAGCCAGGCAATTATCATTACCAGGAGGAAAGTTCCTCAGTTACCTCCTTTAGTACTCTTCGGCGAACCCATAACCTGGACGAGGACGGCAACCTACCTCGGTGTCAAACTTGATAGGGGAATGACGTGGAAACCTCACGTCACCAACGTTCGTGCCAAAGCATCTGGGAGACTAAGTTCACTCTACCCAGTACTGAATCCTACATCCAAACTAAGACCGGACCTAGGGATCCACCTATACACCGCCCTAGTTAGACCTATATTGGAGTATGCTGCGGTTGTGTGGGGCAACACGGCGCAAGCATACCTACAGTTACTGCAAACTATCCAGAATAGAGCCATCAGATTCGCTCATCACCTACCCAGGGACACGAGGACAGATGATCTTCATCGTCTGAGTGGATTGCCGAAACTTAGAGTCAGATTCCAACAACTGGCTACGCAGTTTTACGAAAAAGCGCAGAAATCAAATAACCCTTTAATCTCAGCATTGGGAGCCGAACCCACGTATAACGACAGATTAAGGTGGCCAAAGAAAATACTTGACCACCAATAAGGAAACAGCACACCGGATAGGAACAACCTGATCATGATACACCGAACATGCCAACCAAACTGGTAAACTGGAAGGAGATGCGCTCCTGCGCACAACCTTCCCCACAACCTGGGACCACCGCTTTCCCAGTTATTGACGTCTGTCTGTCTGTTGCCAGTCCTGTGGTCCTTCTGCTTGTTGTTGCCGGTAACTGTTACCAACCGGTGGTTGCGCTTGCCACTGGTTGCTTGTACTAGCTGGAGGCTGCAGTCTGTTGTATTTTTCTTGTTCATTGTTTCTTTGACTTCTTGGTATTGGTGGTCCTAGGGCATTTTGGTAGATGCTGCACCCTTTCCATGATGCCGCATGGTTGCCACCGCAGTTTGCGCAGGTAGCCCTTTGGTTATCTGGAAGCGTGCACAGGTTTGTGGGGTGCAGGTTGGTGCATTTCACAGAACGATAAGCCAATTGACAGTATCGTGCAGTGTGTCCGACACGCTGACACCTTTGGCACTGAGGATGTCCAAGTCTGTTGCTATATCGTTCTACTTGTATTTTGGTATAAATTAGTGATATTTGGTCATAAATTTTTAAACAAAATTTAGTTTTCAGCGATACGAGGAAGGTTGGCAAGGGAATTAGTTTCCTGCTGCTAGTATCTCTATTCTTGATCTGAAGCACTGAGATAACATTGTATCCTAGTAAGATTAGTTCTTCCTTGAATTCTTTTGCCTTAACTGTAGATGGTAAACATTTTATCTCAACCTGTAGTAGTTTGTTTTCAGGCATCTGGTACTTGATGTACTCTATTTTGCTTTCTTTGAAAAATTTCACAAACATATGGTAATCAAGTAGGGTTTCCACGTGATATTTCAGTGTTTCTCCTAGGTAGATGACTTTCAAGTTTACTTGGAGATGCTTTTTAATTGTAACATTCATTGCTTGAAAGTTTTCTGTGTGCGTGATCACAACTGGTGGTAGAATATTTTCAGCAGACTTAGCTGTTCCTATTGGTTGATTAGGTACGTCGTCCATTT
This sequence comes from Vandiemenella viatica, assembly GCA_031002005.1. Classification (NCBI taxonomy): domain Eukaryota; kingdom Metazoa; phylum Arthropoda; class Insecta; order Orthoptera; family Morabidae; genus Vandiemenella; species Vandiemenella viatica. The sequence continues at coordinate 2,484,092 of JARYHS010009186.1, read as the reverse complement.
GAACATCAGCCTGGATTTCATATGTTTTCGTACTCAGTGGTTGAAATTTGTTGCTTAGCTGCAACGGTTTTTGTCGGGTTTCAGTCTTTTCTAGTTTTCTTTTCTTGGTGCTGTCTTTTCTGTTACTTTTATCTGTCAGGAACGGCGACTCCTCTTCTTCTTCTCCATAGTCTAGCTGCCAACGGTTGTCATCCATTTCGCAATCTGAGATGGATTCTTCCGCGTCCGTGCCGCTACTTGCTTTTCCACTCTGCATCATTTAAGTTATGCCGGGTCGCTGACGTTGATGTCGGTCAGTGAGGCTAACAAGTGGACCCATTGTGGTCACCGTTAGGTATTACCGGGTTCCAAAGTAATGCCAGGTCGTCAACAAGCACTAATCCTAAACAGTAAACAAAACAATGTCCAATATAATCATGCTTCGTCGTCACCAGAATATCTTCCTTGTACAGCACAATAACACTCAATAACACTCTGATCACTTCCTTCTTCCCTATCTACATCTACATCTACATCTATACCCTGCAAATCACAAATCACAAATTCTGTGCATTCCAATCCCAAACAGATCGAGGAAAGAAGGAATACATAAATGAATCAGTACGGCATCTTATTTCTCTAATCTTATCCCTCCTGTCATTGCGACCTAAATAGGTTGGCGGAAGAAGTATTTCGTTGAACTCGTAACTTAAAGATTTTCGCATATTCACTAGCAAATTCAAACGAAAACGACGTCGTTTGTCCGCCAAACAATCCCAGCCCAACCCACGAATCAGCTCTGTGACACTTACGTAAGGACTGTAACTAGTAGTCACGAATCGAGCGTCTCTTCTCTGTACTTTCTCTAATGTATCAATCAATCCCTTGCGATACGGATCCAAAATTCCAAAACAGTATTCCAAATGTGGACGCACTAGTGTTTTGTACGTTATTTCCTTTGTATGAGCATTACAAATTCTCAAAATATGTCCTATGAATCGTAATTTAGAATTAGCTTTGCCTACAATGGAAGTTATGTGCAAGTGCAATTCCTTGTTGCTTTGTACTGTTACGCCTAGATACTTCAGGGAATCCACAGTGTCAACAACTGAATTGTTAACTTTGTACTCCTGAGGAAGCGGGGTCTTTTTATTACTTATGTGCATTGCCTTGCACTTTTTACAGTTAAGTGTAAGCTGCCATTTACGGCACCATTCCGAAAAAACATCCAGATCGCGCTGAATTTCTAAGCAATCATCGGAGCACCTCATTTCCCTATAAATAAGTGCATCATCAGCAAAAAATCGCATCCTGCAATTAACGTTGTCAGCAAGATCGTTTATAAAAATCAAGAAAAGAAGTGGTCCTATTCCTCCCGAAGTAACATCTAGTTTAGAAGAGGCTTCCCCGTCTACAACGACATACTGCGACCAACCAGTTAGAAAATCGGGTATCCATTCGCAAATCTGATCAGATATACCGTACGCTCGGATCTTCGCTAAAACTCGGTTGTATGGTACAGAGTCAAAAGCTTTCTGAAAATAAAAGAAAATAGAATCAACTTGTGATTATGCATCAATAACTTTCATTACATCATGCAAAAATAGAGCCAGTTGCGTTTCACATGTTCGGTTCTTCCGAAATCCGTGTTGGTATGCTGTAAGTAACTCGTTTTCATCTAGAAACTTCATAACGTTAGAGCATATGATATGCTCCAGAATCCTACTGGACACAGATGTTAGAGATATGGGTTGATAATTCCTAGGATCTCTCTGATCTCCTTTCTTGAAAACGGAAGTCACCTGCGCAATTTACCGGTCAGATGGTACTTATCTTTCCTCTAAAGATTTACGAAATATATCTGACAGAAATGGTTCTATTTCTTCCGCGTATTCCGAAAATACTCTTACTGGTATACCATCGGCACCCGGCGCTTTCCCCCACTTCAGGAGCTTTAATTGTTTTATGATACCTACACTATCAGTTTGTATTGGATCCATCTTAAATTCAACACGCCGTGGAAAAACGGGAATGTTTTCCAAGTTTTCATCAGTGAAGGAATTTTTAAATTCGGCGTTTATTACGGTAGCCTTGTCGCGGCTGTCGTCAACTTCCCGACCGTCTTGTAGTAGAACTGGCATATTGTTGTCACAAACACTTATTTTTTTACATACGACCAAAATTTCTTTGGATTTTCAATGAAGCTCTTGGAAAGTGAGTTGCATCGAAAGTCATTAAAGGCCTCGCGCATCGCATTCTTGATCTGTCCTCTTGTCTCAGCTAGTTTTTCTAAATCACTCCTATACATCGTCCTTCTTGAGCGTGCATGAATCTTCCTTTGCTTTTCAAGTAACCTTTTAACTTCACGCGTATACCACGGAGGATCGTTCCCGTCCCTGATTGTCCTTTTCGGTAAATGTAAGTCCATACCTTCCCTGACTATATTTATGAATCGAAGCCACATCTCTTCAACCGAGCCTCTTCCTTCTATAAAGGTAATGTATTTATCCCTCAAAAATGTTCTTAAACTCTCCTTTGGGGCCTTTTCGAACCTGTAAACGACCATTTCTTTTTTCTTTTTGCGCGCGACTGTTAATTTTACTGTAGCAATTACAGCTTTATGATCATTTATTCCCGTGGTGGTAGAAATGTCCGTAAATAATATTTGTAACGAGAATATCTAAAATGTTTTCATTATCGTTGTCGCACCGCATTGGTTCAGTGACGTGCTGCTCAAGATTAAGATCTGAGAAACTGTCACAGGATATTTTATACCTGCCACCAGTAACGTGGGCGTAATTACTCTAGTCAATATACGGTAAGTTGAAGTCGCCTCCTAGTATTATTTCATGATCCGGAAAATGACGAGCTATATTACTTACGTTATTTCTTAAGGCCTCAGCAACATCTACATCTGCATCTGGTGGATGATAGAAAGACCCTATTACAGGTTTTTCCTAGCTACTTTTCGTCTAATTCATAGGATTGCACAGACCATATCAATATTTATTTAATTACAAGACAGGTGTTTACGAACAGCTATAAATACAGCTACTCCATTTGAATGTAACCTACCCTTACGGACAACATTAATGCTATGTTTAAAAATTTCTACTGAACTTATATCCGGTTTTAACCAGCTTTCAGTACCTAATACAATATCAGCTTCTGTGCTACTAATAACGCTTACAAGCTCAGGCTGCTTATTACAAACACTTCTACAGTTTACAACGAGTACTTTTAACGGTCAAGATTGATTTTCGCTACTCCCAACATATGGTGCCGAATTTAATTGGGCTGCCCGTAACTGTAATCCCAGTTTCAGGTCCTCATCTCTCAGCCTAAAAAATCCCCTAATGCACTCCACACGGCCCCTGCCACCCGTGTAGCCGATTCACGTGTGTAGTGCACACCTGATCTATCCAAGGGAACCCTACACGACTCGACCCCAGGGCGAAGATCAAGGAATCTGCAGCCGTGATTATCGCAGATTATCGTGCCGGTCGTCTCTGGACCGCTCTGCTCATAGAGGGGGGTGCCACGACATATGCTCTCTGTGCTAGCCGTGACCGCTCTGTCTGCGCCACGCAGTAGTGGAGGCCGGTCGACTCCGGATTGCTCCACCCATGGAACGTGGTGCCTGGAGCCGGCTCCAAGAACGGAGTGTCTCTCCCATCACTTTGTCTCAGGCAGAAGAGGCGGGCGTTCGGGCCTTGTCATTTCTCAAGCTGATGGAGAGCGCCAAGGGCCGTCATCTGGTGCTGAGGAGAGCCAGCGGGGCGCACTGCTGGAGCATGCAACACTACGCCTTCACCATGAAACTGCAGCTACAAGAGCTCCTAGTTTGAGTCTTTCACCACAAACGAACCGGACAAAGAGTACCGGACTATATATTTTCTCTTCTGGCAAGAAGGAGTATGCAGTCCGATACGATCACTACTTGCCAAGTAGCTGGAGGATTAAGATCGAGGAAGAGCAGCTGATGATGGAGTTGCGAGTAGAGGTGTATAAGAAGACCTACAGATGGATGCTCCCCAGTGGTGTCATCAATGAACTCTACCTGGCGCTTAATGACTCCACACAAGCGCACCTAGCTCACCCAGCATGAGAAAATGTAAAGGAAGGAGAAGACGGACGAGCCTAGGCAAAGTTGGTTCCTCTGCCATGCGGCTCTGCTCCCGACTTCTAGGAAGAGGAGTATATGGAGGATCTAAAATGTAGGCTCACCGATCTACAAACATCAGCCATACCATCTCCAACCTCACCATTTCCACCATCAACACGGGAAAAATCACCTACATCAGCCCAGAAGCAGACATCACCAATCACTGCAACCTCACCAAGAAGAAGGGAACATGCTTCGCCATGCGATCAGCCGCAGCCGTCTACCAGCTCCGAAGCAACCATTGCACAGGAAACATATACCAACCAGGACATGAGTGAGTGGGGCGCTCTGTATATCCGGAGAGGTGACATAGAAGCTGCTATCAGAGTGCTGCAGGACGCGGGGATCCTGTACCAGGAAAAACAGCCAGACGCACCGGCGACCCCACGCATCATCGTCATCGACAGCCCAAAAACCAGACGAGGATCCAAGCCAACACCAATACAAGAAAAGAAGGAAGAAAAGCGTAGGCATCCAGCAGTGCTATAGATGTCAGAAATTTCTGCACCTAGCCAAGGACTGCCGGACTTTATTTTTTTTTTTTTTATTTTTTTTTTTTTTTTTTTTTTTATTTCCTGATTTTACATACCTTGTTACCTAAAGTAGGCCCTTAGTTTCTACAGTTTTATTCTTAAAACAATTTACTTTATTTTTTGTTAATAATATATCTGGATAATTATTTTTTAAGGATTTAATGGATTTAAGTATTCTAATAGTAGATCTACTAATTATTCTAATAATTAATATACCACTTAATCTACCAACTAATCTACTAATTAATCTACCATCTTACTAATTCACACCAAAATCAGCAATTGTCTTTGTATTTTCATACTTCTAATTAATAAACTGTCTATTTGTATACGTTCTTCTTTTACCACTGCTGGCCTGCGTCGACATCTGGCCGCTAGCTGTCTCTGCTGATGCAGCGGGGCGACTGCTGACATGATGACCACAAAGTGTCGTCAGCCAGCTTCACGTTCCAGGTAGTGGTCTCGTTCTTCTCTGGTTTGTCCCTGGAGCCACCTGCTCCTCCATCAGGAGTTCTCTCCTGGAATCAGAGCAGGCCACCCCCTGAGCCCTGGAGAAGGTGCCTCTGGCTTCCAGAGGCACTACGATGAATTGAGTCTTTGCCGTCTTCCTGGTGCAGGCACCGCCTTAGTCATGGGCAGTGCTTGTAGTCAAATTTGGGTTGTTCTTTACTCTTGAGTTTCTTCCTCTCCTGTCCTTCTTTCTGCTTCTGATGCCGGTTGCTCGCGGCGTCCCCTACGCTCTGCCTGTTTCAATTCAACAAATCTCGCCTTCTCGCGCTGCGACGCTAGATTAGCCGCTTCATCCAGCAAGTGCCAGAGCTCGGTATCACGCAGTATATCGTATATTATTCTGTTCTGAAGTTGTATTTGGAGATATGCTCTTGATTCTTCAGTTTGTTTGCACTCCCAAACCACGTGCTCGGGAGTACTTACTTCACCACAGTCGCACCTGTTTGTTTCTTTGAGGCCTCTCTGTTCTAAGAAACTGTTGTATGGACCATGGCCAGATATGTAGTGTATGAGCCCTGGAGATGGTTGTAGGTGAGTCATGTTCATTCTCTCTTTCACGCAAGGAAGCATGTCGAAGGTCCTTCTGCCCGTGTTGCTGTTAGTCCATGTTTGCTGCCATTCATCCATCAGCGAATCCCAAATATCTTTTTTGGTTTCAACAGGCCTTCCAATTATTTCAGCAGCTTGGTCATACCTTCCTTTTTTAATCCAGTATAGCGCTCCTCGCTTCCTTACTTCCAGGTCCAGGGGCCAGATACCGAGTATAACCGTTAGGGCATCTGTGGCCGTTGTTCTGTAGGCCCCAGTTAGTCGGAGCAGAATTCCTCGCTGCGTACGGCGAAGCAGCTCCTTTGGTTTGACCTTTCTTAGGTGCTTGGCCCACGTGCTTGCAGCGTATCCAGTAATGGAGGACAGTATTGCATCGTGATATCTTCTTATGACGAGCGGAGGCAGATTAAACCGTCGTTCGCCAATGCTTATCAATTTGTGCATTACCAGTGCTGCTCTTCCACATACTTCCTCCATGTGAGACGCAAATTTCAGTTGTTCCTCCAGGCTTACACCAAGGTAGCGGACTACTGCTTTTCTCTTTATTGTTTTTCCCTGGATCCTAATTACCGGATTTCGTTTGAGTGTTCCTTTTAGGAGCATGTAGGTCGTCTTTTGTGGGGCTAGGTTTAACTTAACTGCTGCACACCACTTACTCAGGCAATCCAATACTGCTTTGCATTTTGTTTCGAGTTCCTGCCTGGTGTCCGCGTCTATCAGAAGTGCGAGATCATCGGCGAATGCCACCACACCCAGCAGATCTGACATTTGTTGCAATATTTCCATGACCGGTTCCAAACCAATGTCCCAGAAAATTGGTCCACACACTGATCCCTGCGGGCAACCTTTCGTCAGTCTTTTCTCTATGTACTTGTTGGGGCACCGCAATTTGGCATATCTATTTCTACAATAATCTCTAAAACTGGTATAGAGGTTTTTTGGACAGTTGATGTTTCTTAAGCGTTCGAACAGCGCGGGCCACCAGAGATTGTCGAATGCACCGGCGATATCCACAAATACTCCCACCACATAATTTTTGGAAGAGTTTTGAGCTATTTCCATTAAGCGGTTGATGGCGTCCTCTGTTGACTTGCCTGCTCTGAACCCATACTGATTTGGGTTCATCCCATGTTTTAATCTATGTTCCTTTAGTTTCTTGCAAAGTATCTTTTCTTGTACTTTCCCTAGAACATTGAGTAAGCAGATTGGACGATAGGATTTTGGAAGTTGTGGGTCTTTGCCTCCACCTTTCGCTATGATAATCACTCACTCGTTTTCCATGCATTTGGTATTTTTCCCTGTACCAGGCATTCGTTAAAAAGTTTATTTAAGGTTCTAACCAGTTGGATGGCCAGCTCGACACACGAGTTGGGAGAGCCGCAGCGGAAGGGTCGCTGCCGTGCTTTCAACTCGCGATAAAGATTGGAGGGAACCTTCTTCGATTGCCGCAGCCTGCAGACCGTCCCTGCCTTTTGTTGGCCGGGCTACGTCCGTGGCGATCTACGCGACGCACCTTACAACCTCCCCCCTCCCATCCTTGGCGCTGCGCGGTTTATCTTAAAGCAAAGTCGTCACCCGCGCAGCGTTTTCCTTCGCCACCAGTAAACTTCTTTCTGTTTCTCTTCCTTCTGTGGTTGGGGACTAGCCCCATCTAGCGGTAGTGTTAGGGTATTTGGACGTCAGAGCCCCGTTCACGTCGGATCAGCTCGCGCGTCCAGAGGCAGGCCCGCTCTTACCTTGCTTTTCTATCTCTATTATCTTATACTTACATATTGACTGACTGACTATTTGACTGACATGGGGAAAAAAGGAAAAAAGAAAAAGGACCCTCCAGAGCAGTCCGCCCCCGCCAGCAGGATACTAAACAAGCCGTTAGCCGCAGCTAGCGACTCAGAAACAAATACCGCTCAACAGGGTCCACCCGAGCCCGCTAAAACCCCACGTTCTGGATACGAACGCGTATCCCCGACATCACCTGATGAACCAAAATGCCACAGCACCCCTAAATCTGCTGAATCCGCTAAAAAAACAATATCTCTCCGTAGAGGAAAATGTGCTACTTATCTCTGGAGGTAGCAACAATCAGACAAACCACATTAAAATACATATTTTAATAAAGCAACATAAACTACAAATAGAAATACCCAAATGTAACTATCTGGTCGCGGACAAGGCCCTCTGCCTACGCTTCAAATCAGAAAGTGACAGGATTGCCTTCCAAAACAGTATTGATCCCCAAAGCTTTGGAGTTTCTGCCAAGTATCAAATAGCAAAAGCCACCAAATTTACTGTAGCCGAAAAAAACCCCGGCATAAACCAGCCTCAGCCCCTGACCTGCGTGGTACGCAGAATACACCCCACCATAGAGGAACCAGATATCCTCGAGGTGTTAAAAGACTCGGGAGTGACCCAAGTGTATAGGATCAGCGGCGCCGGCGGCCCACGTGACCTTGTCCGACTGGTGTGGCGCGATGAAGCTGCCTACCAACGGACAATAGAAGCGGGGGTCATCAGCATATCCGGACGCCAGTACAAGGTAGAACCCTCAACCCCCCGCCCCCGCGAAGTGCCCTGCAGAAATTGCCAACAAAACGGGCACCAACAAAAACAATGCACCAGCGCATCCAAATGCTTCAGGTGCGGCAAAAACAATAAGTCCCTCGCGTGCCCACATCTAGGGTTTTCAATAAATGAAAATAATAAATATTGCGCCACATGCGACGGGCGGGACCACTACACCGGGCAGATGCGCTGTCCGCACTACCCCAAAGAAGTGTCGGCACTTCCGAAACCCACAACCCCACTACAATCACTACCTGTTTTCAGTGAAACGCGAGAGTTTCCGGCACTCCTCCCGCGCTCACAACAATGGGGAAACTTTTCCACAGCCACTACAGGCCAAAAAAGTCCCAACCCGGTTGTTAGTACAGCCCCCCCTCCCCCCCCCCCGCCACAAAGCCAAAACGAGCAGCGCATCGCGCGACTCGCTACAGCCAATAATACCGCCAAACAAAGTGACGCAGAAGCAAAATCGCGTCAGTACGAGCAGCGCATAGCGCGACTCGAAAAGGCGGTTGATTCCCTAACTTCAAAAATTGAAGAACTGCAAAATATAATAAGGGAACACTTCAGCCACACATCCAGCCACACACAATCACGCACGTCGTCATCCTCAGCGCAAGATGTAACAGAAACACACCAAGAAGCACAACAGGAGACAGCTTCGAACACAGGCGAAGCCTTCACTGTCCCGCAGTTCTCGGCAACGAGCGACGCGCCCATCACAACCGACACGAGCGGGGACACCGACACAGACAGCGATGGCTAATCCCCAAGGGGCAGCACCTCTCATTCTAGTACACGTCAATATTCGGTCGGTTCGCAACAAGCGGGCAGAGCTAGAGAAGATGGCCGCCGAGGAGCAAGCTGACATCATCTGCCTGAACGAAACCAGACTCTCGCCGGGCAACAGACTATCCGCCTTTGGATATAAAATATTGCGGCGCGACGGGGACCGGGGATTGGGTGGTGTTGGCATCCTATACAAATCCTGCCTCCCTGTTGTCGAGGTGAGCGACCCTGCGCTCGACCAGCATCAGTGCGCTGCAGTACAGATACAGGTCCGCCGCCGACGCCTCACTATATGCAGCATCTATTCCCCGCAGTCCGCTCCCTTCCCTACAGACCTCCTGCTGCACATCAATCGCCAATATGAACATCCTATTATCCTCTCCGACCTCAATGCACACCACCAAGTCCTCGGGGACTACACGACAACAAGGCGGGGCAGACAGCTAGTGGCGGCTCTTACCACCACCGGCCTATGCAACGTCCAGGTGGAAGGGAGCACGCGCATTGCACCCAGGCAGGGTGCAGTGCACGCGACTAGCCCCGACAAAGTCCTCACCACTCGCCCGCTCGCAAGATGCGTGACCCGCTGCGAGACCGGCCCCGACCTTGGTTCCGACCACCTGCCTGTCGTCACGCGCTGGGCGCTGACGCCGGCCGTCGCGCGAGCGGAGGCCGCGGTACGACCGCGCATCGACAGGTGGCGCGATACCGACTGGGAGGAATACCAGCGTGTCATCCAACAAGAACTTCCACCGCTATTAGCGATGCCCCTCCAAACGACCACCGATATTGACGTGTACAATGATGTGCTGGAGGCCGCAGTACACGCAGCCATTGTGGCTGCGGTACCGAGTGCACCGCTACCCCGCAACGCCCCAGACGCACTACCGCCAAACATCATAGCGGCCATCCGAGACAAGCGAGCGCTGCACCGGACATCGACGCAAACACGCGACCCGGGCGACCGCAATCTCTACAACCGCCAAGCCCGCCGGGTGAAGGACCTAATAGCGACGTACAGGGAAAACAAGTGGACCACCTACTGTAGCCAGCTCGACGAGCAGCGACAAGGCGACCCACGAAGCTTCTGGAGAGCAGTGGGAAGGCTGACCGGCCACTCCCGAATTAACACATACCCTCTCTGCAATGGGGACCAAATCCTAACCTCACAAGCTGACAAATGTGAGCTGCTACGCAGACACCTGTCAAGCATCCATCAGCCTCCTGATTCCCCCCGTTTCGACCCCGACTTCAAAATTGAAACTGAAAACTTGCTGCTCTACAACTACCACCTCACCCACCCTCTCCCTATCGCAATAGCCCCAGACAACACCAACGCTCTAACAGCTGAAATATCCGAGCAAGAAATAGCCAGACACACCAAAAGACTCCGCAACACAGCACCAGGACCCAACAATATCCCCAACCTTGCACTCAAGCACGTGCCACCAGTCTATCACCAGCATCTGGCCAGGCTGTTTAATGCCAGCTACACCATTGGCTACCTGCCCCGTAACTAGAAGCAGGCCCATGTATTACTATTCCCGAAACCCGGGAAAAACCAAACTAATCCTGATAACTACAGGCCGATCAGCCTGACCTCTTGCTACTCCAAACTCATGGAACGCATCATAGTCAGCCGTCTCCACTGCCATCTCAACAACCACGGCCTGCTGCCACCCGAACAAGCCGGCTTCAGACCCGGCCACTCCATCCTGGACCAGCTGCTACGCGTCGCTACCGTCGCCCAGTCAGCACTCGCCACCAACCGCTCAACGGCCATGGCCTTTATGGACGTGAAGCGTGCTTTTGACACCGGCTGGCTGGATGGGCTAAGACGGAAACTAATTGAACTTAATCTACCACAACAGGCTTGTAGATGGCTTAACAATTTCATACAGGACCGCAGCGCTAGAATCAAGATAGGGAATTCCCTCTCAGACCCCTTTGACATTAAGGCAGGAGTACCCCAACTCATAGTCTTCAAAAAGCAGCGACTGCCGGTGTGGAAACTGCACGAACAACGCATTTTCGTCTCCGGCAGACAAGTTAATTTCGGACGCACAGCCAAATACCTCGGCGTTACACTGGATCACAAACTGACTTACATTGCCCAGTATGACAAATTAATTAGCGAAACCAACAGAAGACTTTCTACACTGCGCCTGCTCCGTGGACTCCGGACTGGTTGCAATCGCAACACACTCCTCATACTATACAAAACACTTATCCGCACATACATCACATACAGCCATCCCTTCCTATTCCATCCTCCTAAGACAAGACGCAAGAAACTAGACATCCTGGAAAGGAGAGCATTAAGAACAGCGCTACGGACACATCCCATGTTCCTCAACAACGCCGAAACATACCGAGCGGGGGGGCATCGTCCCGCTGTTCGAGCATGCAGAGGAACTCGGCCGCCAATACATGCTGCGGGCAGCGGGGCGACCTGCCGCCCGCCCACTACTAGACCAAATTCCGCACTTACAAACCCTCCCCAATCCCGAGACTATCACCCTCCTCCGGCTGCACCAAACCTTAACAACATAACTCTGCCGCGGTCAACGCCCGCGGCCGGGTCGGCCGCGCCGCTAGGGGCGTGGCCGACCCGGCCGTGGCCGAACAAGCACACACACAACAGCTGACACGGTCGCCTGCTGCCGGGGTAACGGGTTTCTGCCCGGTGAGCCGACACCGCTCCTCCCATTTTTCACGGAGCATCTAGCCCCGCACTCCTCGCAAAAGAAGAACCTTTTTCTTACTTCCGACCAATCTTCTAAGACGCCTTACTGCCTATGAGGGCTGGGACTACACAGACATATGACCAATAATGTAAACACACAAGACCAACAATGCAAATAGACAATACATTGACTCAGACATTAAATGGTGGCAATCTTCCCTAACAACTACCCCTCCTACTCTATAGGGTACCTATGTTCGCTTGGGGGCGGGAGGGGGCGCCGGGTTGGGTAAAGCACCCAGTGTCGTCGCGGGCATGCCCGCGACGTCACGAACCTCCAATGACGACGACGACGACGATGACCAGCTCCTGGAGGACCTCTGCTGGTATCCCATCAGGTCCAGGTGCTTTTCTTTTTGGAAGGGAAAATATTGCCTCTACTATCTCTTCATCTGATATGACGCATTTTTGATGTTCACTCTCGTAGGGATCCCACATTTTTTGACGCAGTTCACTTTGCCGATCTGTCTCGTTTTCTGTATTGTCATCTGGAAGTAGCACGGCAAGTAACTCCCGTGCAGTTTCCATCCAGTTGGTGGTCACAGATCCATCCAGTTTTCTTACAGTAGACAAGGTTGTAGGTGGCCTAATTTTGCCAGCGGCAATCTTGTAGGGGATGCCCCATGGGCCTGATCTCATATTTTGTCTGACGAAGGCTTCCCAGCTTTTTTGTTTTGTCTTCAGCAACAGATCCTTGAACTCTTGCTTTTTGTTCCTATATCTATCTAAAAGAGTCTGTCTCTCTTCTGTAATGAGGCAACGTTGATATGCTTTTCTTGCCTTCCTCATTGTGATTCGTAGTTTCTGCAATCTTTCTGTCCATGGTTTGTCTTTTACTCCCGTTGTTTTCTTTAGTGGAATTGCAGTTCTCATTGCGTCCTGGATTGCTCGAATTGTTTCTTCCGCAGCCTTGTCCACATCAAAATCTTTATCTTCGACTTGGGGGGGAATAAAGCAACTCCTCAACCTTGGCCAGTTGGCTTTGCTGATGTCATATAGCCGTTGAATATTGGTACAGGCGCCTTCGCGCGCACCGTCTCGCAGTCTTCCCAGTTCGAACATAATTAGATTGTGATCACTGGTGGTTTGGTTCTCAATCACCTTCCACCCGCTTACTAGGTTTCCTGCTCTTCGATTTGCTAAAGTTATATCTATGTTCGATTTGGCACCTGCTCGGTCACTGAACGTGTATGGATTGTTTGGCTCGTTTTTGACATACAGCTGTAATTCTCCAATCAGCTCGAGTAACTTTTCTCCTCGTGCGTCTGTACGACCGCTGTGCCAGAGTGCAGATTTGGCATTTGCATCGGCAACTATCACCGTAGGGCTGTCGCCTATGGCTGTACATATTTCCCTAATCTTGCAAAGATAGGGATCAATATCGTCTCTGTATTGGAAGTACATGTTAACGAGGACTACGTTTCCCCATTGCGTACCTAACTCCACACACACCGTATGTTCATCGCAGAATTGTGTTATTTTTGTGACTGTGATTTGCTTATTGAAGACTATGATGGCACTCATTGGTTTTTTCCCTGTCGAGATTATCTGAGACGTCACTGGCATGTGTGAGATTTTCCCTTCCCTGGAATGGGGCTCTTGAAGACAGAGGATATCTATTTGCATTTCCTCAGCCAGTTTACTCACTTCATGCAAAACCAGACTGGTTCTCCTGCAGTTTAACTGTGCGATCTTAATTCTCTCTGCACCCCTACTCATGGATGCCGAGTATGGATATTGCACTGTTGCCACGGCTGTCTCGAGTCAAGCATTATTCTTCCATGAGTCATCACAAAATGACGATAAATTTGATCTGGATCAAAGATTTCGTTCCGTCTGTCAAATACTTGCTTGACTATAGTGAGTAACTGGGCTGAATTAGTAGGTATATTGTTTATCTTAAGTTGAATACGATCAATTGCCTCTGGTTGCGGAAATGTGATGTTTTTGCCATTTGGATGTGCTATTCTGGTTAGGTGGCGTAACGCCATAGTGAGATTTTGTGTTTCCTCTAGTCTAGCAAGCTGCAGATTGTTTTCAAACTTTTGGTAGATATGGTCTGGAGCTATAGCAGCGTGTCTTGGTTTTTTCGTTCGCTCGGTTTTTGGAGGCGCCACTAATTTTGCAGTAGTTGGATGTCATTGGAACTGGTCCTACCCACCCAAGTCCAGCTCGTTTTGGTTGAGGTCTAGGAGAAATATCACAGATGGTAGAAGTAATCTCTGAGTGTTGGAGGATAGATTCATCTGTCTGCGTGCTTACGCTGTTTGCTGTTTCCTTCCCTTCTTGCAATATTTTCTCCCTGTATCTTGCAGCCCTCTCTGCGTTCCTCCTCTTCCTCGATGGCGTGTTTCTTGTTTTATTCCTCTTTCCTTTCCCTACTGTTTCTTCTATTAGGTTGATAATGATACTCAATAATTGATCTTTGTATGGTTTATCCATCCTCTTGGAGTTCCTTCTACTGTCCATAATCTGTTCTGTTTATCAATCTTTGAAGAAACAGTTGGTATGTCGGACAATCTTTGCCAGATTTGTTGCACGATTTTCCCCGTTTCCTGCATGGGATACAAGCAGCTGACTGTAAGGACTTGCTACAGCCTTCTTTCTTTTGGCTAGTTTCTCCACAATGTTTGCAAGCGGCTGACGTTTGGGTACAATGTTTGCTAATATGACCATAATCGTAGCAATGCATACATTTTGGTACTACCGTGTAATCTTTTGCGGATATGGCACTGAATTCTATGTATATTTTTCTTTGCTGCATTATTTGCTTCCTTATTTCAGCACTTACTTCAACAACTTGATGGACAGTGCTTTTATCTCTAGGACCTGTTCGAAATTTTGACTTGAACCCCTCCAGAAATTGTTGTCTTTCTATTTTTCCTTCAAAATTTTGTTCATATACTTTTTCTGGGATTTTGCATGGCTCAAGTGACGTGGGTACGTCGTACAGAATCAACAGTGGTTTCCTTTTCCTCGTCATTTCACACTTCAGATTTTCGTTTAGTTCTTTATTTTCCATAATTTTTCTTACATCATGTTGAGATGCTGTTTCTACGATTACAGCATTGTTTGTGCTACGTATTTTGTTTATTTTTATCTTATCTTTCCCTGGTTTTATGATTCTGGTTAGTTTATCAGCAACCTGTTTCGGAGTTTCTCCATTCTTGGAAGTTATGAAGACGACTGCACTAGTAGCTGTTTTTTTCTATTTTTGACTTTAATGTAGGTTCCATCCCTGATTTTGTCACTGCTGCATAACTAGATGCTGACAGTTTTTTCTGCACGTTCAGTTCTCTGTTCTCTTCTCTGAGTGTCCTTATTTCTTTCTTCATCTCTTCATTTCTTCCCTCTATGTGAGCCATAGCCACTGCGAAGGAAGCAAGGTTGTCCTTAAATTCCCTCAGTTTGAACTCAGTCATTTTTTGGCCTAACAGTTTGTTAACATAATTAACAAGTTTTTCGTACCTGCTGTTAACTGTGTCGATGCACTCCGATTCGGGATTTAAGCTCTGTTTTGTATTGCTATTATCGTTACCTTCAGTCGAGTCCATGATGTCAGCTGAGCCTTGAGGCAGACGAGGTGTTGACTCACGTCAGCTGGACGCCAGGGCGCTGACGGTGCGCTCTGACGCACCCGCTCCGTGACGTTGAAGCACTGACGCGACGCAGCGCGCTGCGGACGATGACCGTTGACTCGTGGCACTGCTTTCCAGTTCAGTAGTTAGACAAAATCACTCATACAACGTATATTTTTTTTACCGCAGTTAGCGAGAGTTTTTATATGCACTGACACGCACTATTTACACCAGCACAACTTGTTTCGTCACTTAACGATTGTTTTATCCCTCGCGAAATGCATTCAACGGCAAGAGCGACGTGACACACAACCGCACGCGGCAGCCATCTTAACACATCTGCCTAATACGAGTGTCATAGCACAAAATATGATTACGAGCTAATAGGTGAATTTAACTGTTAACTGCTCGGATTGGCAACGGCGTATTCTAAGTCGCCGCCAATTCGGCTGACTACAGTTGCAGTTCTGCCGGACTGCAGAACGTTGCGTCCGCTGTGGGGAGCGGCACAACGTCAAGAAATGCAACCGACCGCGGTATGCAGAACTGACATGTGCATACTGCCATGGTACGCACGCAGCTTCATACGAGAGTTGTCCTGTGAAGCGAAATCTTTGGAAAACAGCTGCCAAGTACCTGCTTCGCTCTAACGCCAAGACATCCCAGGCACCGAAAGGTAGTACACATCAGCAAGGCCCCTCAAGATGCGCAAAGACGCTGCTGGCCGCCAGACAGTGCGGGTCAAGGACAAGCACAATCAACGAGGAGCCGCCAAGGAAACCACCACCGACTCCAAGAGGAAGACAACAGCTGTGTGCGGTGTGTCAGCCAGCTGCTCCTAGACAACAGGGTCAGGAACCAAGACCAGCTGACCCTGACCAACATATTGCAGCTGCTAACACAACTTATTTCTACACTGATAACATGAAACGATCTAAAATAAAAACAAGGACGTAAAGACCAAAGGTCCCCTTTCAAACATAAAAAATTTGACAACCCCTAGTTAAGAATTTAAGTTTTTAGTTCTAAGTTAGTCGTAAGGAAATGTTTCAAATAAATAAAATCAAAAATAAATGTAACCCCTTTGGCTGAAAAGAACTCACGTTCTACACCAGCCCGCCCTCTGCTTTCAGCAAAGGGAATGAAAGATAATTTAAAAAAATCTTTAGCTAAACTAATAATACCTTTACAGTCTAGCAACTTCAACACAACAAAAAATATTATGAAACCTTAAATTTACACCTTTTTACACATACTACTATCCCATACGGCCTTGTATTAAAAAAAATACAGAAGTATATTTCATAAAAACGAAGTCGTATACTTATTACTATTATTATGTCTGATGAAGTGGGTCCTCACAAAGTCTGCCATCGTACAGTATGGTGGTTGCATGTCAGCAACTGTGGAGGTGTGGGAGATATGGTGGTTCATAGTGGTCGACCGAGAATATTTTGCTATTTCCACTAAATACTTGCGCATCTTTATATTTCACTTTTCAAACCCATCTACGTAGCACAATCACTGACAGAATTTCATAGAACATCATTGCGTAAGTTTCCGCCATTTTATTCCTGATCTTATAGTCTAAATACACTCCTGGAAATTGAAATAAGAACACATTGACGCCGGTGTGTAAGACCCACCATACTTGCTCCGGACACTAAGAGAGGGCTGTACAAGCAATAATCAAACACACGGCACAGCGGAGACACCAGGAACAGCAGTGTTGGCCGTCGAAGGGCACTAGCTGCGCAGCGGTTTGGCACCGCCGCAGTCAGTGTCAGCCAGTTTGCCGTGGCATACGGAGCTCCATCTCAGTCTTTAACACTGGTAGAATGCCGCGACAGCGTGTACGTGAACCGTATGTGCAGTTGAGGGCGTATAGTGGGCATGCGGGAGGCCGGGTGGACGTACCGCCGAATTGCTCAACATGTGGGGGCGCGAGGTCTCCACAGTACATCGATGTAGTCGCCAGTGGTCCGGCGGAAGGGGCACGTGCCCGTCGACCTGGGTCCGGACAGCAGCGACGCACGGAGGCACGCCAAGACCGTCGCATCCTACGCAGTGCCGTAGGGGACCGCACCGCCACTTCCCGGCAAATTAGGGACACTGTTGCTCCTGGGGTATCAGAGAGGACCATTCGCAACCGTCTCCATGAAGCTGGGCTACGGTCCCGCGCACCGTTAGGTCGTCTTCCGCTCACGCCCCAACATCGTGCAGCCCGCCTCCAGTGGTGTCGCGACAGGCGTGTATGGAGGGGCGAATGGAGACGTGTCGTCTTCAGTGATGAGAGTCGCTTCTGCCTTCGTGCTAATGATGGTCGTATGCGTGTTTGGCACCGTGCAGGTGAGCGCCACAATCAGGACTGCATACGACCGAGGCACACAGGGCCAACACCCGGCATCATGGTGTGGGGAGCGATCTCCTACACTGGCCGTACACCGCTGGTGATCGTCGAGGGGACACTGAACAGTGCACGGTACATTCAAACCGTCATCGAACCCATCGTTCTACCATTCCTAGAACGGCAAGGGAACATGCTATTCCAACAGGACAATGCACGTCCACATGTATCCCGTGCCACCCAACGTGCTCTAGAAGGTGTAAGTCAACTACCCTGGCCAGCGAGATCTCCGGATCTGTCCCCCATTGAGCATGTTTGGGACTGGATGAAACGTCGTCTCACGCGGTCTGCACGTCCAGCACGAACGCTGGTCCAGCTGAGGCGTTAGGTGGAAATGGCTTGGCATGCCGTTCCACAGGACTACATCCAGCACCTCTACGATCGTCTCCATGGGAGAATTGCAGCCTGCATTGCTGCGAAAGGAGGATATACACGGTACTAGTGCGACATTGTGCATGCTCTGTTGCCTGTGTCTATGTGCCTATGATCTGTCTGTGTGATCATGTGTTGTATCTGACCCCAGGAATGTGTATATAAAGTTTCCCATTCCTGGGACAATGAATGCACGGTGTTCTTATTTCAATTTCAGGAGTGTATTTCTGAAAGTACAACATTTTCTTCTGTTTATACTCAGAAATCAATATTTTCATGGATTCGACAGTCCTAACAATCTTCGGTAACACTGCTTGCGCCATTTTCTTTATGTACCTTGAAATGTTTTACAAAATGTAATGCCACGTATTACATTTATAAAAGAAATATTTTATGCAATAAGTCCCATTTACATTGTAAAATATTTAATAAAATATTTTTTTATCGAAGATCATTGAGAAAGCTCTTTTACAGTGTAATGCCGGCCTAATGAAAGATCTGATGGAAGAGAAATCATGTAATCAAAACAAAACATAATAAAAAATTACTGAGGGCGTAAACAAAACAACCGGAATAGCATTGCCGTGGGCGGAGCTTGTGTATTACGCGTTTCTGCCGCCAGGAGTTTATAGCGACTTCCATTACAAGTTCTGTGTCTCCTGTGTAGTCGATCTGACTTGTTCTGTTAATTACAGTAATTGTTTTTGCGAGCGCTCTTTTGTTATTTTTTCTGTTTTGATGATGGCAAGTTTCAGTGAATAACGTGGAGCTGTGAAATTTTGTTTTCTACTCAGTAAAAATGCTGCTGAAACTGTTTTAATGTTGAAAACAGCTTAGAAATATGACGCTACGGGAAAACTCAAGTGTACGAGTAATTCGCTCGGTTTAAAATTGGCGACATGTCGATTGACGACAAACCTCATTGTGGACGTCAATCAACTTCCCGAATTGACGAAAATCTTGAAAGAAATAGAGATCTTGTACTCTCAGACCATCGACAGACAATTGATCAACTATCAGAGATTAGTGGGTTATCTTGGAGCTCGGTTAAGCGAATTTTAACGGAGGATTTGGGAATGAAAAGGGTTGCTGCCAGGTTTGTTCCTCGGTCTCCGACTCACAATCAAAAAGAAAGTAGAGTTGAAACAACAGCTTGAAATTACTAGATTTTCTGTCAAAGGTCATTACTGATGATGAGTCATAGTGCTGTGGTTACGACCCAGAAACAAAGCAATAGTCAAGCCAATGGAAGTCGCCATTATCACCCAGTCCAAAAAAGTGTCGTCAAACCAAACATGAAAACAAGGCTCATTTGCTTTTTTGATGCCAAAGGCGTAGATCATTCTTAATTTGTCCCCCACATCTACAGGTGGGCACAGTTAATCGAAAAGTTAACTTCGTTAATCCTTGATCCACTACTTAACAAGTTAATTTCGATAATCATTAAAGCGTCTCATTTTTTGCAAATTTAACGCAAGTTAATGTAAACCATTAAAAGAGTGGAACTGATGTTTATGTATTGCAATAGGTATTACTGCAAGCAATACCAAGCTGCTATGTACGATGATATGAATCAGTAATACATCTACCAAATGTCCTACGGGCAATTGAGTTTTTATTAGGGTTCAAAGTTTTCACCAACTTCTCAAACGTAACGTATTCTTCAACATTGAAGTGTGACGATTTTCCGCCACATTCCAAGTTCGAATTTTACTAATATTAGAATAAATTTGATAAAGATCGAGCGTCAATTGTATGTGCGTTTTATTCATGTGTTGTATAAAAAGTTTTTTTTAATTCAATGTGCAAAAGAACTGTGAAGTAAGTTATTATTGAAACGTTGTTATTTCGAAGCGTCCTTTGTGAGAGGTGACGGTCAGCAATCTCCACGGCGCAGCGTCAGTATGTCGAGGTCAGACGAAAGGCCACCCAGGTAGCCGCTGGCCTCTAGCGGCACTTGACCCCTCTCAACAACACTTGGTCAGAACGCGAGTGACGCACGTGAAGCAAGCCAAAAGTCGAGTAGACCACGCAACTTCACATTCGAATCCCGCGGACCAATCTCCACTCTTATTACATCTAAACACTGGAAATTTTGTGTTATGCTTCTTCCCAGAGATGCTGTAGGTCGTGAGAAGAGTATTCCTACCAGCTTCGTCACTGTTTCTGCACTCTGTTCTTAACACTGGTTCTGGACGCAGTTCTGCACTCTGGTTCTGGACGCTGTCCTGGACTCTGTTCCTGATTTCAGCAGACACTGAGTGGTACTATCTGGCTGACATGTGCGTTCGGTTCCCGAATGCGGGAGAGTATCTCGCATTCAGTGAGCCATCTCCGAACCTCTCCACTGTCGTCGTAGATCTTCAGTTTAGTGTGTTAACCGTCGAAGTGACAGGTTTTGCACTTTATGAAAACTTGTTAGTTGACCCATAAGCGATATTGATTTAGCATATCAGTGCTCGAACTTATTAATAAATACCTCCACTGAGCTAGAAGGCAAAAAGTATAAAAGACATAATTTGTTTCGAACCGCATGTTTCAATGAGATATTGTACTTCATCGAACAATTCTAATAGTACGCTTTGTACAATTTGTAAATGGTATCTACGAACCATTTTGGCGCCCTGGTTTATATCATAAATTAAACTGAATGTGATGCCGTTATCAAAAGGTTATTATAATGTATCCTGAATATTATTTATCCATGAGGTTTTAATACTGATTATTTACTTTGGTTCATAACGTAGAAATACATTGTTTGTTTGCTTTGGCCTGTGGGCGTTGCATTACTATGTTGAATGTTTTGATGTTAACTCGAACTTTAAATACGCGGTAATTGCAAGCGACAACCAATAAATATACCATTGTGATAATTCACTTGCAATCCTGCCAAAATCAAAATTCTTGCAGAATAATAGTTTTAGAGTACCCATACAATTCAACCCTCTCAATTATTAATCCATATCAAAGTGATACATAAGAATTAATATGATTCAAAAGGTCAAATCATATCACTGTAGATAGGGTACCCCTACAACATGTAGTGGAATCATGTTGGCAACGAAAATGCTTGCAATACATTCGTGTGCACCAGCATGGAGCTCCGGTAGCAATGTTGCCATATTTTATATTGACGTAAACTTTTATTAGCAGATGGCGATGACAACACATGGAATAAATCCCTGCAAAGCAAAACCAACTCAGAAGTGCGAAGTTCCCGACCGCCGGACACACGGGATCAACGGCCACCCGATAAAGGTAACTCGAACACACGAAGAGCTGAACGTCCAAGTAAGTCTCAGTGCGAAATTACTACGATACTCAGTATAATGCAGATAGCTGCAGATATTCACACGGCCCTTGAAGACACTCAAAAAGGAACTAACTTACCCAACAGGGGAAATAGACTAGAGGACATAACAATCTGTACATGGAACGCCAAAGAGATTTGGCGGCAGCTCCGCGAGTTCTGACAAATTCTTCAAGAGCAAATAGACGACTGTCTTGTAACTGAGACCCGTCTAAAATCTGGTATCACCGCAGCGGCAGCAAATTACTACTGCTAATGGAATGACAGACCAACTGCGGGTTGTGGCACCGCCATTTATATCCGAAGATCTATGAAACAACACGAAATCTTCCTCCCGCAACTTCAGACTATTGAGGCAAACGGGTGTTGCCACAGAGACTTCAAGGGGCAAGCTTCTTTTAATTTCGGCATACAGGCCGCCTCCCCCCCCCCCCCCCAGGGCCGTGTTGACGAGGAGGAGGTGGCAACACTTCTTCGACTGCGCGGGGAGATATTCATGGCAGGAGACCTTAACGCCAAGCATACAGCCTGCAATTCGCGAATTACTAACAGCGATGGCAGGCGCCTCCCGCGTGCTGCTGAGGGGCAGGACGCTGTGGTCTGGGGCCCAACAGAACCAACGATTATCAGGGGTAGAGGTTTACCCGACGTATTGGATATTGGGACTGCAAAAGGACTACAATAAACTGCGGCAGTAGCCACGAAAATGGCCCTATCTTCTGATCATCCGCTGGTTATATTCTACATGAACATAGGGATATCTAAGCAGCCAACAAGACACTCAAGGTACCTAAGGCGCTTCAAGTGGGACGTGTAGAAACAACATCTCGACGAATGCATTAATAATGTTCCTCCGGTAGAAGAGGTAGGCCCCAGTGTGGCGATGGACTTATTCGCAGTACTGGTGAATGTAGCAGCAGATATAGCGACTCCGCCAGCACGACAACATCGGGAGAAGTCAAGGCAGCTGCCTCCCGACATTCAACAGGCAATCGCCTACAAGAATCGTCTAACGAGAGATTGGTAAGTATCCAGATATTCCGCCACAAAACGTGTCATCAATAGACTGTAAAGAGAATATAAAGCTGCGGTCGATAAACACAGAAACCAAGAACGGGACGGACTGATCGGAACACTCAGAACAAATGACAGTTGAAGAATTATAAAGCTCATCCTTCGCCGCCGGAAAAGAATCCCACCTTTAGTAGTAGGTCACAGAGTTATCTGTGAACCTATAGATAAGGAAGACGCTATCACTGACAACTATCAGGCACTCTTCCAGACATTAGAAGAACCTCGAGATGACGCCCATATCAACTTGGCCGCACAGCGTTTGCAATAGTACCTTGCAACTGACCCATTGCCGGAGGACGACATCGACCCGACTACAACTGAGGAGGTCCAAGCACTCCTGAAACGCTTCAAGACAAATAACGCAACCGGAAATGACCGAATTGGTGGCCAACTTCTGAGGCAGCTTCCACCACCAGCGGTAGACTACATCATCAAGTCAGCATTCAACGGCATAATGGCCACTGGCGAATATCCGGAAGCATGGAAGCACGCGTAAATTATTCCCGTGCCCAAATCTGGCAAAGATCGGCGCTCCACGAAATCTTATAGACTTCTCCCTATCCTGTCTAAATTATTTGAGGGAATTTACCTACGCAGGCTTCTCAGACACATTGAGGATGAAGGAATTCTACCGAATGAGCAATTCGGCTTTCGGCGCAACCACTCTATGCCTCAACAACTTTTTGCAGTTTGCAGATTATGCCATGGGAGAGAAGGGAGTATTTTGTTACTGTTTTTCTGGATGTCCCCCGTGCATTCGATTCTATCTGGCACGAAGGTATACTTTATAAACTGCTGACCCAGGGATTACGCTACAACATGTCAGACTAACAAAAAACTACATGACTGGAAGAACCTTCAGAGTGATAACAGAGGATGCTGTAACAGCAATAAAAACCATCAACTTTGGAGTTCCACACGGATCTGTCCTTGGACCCGTCCTGTACAACCAATATACCGCCGATGTACCGAGGACCTAACAACTACAAATTGGATTATATGCGGATGATACTGCTCTCTATGCGCGCAGTATCAGAGCCATACACCTAAGTAACAAGTTGCAGCGGGTACACACCAACATTTAAAAGTGGGCTACTAAATGGTGACTGGCATTCAGTGCCACCAGAAGCCAGACTATAATAATCACAAGGAAGAGTGTATCTCCATTACAGTCAGTACGACTGTTCGGAGAAGATATCAAGTGGGCCAATACGGCGCTCTACCTTGGAGTCACCCTCGCTAAACGAATGACCTGGAAAACACACACCAGGAACATTCGCACAAAAGCAGCGGACAGGATGAGGGAGCTATACCCGCTACTAAATCCAACAACTACAATGCATCCTACTACAGCAAGACTGCTCTCCACATCACATCGACAGTCAGGCCACTACTGGAGTATGCTGCACCAGTGAGGGGCAACGCTGCTCACTCGCATATAAAATTGCTACAGACAATACAAAATAGGGCGATTCGGTACGGATATAAATTGCCACGGAAACACGGACCATAACCCTCAATGACATTAGCGGACTCCCACCCTCGATGGATCGCTACAAGGCTGCAGCGCAAAAGCTCTACAAAAAGACTAGGGTACATAATAACCAACTAATCAGACAGCTAGGATCTCAGAATAAGGTGGCCAGTGAACCTAATAAAGGAAAAAGACGATCCAAGAACAGCAGACCAGGATCTACTAACACAGACAAACCAAACCACCAGGGCCCAACATGTCCAGCAAGGACACATCCGCTACACAACAAGGAAAAATAAAATTAATCTGGAAGGTGATGCACACAACTGTGTAAGAACTTCCCTACGCCCTAGAAGAGATGAATTCTAGGTGATTATGTCTGGCAACAAATCAATTCTGCTGCTATCTACATCAGAAGAAGCCACAACACTAGAAGAAAGCTTTGCATTATTTTTCTTTTTTCCTACATGTTGGCTCTGCTTTTACTTTTTCTTCAAACTGTTTATATTTGGATATATGTATCCTCTTCATATGTTGTTTAAGATTATTAAGGCTACACACGGGAGACTTCATTGTTGAAAGTTTAGGCAAACACAGTTTGATTCTGCGAGTCTTGATGTAAGTGCAACATAATCGCATAAATGTGGCCAAGGATTTTTAATATTGTGGTTGCTATTGTTAGCATTGCAGCTTTCACCAACGGATTGAAGAGCTTTAGTTCTCATGATGTAATCATGTAACGAATGTCAGATTAACTTATTTCACTAACGAACACTAAACCAATACCAACTAAAAAGTTAAATTTTCCTGCTAGTACAAAAGATAGATTGTAAAAATATCAAAATCAATCGCCGATCGAATTAGAAACGAGTAGTGAGCGCTGGTTTGAAGACGTAAAATAGAAACTCTCCAAAACTCTAGCTTTCCTGCTCACACGCACGCTATGCCTAGAATAACAATTGTATCGCTTTACACTCGCACTTTGTATTACCTATTAGCTGATACCCGCGACTTCGTACGAGTGGATTAAGAATTTCTTTGCCAGAATTGAATATAGAAAGTTGTTTGTAACGAAGGATTGGTCCCAAACAACACTGAGTCGGCATAATATGACAAGAAAGATATCACTATTCATTCTACCATCGAACCTGTCTCTTGAAGAGAAACAACTTCCAACATATTTAAAAAGAAAAAAGCAAACGAAGGTGAGGGGATGGGAGGGGGGTGGGGTGGGGGTGGAGGTGTTAACTAAGGGCAGCTTTATTTCACCTTGGTCTTTTCTTTTTTCTTCAGTATGAGCATTCGATTCTTGGGTTCTAAAAACTTTAGCTGCTCATGCTCTGCTAGGCCAGTTTACGCCCGCAAGGCATGTCAAAAAAGAAGGCAAAATAAACTGGAGCCAGAAACATTTAATCAGACACAAAGTAATAGGACGGAGAAAATCGACAACTACACTAAATAATACGTTTTTTCTCTAAATGAAATTTATTAACAAATTATACATTAACATAATGCAAGAGAAGCATAACTTGAGCAAGCCACGTAACATTACAGACTAATACACATCTGTCTCTCTGTCACCATTCGATAAGTTCTCAATATTTCGTGACTACAACTGTTAATCATACCGAAAACAAATGTCCTGTGCCCTCCCTACAGATTTTCTTGTCAAATTCCGTCAATATTGGAATAGGCATAGGCACACGTAACAAAAGACTTACTTCCAAATTTATAATATTATTACTGCAAATCACACACACACTGACTGAGAATGAACCCTGAGGAATAAATATAACGTAAAAAAGTGTACTCTTACAGCGTTGCAAGACTACCTACGATTTGCCTCGCATTGCACCAATAACTTTGTGATATCTACAGTTTAACATTCAATCCGAATAACCGACGGCCCAGGCGTGACTCTTACGATCAAAAACAATTTTTAAAAATCTCAGCCACGACGTAGATTTGAACCGGAGACCACGAACCAAATATTAGTAAGTAATCGCTTTAACCACTCAACTAACTGACCACTAAACGGAAAAAACAGTACACTGACCTCCATATCCAACGCGTCTGTCTATCACCGTTCAGTAATTTTTCGAAATTGTAAGACAACATGTATTACTTACACAGGTAATTTTTCAACCAAATGTAGACAGTATTTTTCTGCTTGTTTCAAAGGATAAGTGTGCATAGTTTCATCAAGATCGGAAGAAAACTGTGAATTTGTATGAAGAACAAACTAACAAACAAAGAAACATACATACATTCATCTTTATATATATATATATATATATATATATATATATATATATATATATATATATATATATATATATACAGGGTGTTGCAAAAAGGTACGGCCAAACTTTCAGGAAACATTCCTCACACACAAACAAATCAAATATGTTATGTGGACATGTGTCCGGAAACGCTTACTTTCCATGTTAGAGCTCATTTTAGTATAAACTGTACTGTACGGACCAATTCCATGGCCCCCACGCTCTCCTGACCTCAACCCTCTTGACTTTATGGGGGCATTTGAAAGCCCTTGTCTACGCAACCCCGGTACCAAATGTAGAGACTCTTCGTGCTCGTATTGTGGACGGCTGTGATACAATACGCCATTCTCCAGGGCTGCATCAGTGCATCATGGATTCCATGCGACGGAGGGTGGATGCATGTATCCTCGCTAACGGAGGACATTTTGTACATTTCCTGTAACAAAGTGTTTAAAGTCACGCTGGTACGTTCTGTTGCTGTGTGTTTCCATTCCATGTTTAATGTGATTTGAAGAGAAGTAATAAAATGAGCTCTAACATGAAAAGTAAGCGTTTACGGACACATGTCCACATAACATATTTTCTTTGTTTGTGTTTGAGGAATGTTTCCTGAAAGTTTGGCCGTACCTTTTTGTAACACCCTGTATATGTATATATATATTATTCGTTTGCTATCCGCCTCGTCGAAAGCACGAGCGTGGCATGGCACGCAATTAAAACAAATCAAACGATGTCAACTACCAATGTAACGGACTAAACTTAACGGTAGTTCAATTTAACGGAAGTTAAAAAGACCGTTAACGGTTTTTTAGGTTAACTTAAAAGTTAAATTTTTGCTAACTTCGTTAGTTAAAGATTAATGCATCAACGTTTTTCTGCGCAGATGTGCCCACATCAGACCGTCAATCAAACCTTTATTTGGAAGTTTTAAGATGATTACGCAACACAGTTCGTCAAAAAAGATCCGATTTGCGGCAGACAGGAGACTGGTTCTTCCATCACCACAGTGCACCTGCACACACAGCTGTCTCTGTGAGGCAGTTTTTGGCAAAAAATGGCCTGGTTCCACTGCCCCACCCACCTTACTCGTCTGACCTGGCTAAATGTGAATTTTTTTTTATTTCCACGCATGAAAATGAGCATGAAAGGACACCAATTTGACAAAATAGATGAGGTGAAGAAAAATATGAGGGAGCAGTTATCATCCATTTCTAAATTTGACTACAGAAGATGTTTCGAACAGTGGAAACACCGGTAATGGAAAGAATTTTGAAGGTTGTTTTGTAAAAAATTTGAAAATATATAACTTTTAAAAATAATTCAGCTTATTTTGGAAAGCCCCTCGTAAAGCTGCCGGAGTGCAGCTTGTCTGGGTACTGGGAAGCGTATCGCTACAGTGGGGCGCGTCACGTGTCGCGACGGGCCCGCCGCCTGGCGGTGACGCCTCCGAGTGCTAATTAGCCCAATAGACCAATTAAAGCCGCGTCACTAAGCGGGCACGCGGATTAGCGGCTCTCACTCGTGGGGGGGGGGGGGCGCCAGCCACTGGCGCACTCGTCTCCCAGTGAGAGCTGCCCGAGCCAGCGTCTGACTCTCCACATCACAGCCTCGATCCGTTCCTCAAGTGTTTCTGTTTCCTGATTTATATCCAACACAATTTAGTCACTGAGGTGTAAAGGTCTCTTTTCCCATGTTTAGTTCAAGTCCCGAAGTCGGTTTGAATGATCGAGGGACACCTTTGGCCTCGAATGCTCGGAACTGCATGGAACATGTGTAGAAAAATAAGCGATCGTAAACAAAACAGTGGTGTGTGTCATTTCCATGCTGAACTCCGCACTTTTCTGCTAGCGCCATTAGTTGTATATCTGTTTTCAAGAGAGGCAAGATACTTTCGGTCCAAATATGCCAAAGAAACTTGAAACAACCTGTCCACGAAACATTCATGTGGATGCAAGCAAATGTGGAAAAATGACTAGAGAAAACATGAAACGTTTACTAACTTCAGTCCTTGGCGAAAATGTAGAATATGAAAATAACCTATTGTTGTGGGATTCATGGTCAGGTCATACAGATCGCACTCTTCTATATGCAACATTTCCGAACAAAGTAGTTTTGCTGAAGATGTCACCGAAAACAACAAAAAACTGCCAAACCCTTGATATTTATTTCTTTCGGAAATATAAGCTCTATATGAGACAGATGACAGATTTTGTATGACTACAATGTACCAAACAACAAGCGAAGTTACGTGATCGTTATTTCCTTATGAAACTTTATGATTTACAATCAATTCGTTGCACCTACGTATAATCATATATTGCAATATGCTTGGCGAAACCCAGTTTATGACATTGACATACCAACTTCATCATTTGAAAATGTAGTTAGTGTCGCTTTTGATATTGGACTGCGTGAATGCGAAAGTGATTTGGAATGTGAAAACGTATCTTTAAAGAGGTGTGCACATTGTTGTCTTCCACTTTGTTTTAACCACTTCAACGAAATCCCGCATCTGTACTTTAAGGATTAACTAAGCACTATCTGGTGTGTGGTACTGCTGTACATGCGTTTTTTGTTCTATATTAACGTACTTTAAGCAGAGAGTATTAGTCACTGTAGACTGAAAATATTATGATACACTGACGCTATTGAATTACGTATAATTTCCGTCATATGCTATTGATATCTTGTTACTTTGTTTCTCTCTATTAAAATGATGTTTGAGGTAGAATGCAACGTTTTGCATGGAAATGACACAGTTTTGTTTATGATCGCTTGTTATTCCAAGCATGTTTTCGTGCTGTTCCGAGCGTTCGAGGTCAAAGGTGTCCATTGTAAGATGGTTACACATAGTTTTCAAATAATTCACGTGAAAAAAGTAGAATAAATTGTGCTGAGCTCACTTTTAGTACTAATATGTTGTTTCCAAAGATAATAAACATCTGCAGGTTTCTGTCTTTTTATCATTATTACAACCATGGAGGAAGGAAATATATGTAGACGACGCAAGAGACTTTCACCACGCATTGAAGTGAAGCAGGGCGGGAAGGAGTGGGGGGGGGCATGGCCGGAGTGGAGGGGGTATGGCCGCTTCCATACAGACACGGGGAATATGTACAAAAACCTCAAGGGGACTCTAGAATAAAGGTGACGCCGCAATCTGGCGATGGATTATTATGTAACTCGATATGACAAATAAAAAATGAAGAATAAAATTTTTTGATATCCTGCTTAGTTTTCGAGATATTCTGTCCCAAATGTGAAATGGTTTTGGTTGAAATTCAGAAGAAAAAATTGGTCAAAGTCGAATTTGATGATGGATTCTTATTTAAAAAGACGAGACAAATTAAAAATAAAGAATAAAATTTTTCGATATCTTGCTTAGTTTTCGGGATATACTGGGAACATGGCAATTGTTTGGAAGCGCAATATCGCCGCTGCCGCCACTGCGCATGCGCGAGCCTGCTTCACCAATTTAACGTCACTTCTCCTCCATATATTTCCTTCCTCCATGATTACAACATGTATATAAAGAAAATCATCCACATGAAAGTGTAACAAACAGTCTTTAATCTTACGATAAGGTTTCTGTGACTTGTCCGTCTTGTGCAACTAAATAAAAAAACTATGTTTTTGACAGACGCGTTTGATTGTTTATTTAATCACTCTTGGTGCCCTAGGACAGTTTGTTTACATGCTTTGACGTCGTTTATACCATATTTATAATTCTAATCTGTTATTAAAATACTATAAATATTACATTCTACTTACATTTTTTGTTTCCTGTTTTTACATTGAAGTTGTAATGTCCTACAGAGCACGTCGGCTCGCTGGCGCGGAGGTATGCTGCCCGACACTGTGTGTATCTGAGGGCCAGTCGATGATAGAAGGCAGACGCCTGTCCCCAGAGACATGTTTAGTTTGGCGCAGGGGCGCGGGACACAGACCGCCCTCTCTTCTCGCGATATTTTTGTTTTTTTCTGGAGGGCTTGCCGTATGTGGTACAGTGTGTGGGACAGCCAGAGGATGGAGGGGATGGCATCTACTCCTCGGAAGTGTTTCTTTTGCTATGTTCTATGTGGTCGGGAGAGGAGAACGTTGCTGGACGCCCGAGAGCAAGGTTGTGGGCAGTGGCTGCTGCTACAAGTGATAAACGGAGGTAGCTGTGTGTATCAGCCGCCTACGCCGACGCCGCCGCCGCCGCCGACCAGTGTCCTGCCGGGTAATGTGTACCGCCTGCTGATATAGAGACTTACTGCAACATCTCAAAACCCTGGAAACTGCCCTGAGAGACTCATGCCAGAATTAAAGAGCTATTAGCCTGGGTGCCTATCATATGTTTGCCATACATTTGTGATCTTGAAATGACAACAATTTTGTCTTAATGAATAAATTCATTTTCTTTTAATGTGAACCCATTTCTTTTGTGTGATCCCCTGAGAATTGTCATGTGAAGAGCCCATGGTAAATATTATTGAATTAAAATAAATTAACTTTGCTACTTTTGCAAGCTGGCACCATACAAGGTATTTGAAGTCAAAACTAATACCCCGGCCACAACAGGATATTACAAAATGGCGCGCCAACCTGTGGCCTGACTGTTTGAGATGTTGCAAGCGTTTCGTTTTAGCTAGTAGAAATCTCTATGTGTTTTTCAGCATTTTTTGCGATGTGGCGGTGATAGCAGAGGTCCAGCATATACAATGTATAATGATAAGATTGATTATGTGTAATATTTGTTATTTGTAACAGCATAGGACTCCTGTGGGCGTCCCGAGCGAGGTGATTATCTGTTCTCGTGTGTGATATTGAACCACTGTTTGTTGATCTTTCATGGGTTGTTGATGTATGAAAAAATACGACGTTGCATGAATTGTTTGGCAATCGTGGAGGAAGATGTAAACTGATGGTCTTTGGTTATGTTCGAGCTGTCCTTTTGTTTGTAATTGTTTGTTGGTTTGATGGTTATTCTGTTGTTGGAAAATGTTTGGAAATTAGGGAGGTAAGATTTTTCACAGCAGCTCAGCGTCGGAATTTTTTTCTTGTTTTTGGCTGTCCTCTGTGACGAGTATGGTTTTTCATAAAATTTTCTTGCTTGTCGTGTTTTTCGAATGCCCGGAGCATCTATGCACTGCATAATTGAGATTTGTGCGTTTGAGCGTTTCATTCCATCAATAATTGTGCGTTTGAGAATTTGTGGATGCTTCCCGTGGATGTACCGGTATAAACATTGAATTGTGGGAGGAGAAGTGTGGTGAAATATTTGTTTTACGTAGTTTCTAAATTTTTGGGTGCTATTGAGTGGATGAAACTGAGGTCCGGAAATGCCGGGATGGCACAAAGTCACAGTCCGTCAAAGCCAACGAGCAGGAATTCGCGATGAAGGGAAATCACGATCATTTAATTGACAACGCCGTGGTTCGAAGTGCTGAGCAAACTATTCAGCAGACAGCCAGTAAAGAAAGAACTACTAGTTTCCCTCCAACCGCAGAAACGAGCGATCAGTTTTGTGTCGCTGCCGGAAAATTACGCCAGCGCAATAATGACGCCCCATGATATGTTGGTAATAGTACAGCAATTGCTTAGTCCGATCAATGAACGATTAACATCCATGATCGAGGAACAAAAGAAAACCAATGAACAAATTTCGGCGTTCAGGGAGGAATTGACGTCCGCGATGGAAAAAGGGGTAGGCGAAATTAAGGAGTCTGTGCAATCAATGGAAATAGCGCAGAAAACGTTAAGCAGTGCTGTTGATAACCCTAAGGAGCAGGTGTTGGACGTACAAAGGCGCATGTCGAAAATTTGTCAGGAGACGAAAAAAAGGAAGTAACATATTGGAAACTCGTGTCGTGGAAATGGAGAGGAGCCACAGTGCGGATTTGACCCAACTCGGAGAAGAGATGAGTCAAATTCGCGTGAGCGTTGCAAAGCTGAAAACAGAGCGCGAAACGCATGAGAGCTTTTCGATGAAACAGACAAGTAAACAGCGGGACATCCATGTGTCGGCGTGTTCGGAATCGGTAAAAACGGACAGACAGACCAAACCATCGAGAATGCCAACTGTCGGACATGAAAGACGAGACCTGCGATATTTGTGCATATTTGGACAGGCGGGAACAAATGCCGAACATCTGTCCCAGGCCGAAGGCCTCAAGAGAGTGCCAAGCGGCGAGCGATGTTTTCCGAACGCATGCTACCCTCTGAGCAGGGCGCTTTTTTGTGCCTGTGTGAGCAAAACGCAGCTGGGGTGCGATTATGAGCCGTATGTGGGAGGTTTCGAAGAGAGAGATTGTTGCGGAGAACTGAGAGGCGAAATTAGTGCTAAATTCATGCACAGTCAATCAGTGTACTTTGCTGAGAGGAAAGAATTAGCTGAGAATTTCCGAAGCACAAACGCCAGCGATAAGTATGAGTTTTGGATGTGCGTGGTACACGGAAGGCTCAAAACGGGAGCTAACTGGGCTTAGCCCCTACCCGAAAAAAAAAGGATACTTGGTTTGGACCGCAGACTTACCCAAGGATATGAAGTAGAGAATAATTATGGTAATAAATAAGTATAATGTTAGTGTCATATAGTGGATAGTTCGCAGAAGTGCATAAAGTAAATTCTGGTAGCATCTGAGAGTTGCGAGAGGAGGGAATTTTGGTTGTAGTTGAAGATTACCTGAGCCATAAAAACAGTTGAATTGATTTGGTACATGGGATGGAATTGAAGAACAGTCACTGCGTGCGGAGAATGCTACGATGCGATGATTGATGTCAGGCGAAAAGAAAATTGTTTTTAGCGGTTGTGGGAGTGATTATGAGATGGTACGCCATTTTTCATTGGGTAGTCTTGCGAGAAAGTTGCTGAGTACGTGGTGGATCGATTTTCCCGAGATTTGAAAGTTGTTGGTGAAAATATTGACGTTGGTAGAGTTAAAAAAATAAATAAAGGAAGGTATTTTTGAGAGTCAGTTGTAGCCAGAGTGGCACTGATGTATGGAGAGCACTTACACTGGAGTAAAGGAGTCAGTGGATGAGTCCCAATGGTATTTGCGTTTTCCTCGTGCAAAGGACAGGGGTTTAAGGTGAAGAGACAACGGACGTGCATGGATTGGAAGGTTTCAGACATTCCTGTTGGCAACGGATAGAAGGCCAAGGACGCATAAGCATAAGCAGTCCGGTTGTCGTTTAATTAATATGGTGGTAGTAGGTCGTGGAAGGTTCATATCAGGGACAAGGTATTTATGCCCTGGGGCTCCGTTAATTTGTGCTTGAGGTGGTGGAAGTGTGCCGAGTCTGGTATAACAATGTTTTGTACACACTGGATTTTTTCCATGATAGCGGTAAGCGGGAATAATGTCGTTCCACCAAGTCAAACCAGCATCATGTTTCTCAAGCGGGTATCTCGTTCCCTGACATCACTCCTTTGTTTTGAGAGTCGTCTGTTAGCAAAGTTCTGAGGAGATAATTCATGACAGGTGAGAGTATAGAGAAATGCAAATCCCAGATAGAGATTGTCGTTGAATACTGCACATTAGTGAAGGTATTCTTACTTATGTCCAGCGGATTTACTTCTTCAGCATTTGAGATTGTTTAGAGAAAATTGTGGTTTTGCAAGGTAGGGAATGAAGTTCGATTTTTAAGTGGAGGTATTTCTTTCGGCGCCAGACATGACGCGAGATTTTAATTTAGATGAGGATGGCTGCGAGTTATACATTGTTAAAGTTTTCCCGTGCGATTTCTCCAAGAATAGTTTTTTTTTCCTCTCGGTGTTAGATATGGCGCAAGGTATTTGATACGGCGACGAACTTCTTATGATTATGTACGCATTATTCAGAGCGAAAGCGAATTTTAAAGTGTCTTTTTACGATAGGTTAATGAGGCGGTAGATTTGGTAAAATACTAGTGGTTAACTTTCTTAGAGTAAGGGATATGGAATAGGTCGGTAAACCATGGCTTTCGAATTAGGAGCCGAAGCATAAGAGTGTGGGTTGTTTTGAAACTGGGAGTGTCAGCTGAGGCAGAGGGTGTCCTTGACTTCACCGGGGTGCAGAGACCTGGGCTCCATCTGGTTGGATGCAGGCGCCTTACCATCGGCGTGAAGGTGGCTGTTTGTTATGAAGTTGGTTCTGCTCTACAGAGAAGCGTTGGGACTGTAAATTCTCTTAGTTGCAAGGAGTGTGTACGTATGAAGAGAATATGCCGTCACCTCATAGGCTTAGTTATTGTAAGATGAAGTTTGAAGATTTTAAGTTTTTTTATGGATATTGAAAGCTGTTTTTAAGGGTATAAGTACTCTATAAGAAAAATGGTCGTTTGGTTTAGGGTTCTCAATCATTCCTGGGTGGCCCTGATTCATTGATCACTTGTTTTCGGACACAATGGTTTTCTCTGTTTGTTTATAAGGGCATTGTGAACGATAAAGATTTGCCTTTATGTGATGGCTTTGTGATTTTTTTTTTTTAATCCTTCTGCATTTTTGCACTCTCATTTGTAATTTTGTTAACAGAGAGTACAGGAAGGATGATTTGTGAGGCCACAATCTGCTAGAATTTTTTTTTTTTTTTACCCACTGTGTGCGGGTATTTTATATGTATTGTATTTTTACGTAATATCTGTAACCATCAGAAAGGCTGGACAACGGCACAACGATGTATTTTCTGAGACCATAGTTTCTTAGTATTAAGTATTTTTCTGAACACTGTGTGTTATTGTTTAGATGTTGTGTACTGTTTAAGTTGTATCTGTAGCCATAAGATAGGCTGGACCCAACTGGTATCATTTACGCCATGCCCATTGTAATGAATGTCACAGAGAGAGTTTCATGCTCGTAGCGGAGCGCAGTGCAAGATCGAGCAGTCACTGCAGTGGTTGTTGACCAATGAGACAATCCGCATGACGTTTCAGCAGAGGGAAGTTTCGAAATGGGTGGTTTTTATCAAGGTATTGTATGACTCGGGCAAACGATAGGTTGAAGAGACAGTTCTGGCTAAAGAGCGTGAGGATGAAATGTTTCGGGACAAAGTGAGAGGATAGGTCACATAGACTGAATGAAAAATTTGAACTTTAAATAAGAAATTTCAAATTTTTGTGGAGGTGGCAGTTGAAGCTGTAATGTCCTACAGAGCACGTCGGCTCGCTGGCGCGGAGGTATGCTGCCCGACACTGTGTGTATCTGAGGGCCAGTCGATGATAGAAGGCAGACGCCTGTCCCCAGAGACATGTTTAGTTTGGCGCAGGGGCGCGGGACACAGACCGCCCTCTCTTCTCGCGATATTTTTGTTTTTTCTGGAGGGCTTGCCGTATGTGGTACAGTGTGTGGGACAGCCAGAGGATGGAGGGGATGGCATCTACTCCTCGGAAGTGTTTCTTTTGCTATGTTCTATGTGGTCGGGAGAGGAGAACGTTGCTGGACGCCCGAGAGCAAGGTTGTGGGCAGTGGCTGCTGCTACAAGTGATAAACGGAGGTAGCTGTGTGTATCAGCCGCCTACGCCGACGCCGCCGCCGCCGCCGACCAGTGTCCTGCCGGGTAATGTGTACCGCCTGCTGATATAGAGACTTACTGCAACATCTCAAAACCCTGGAAACTGCCCTGAGAGACTCATGCCAGAATTAAAGAGCTATTAGCCTGGGTGCCTATCATATGTTTGCCATACATTTGTGATCTTGAAATGACAACAATTTTGTCTTAATGAATAAATTCATTTTCTTTTAATGTGAACCCATTTCTTTTGTGTGATCCCCTGAGAATTGTCATGTAAGAGCCCATGGTAAATATTATTGAATTAAAATAAATTAACTTTGCTACTTTTGCAAGCTGGCACCATACAAGGTGATTTTGAAGTCAAAACTAATACCCCGGCCAACAGGATATTACAAAGTCGGTGGAAGTTCCACTACAGTGTCTGTTTTACTGATGTTTATGTGTTTAGCACAGACACTGTGGTGTTTTTTCTATTTGCCACAAACGAGCTTAATTTTGAAATCACACTATTATTTGGGACTTTTTCTGTTTGTATAACCACTATACACGTGTTTATTATTGTTTACATTAATGTGTTCAGAGATGCTTATTATTTCCGGCAAGTATCTTATCGATTTGTTTGTTTGGGTTTTAAATAAAATCTGTATTTTGACGTTTTGTGTGTGTATGTGTTTTAAATACATTACGATTTTGTTTTTAGTGTTTTGAATAAAGTCTGATTCGTGAGGTGAATGTAGACATTGAAATGAATTCTTCTCAGGAGTTCAGTCAGATAGCGTCGTAAAATGACAACGTTTCAACAACCGGCTCCTATTACTTCAGATATTATTAACTGAAATCACAAACTAGACTGGCTTAGCAGCATTGGCATTGGCTAAATTGCCTGGGTGTCTTTCTCCCAGAGTTTTGGGGAAGTTCTTACATAAAATTTTAAAATGTTGTCCCCATTGCTAGTGTCATTAGCGGATTAGTCGTACCCTGGTGTGTCTTTGTGGGATCTTATTACTCACGGAGAAGTTTTTCGGGCCACCTTAAGTTGATGTTAAGATGGACTGTGTTTACCCAGGCTGGCTATAAGCACGTTGCCTGATTCGCTGCATTGTAGAATTTCGAAGCCAGTTTGCGGAATCTGACCTTGAGGCGCTGCAGTCCACTGATTTCGTGTAGACTGTAGGGGGTATGTTGGTGTTTCCCGCGGCATTTTGTGAGCATATCTGATGGCTCGATTTAGTATTATTTGTAGTAAATTGAGGTGTGAGTCAGCAGCACTACCCGAAACTACTGCAGCGTAATCTACTATTGGCCTTATTACGACAACGTAGAGGCGTATCCCAAGATGCGGTGGAGGTGTTGATGGGGGGTGTAGAATGGAGTATAGGACTTTCATTCTGCCCATAGCCTTGTTACGGAGGTTCCTGACGTGTGTTTTCCACGTCTGCCTCCTGTCCATAGAGACGCCTAGGTACTTTGCAGTAGGAGTCCACTCAATGTTTTCTCCAAATAAGTTGAGGGGTTGGAGGTGTGGAATGGTCCCCTCTGCTGACTATAAGAGCTTGGCTCTTTGTGGCATTGAATGCTAGCCACCATTTGGTCGCCCAGTGTTCTATATTGTTGCGCGCCTGCTGAAGCTTGGTCCTCACGTCCTCTGATGCTTCTGGTGAAGACAGCAGTGTCATCAGCGTATTGGGCAGACTCGACTTGTTCTGGTCTAGGGAGGTACGAGGTGTAGATTTTGTATAAGACAGGTCCCAGTACTGAGCCCTGTGGCACTACACTACAGATTTGATGGTCTTCACAGAGGAGACTGCGTCGTCCAATATCACGTGGAAGGTCCTATCAGAGAGGTGGCTCTTGAGAAGCCTGACGTGTGTCATGTACCAGGATTTTGTAGAGAAGGCCAGCGTGTCAGACTGAGTCAAATGCACGTGACACACCAAAGAGCACCACGCCAAAGTACTGCCTCTTGTCCATGGCTCCCATGGAAGATTCAACCACTCTGAGTAGTTGTTGCGGTGCCGAAAGGTTCGTTCGAATGCCGAATTGTTCGTCAGGCAGGATTTGTTCATTTTCTAATACCCTACGAAACGTTTTGAGGTATAATCTCTCAAAGATCTTGGAGATTTTGGGCAGTAGACTAATAGGTCTATAAGATCTAGGAGACCTCTTATCCTTGTCTGAATTAGGGACCGGTACTATCTCGACGTGTTTCCACACTTGTGTGAATTGGCCACTCTCCAGAATTTCGTTAATGGCCCCTGTGATGAAATTAACGGTGGCTGGAGGTATGTGGTTCAGTATGGTACTCCCGATCCCATCATGCCCAGCTGCTTTCTGGAGGTTGAAGTGTGAGAGGGCTGTTAGGACTTCTTCTTCCGTAATTTCTTCTGTTACGTCGTCTGCCTGCTGTTCAGCTACTAGAAATCACTGCAGTCGGTCTTCTACAAGTCTGATGCGTTCAGCATCTTGGGGTACTTCGATGGGCCGAAAGTTGGTTTCGAAGGCCTCCGCTAGTGCATCTGCTTTAGCCAAAGTCTCACAGACTACTTGATTCCCTATTATAAGCGGCAGGATCCCAGCTTTTCCGCGCATTGGCTCCTTAGTCGCCTTCCACGCAGAACCGTCTTCTGTATCGGGCCGCCGTGGCACCGTCACTGCCTTAGTTTTACAGGCAGGTGGAAGGCAGAGTTTTTGTCCGAAGACATTTACTCCATCGGAATTATGGGGTTGCAGTGCATTACAGTTGGTGTGTCTGCTTTATGGTGTCAATTTCTTAATAGTCTGAGTGGTCTTCTATGTAGGTCGGCACTAGTATCATAGCGGCCGATTGTGTTTACCACTGGGTTGTTGCATTGCCTTGTGCTTTTGTATAATGTTTCCGCCAATTGTTGAAATCTGTCCCTCAGTTTTGGTACACCGGCTGCCTCATGGAGTGCATCCGTGGGGAACCGGTGCGGAAGATGAAGGGCTCTCTTCAATGCCCTGTTTTGAATTATTTGAAGCTTTCCTATTTGACGGTCTGTAGCGTATGCCCTCACTGGACAAGCATATTCCATGATGGGGCGTACGAGAGAGGTGTATAGTTTGACTCCTGTAGATGGTGCAAGTTTGCTATCTCTATTAAGTATTGGAAATAGGTTCTGCAATCTGATGCTTGTTTTCCGTCTGATGTCGTTGATGTGGCTGATCCAATTTAATCTCTTATCGAGGGTCACCCCTAGATAGCGTACTGTGGGGGACCATGGAATATCACTACCGTACAGGTGAAGTGTTGGGTCCGGATGTGTTGGTTAACGGGCCCCGAGTCTCTTAGTTATTATAATGACTTGTGTCTTGGTTGGATTTATGTCTATACGCCACCTCCTCGCCAACGCCTCAGTAACCTGCAAGACTTCTTGTAGCCGCCGGGTGGCCAGCACTCTACTGCGGCTAGATGCCAGGTACGCGGTGTCATCGGCGTAGGTTGCAGTAAGGACACCGTTAGAAGTCGGAACATCTGCAGTATACAGTGAGTATAGCACTGGTCCAAGCACGGAGCCCTGTGGGACACCTGCTTCAATGCTTCTGTTAGAGGAGTGTGCCTTATCCACCTTCACGCTAAAAGTTCTTCCATTTAGGTATGATTTCAGCAGCTTCACGTATGGACCCGGGATGCCATGCTCGAAGAGCTTAAGCAGGAGTCCTGAGTGCCACACGGAGTCGAAGGCACGCGAGATGTCGAGGAGAACCATGGCACTGTAGTGTTTGAAGTTAAAGGCACGGGTCACCGCTTCAGTTACCCGCATCAACTGTAGGGTGGTGGAATGACCACGTCGAAATTCCAGCTGGTGGTTTGGGATGACGTTGGTGTCTTCAATGAAGGCGGACAGTCGTTTTAGGAACAGCCGTTCAAAAACTTTACTGATGGCAAGGAGTAAACTAATGGGGCCTGTAGTTCTGTGGTAGTAGCGGGTCTTTGCCGGTCTTGTGTACACCCACTATTGTTGCATGTTTCCACTGATGAGGGTAGAATTTTCGTCTCAGGATGGCGTTGAATATGGCGGCAAGGTGGACTGAAGCCTCCGGCGGTAAATGCCTGAGGAGAGTGTTGCAGATGTCATCACGCCCTGGGGCATTGAATGGGTGCAGCTTTGACAGGCATCTGGTTACTTCTTCCGGGGTGATCTCATCTATTTGATGTTCATCTTCAGCGTCGAGGAAACTTCTCAGACGTCGCTGGACTGCTGCCAAGTAGATGGGATCCACGTTGGCTTGTGATGGTATGAAGTTTTTCTCAAAGACCTCAGCTAATGCGTTGGCCTTTTCCTCTGGGGTAACGGCTAGTCCTCTTTCGCCTTGCAGTGGAGGGATTCGCTGCCTTCACCTGGTGAGTTTTCTTGTTTGCTGCCACAGAGTCCCATCGTCCAGGCGGAGCATGGATATTCTTGCGTCCCACTGTTGATTCCGGTGCAGTATCAGGGAAGCTTTAACCTCCCTTTGTAAACGATTTAACAGTCTTCTAGTCTCTGGAATTCTTGTGAGTCTCCATTCTTTAGCAATCCGGTTTTTGTGCCGGATTTCCGCTAGTAGGTGACAGCGAGAGCGAGAGCAGTAGTAATTGCGCCGGTCATTTTCTCCAGCTGCTCAGAAAGGAGGCTTATCATCTTTAGGGCAGACTCCAGCTTATTTGTAAGTCTGTCCAGTTTGTCTTGGGCATCATGGTCAATTTCGCCTGAGGTTCTTCGCTCTTGGGAGGCGGAGAGGTGACTGGTAGGTGGCTCGGCGGACGAGGTTCGCTGCTCTGACGTTGTGGCAGGTGGGTGAGTATTGCACTCAGTAGAGGCAATATGTTCTTTGCCTGAGCTGTGGCCGTCCTCTCCCGTCGGTGGTTGTTGTCTATTTGCTGTGTTGTTAGACCCATCTTTTCTCTTCCTTCTGCGGCGCGACTGGGACTTCTTCCTCACCTAGCTACTGAGCGTTTGTTCCTGCCCTGTTGTTTGAAGGTTGTCCTGGT
Organism: Vandiemenella viatica; assembly: GCA_031002005.1. Classification (NCBI taxonomy): domain Eukaryota; kingdom Metazoa; phylum Arthropoda; class Insecta; order Orthoptera; family Morabidae; genus Vandiemenella; species Vandiemenella viatica. The sequence goes on along the minus strand of JARYHS010009186.1, from coordinate 2,443,299 downwards.
GTACTGAAGATAGGGACTGTTCTTGCCTCTCTATGCCGTCAGTTGATGATGTGCGGTTTAGGGGCTTTTCTTCTATGGCTGAGATTCCTTTGAGGCAGTCTCTGGCTCTCTTGAAAGCTGGACAACCCTTGTAACTGGCTACGTGTCCTCCTCCACAGTTGGAGCACTTGGCACTGTCCCGTCCCTTCTGGGTTGTGCATTTGGTAGAATCGTGCTGGCCGGCGCACTTCACGCAAACCGGTGGCATGGACACGTGACCGAATTGTTGGCAATTGTAACATTGCGGAGGTCCGGTCGTGGCCCTGAGTTTTTCAACCATTACATTGAGGTGACAGATTCTCTCCACCCCAAAGATAGCTCTGTTTTCCTGGCAATCCGCAAGGGTCACCAAGACTCGAGATATGAAATTGTACAAGCTTGTGATATGTATATTTCCTATTGTGTACCTCATAAATAATCATACGATAAATAAATAAATAACCAAGAATAGTGGCATTAAAATGTTGCTGCCTGGGCGGCGAAGTTGGGCCACCGTTTGAACAGTAAATCCCATCTCTGAAAGTTCTTACTTAAGATCTTCAGTGGGCAAGGTTCTAGGAATGCCCCTGAAGACGACCCTGAGTAGTGGGACTGCTCCAATGGGAAACGTGTAGTATGGGACATTGCTGTCCTGCAACATCCCTGTGGCGGCTGTGTAGTCTTCTGCCGTGGTGAAGGTAAATTTTATCTTATCACCACCAGCCGTTTTGGCAGCGAAAGAGTTCTTCACAACGGCTTCAACCTTATCGTGGAGTGCCTTGTAACTGTGTTCAAATTCTACCACGATAGGGGGAATGTGTTCTGATCTCGGAACTGGTGGTGGTGCTGGTTCGGCCTGCAGGGGTTGGAATAGGTTACTGGTTTCAACAACGTTGGTGTCCAGCGCTGATGGAGGTTTACTGGTATTTTTGGGAAACACAAAGCCTTCCTCGTCAACTTGCCGGTAAGGTTGTTTCCCAACAGTTCGACTAGCTGAATTTCCCGGTTTCCACGCGGGTGGGGTGGCAGTCACTCGGTCAGTCGCCTCCTTCTTCTTCAGCGTCTTCCTATCCTTGCTAGCAACATTCCTCTCCAGCTGCTTAGTGCAGACACTGACGGTGGTGGGCGTGCCCTCTGCAGTAGGGCCACCCGCTGGCTGTACGTCCCTTCTCGGATGTTTGGTAGTTTGTGCAGCAAGAGGCGATATGCGCCTCTTTGCTACGCGTGGTTCACCCCGTCCATGTGGGGGCTGAGGCGTCAGCATGAGAGTTGATTGGGATGTGTCCTTCCTCGCATCAGGGTTCTCACTATTCGTCGATTCCGTCTCGTTCTCATTTTCTTCAGATGAGGTTGAGCGCGGAGAGTTGATGAGGTTGTCAGACGCCGACGTACAGGATGGGTTCACTTCCATCTCGTTCTCTTCCGGAGGAGGCGAGCGCGGAGAGTCGCTGTAGATGTCGGGGGCCGAAGCGCAAGAAGTGCCAATCGGACCAGACATTTTTTAGGTATAAGGCCTAAAGGGAGTATTGTTCCGGTCCGTTGTTGTCACCATAAGGTTGCCCGAACCGGAAACAACCCTATAAACTCGCACCAGAGGGTTCCACTCCCGCAGGAGTGGGCCGTGTGGCGGTAAATCCCTACTAGCTCGGAAAGGGAGGGCCAAGGATGTCCCCAAAGAAGAAGAAGCAGCTCACTATATTCTTCGCTGGAGCAAACAGTGCCCGCATACGCGAGCAAAAGTTAGCTAACCTTAGTGCACTGGTATGCGTACCGCGAGGCCCCGGCTCCAACCGGGTCCGCGATGGCCGAATACGAGCTAGGCCCGGAACGGAGCTGCCAAAACTTGTGTGGTCTCGCAGATGGCCGAATACGAGCTAGTCCCGCTACAGAGCTGCCAAAACTTGCGCAACCCTGGCGGATCATTCTCGAGTACGGTGTTGTTCGAGGGCTGCTTTTATCTCTCGCCGCTACCTGTTTATAGCTCTCTTCACTGTGGGGTCCCTGGTAATCTGCCACACCCTTGTAGCTCTATTCTTGATGGAGATTGCCTCCTTGATGACAGGTGGAAGTTATCTGGAGCGGGTTGGCGGCGTTCTGGAAGCAGGTGTAGCTACTTCAACAGCCTCGTTAATCCACGTGGCTAAGATAGCCATGGCGACATCCGGGCCTGTATTTTCCGGTTTCGCGGCCTCTTGGACATGTCTGGTAAGTTGTTCCTTGTACACGTCCCAGTCAGTACGTCTCAGGTTGTGGTGTCGTCGCTCTCTCCGTGCCAGGATATCTGTACCCAGGTAGAATATGACAGGTTGTTACACCAATATTGTGGTGGAGTCCTTTTGTGATGGCTATGTCCAGTACATCTGGCAAACCATGGTTGAAGATGGTGGGTTCGGTTGAACCCCGTTGTGAGCTTCGCTTACGTGCAGGAGCCGACGTCCAGTGATATTCGTAATCCTGGAATTCCAAGCATTGAAATCCCCTGCCATAATGATGTTGCCTCGCAACCGAAGGAGCGCAGCTACATCATCTTCAGCTAGGAGTCCCCTGGGAGCTCTGTAAATGGCAATGAGTACCAGTCAGCCCCGAGAGATCTCGATAGTCACACCCTTTGCTTCAATGGTCGCTAACTCTGGTAGGACTATCGGGTAGTGTCTGATCGTGTTGCTTATGTAGATGGCTGTGCCACCCCCGGCTGTCAGACGGTCGTTCCTGTAGCATGCATAATTTGGTACAGTTGCTTCAATGCCAGGCTTCAGGTGGGTCTCATTCACTTGACAGGCGTCAATGCCCTCCTCTATTATGAAGTCTCTGAACTCTCCTAACTGGTGACAAAGGGCGTTGCCATTCCACGAGCACATTTAAATGTCTTCAATTCTGGCCATTGTGCAGGTTTGTTGGATCTTTGCGGGCAGCTTCGAGAGCTAACTGAACTACAGCAGGAATTTGACGCGGGATATCTTGGATCATGGGGATGACTGCTTGCAGCCACGGTTATACCATGTTAAGCATTGGGTTGTCATTCTGCTGACTTTCTGTATTCTGTGGGCGGTTTCTTGCTGAGCCCTTTCTTGCGTGGTCCGGTTGTCGCTTCCCATGCGCATCTGTTTTCCTCCTGTCATTGTCGGAAGGGTGCATTTGTAGGCGGAGGGTTACGTCCTGGTTTTAATTTGTCTGTATCAGTCTGCGAGTCTCTTGCGTTCGGACTGGTTTCCATTTCCGCATATGTAGCACTCGTTGTTGAGTCCTTAGCATTCTGGCTAGCATTTGATGCCTTGTCTTGTTTCATCTTCTGCCTCTGTTGTTTCCTAATGGCAGTGAGGTACAATGAGTAATTGGCTTTTTGCCTTTCCTCGAATCTACCTGGAGCTTTTTACGTGCTGGCCGCCACAGTTTAGACACTTAGGTGGTGTATCGCTATTTCTTAATACTACAGTCTTTCGAGGAGTGTTCCCCTGCACACTTCACACATTTGGCAGGCATTGAGCAGTGCCTGGCAACATGACCTACTCCCTGACTATTAAAACAATGGGGAGGACCCCTGTCACAAAAGCATTCAACCACAAACAATACTGTGCCATGGTGATGCTTGAAATCTCACGAGCATTTGATTCCGTATGGCACTCGGGCCTCCTACTTAAGCTATATGAGCAGGGTATCCCGGGACCATACGTGAAATTAATAAGATCATATCTGACAGATCGCACTTTCAGTGTTCGAGTCGACAGAGCCTTCTCAAGTGTAAGAATAGTGAAAGCCGGTGTTCCCCAAGGCTCTGTTTTGGGCCCGACTTTATACTCATTATATACTGCTGATGTCCCCACATCCAATGGTGTTTTGGTCGCAACATACGCAGACGATACCGCTTACCTCGCAGCCAGCCGCAGCAAAATTTTAGCCATTCGCCGTCTTCAGGAAGTCCTCCAGGTAACAGAGAGCTGGGCCCGGAGATGGAGAATTGATATTAACCCAGCCAAGACACAGGCAATAATCATCAGCAAAAGACTTGGGCCCCGTCGGCAACGTCAACCGGACCCCGTTCTTCACCTTCATGGTAACGACATACCCTGGTCAGCTACTGCACGCTATCTAGGAGTGTTGCTAGACAGGAGACTCACCTGGCAAGCCCATATTAATGACATCCGCAGGAAAGCAAGCATGAGGCTTCACAGCCTATACTCGCTGCTTAACAAAAACAATAATCTAGCCCCAAGTACTGGCATTAAGATATACACCACCCTTGTAAGACCAATTATAGAGTACGCCTGTCCAGTGTGGGCATACGCTGCTGACAGCCATATACTCAGATTACAAACAATACAAAACAGGGCACTGAAGAGAGCTCTACATCTTCCAACCAGTTTTCCAACCTATGCACTCCATGAAGCCACTGGAGTTCCATATCTTCACGACAGGTTCAAACAACTAGCCAAAGCTTTCTAAAAAAGTACACATGGAAGCAAAAACCCTGAAGTCCACAATATCGGTCGCTATGATACAACAATTGATCGTCATAAGAGACCATTAAATTTAATCAAATAATATACACCACCGTGAAGCCACTCCAACAGTGAAGAATTGCACCATCCATATACTTTTGGAGGCAATGTCTTCGGACAATATCCTCCACCTCCACCTGCCCTCTAAGAAAAGGCAGTAATTGGTGCTGTGCTGCTGCTCTTACTACTTAGTTTTTAAATTGTAACTTTGAGGGCATATAGGGCAGTCATTTTGAAAATGCCCCGGTTTTCCTCAGTGTCAGTAAGTACAACCAGGACCAGCGGGACCTCTTGGTTGGTCTTGGAAGAACGTAGCCTTACCACAGTTCTTGCGGCATACCTCGTCTGCCGTACCTTGTCGTTTGTCACTGCCGTTCTTTTTCTTGATGTAACAGACTGGTCACCTAGTCTGCTTCCTCGTGTGATGTACATTCGCTATAATAATAGTCCATGTTGGATTCAGAGATAGAATCCGCATTGATACGCTGGTCTAGGCCCACATCGATTTCACTGTTGAGATGCTGCAATGACGATGAAGCCATGGGTTCAGGAGTGTTGTGCTGGCCCGTGTTAACGCCACAGGGTTCCTGGTGTCAGGCACAACCTTAACTCTCACCCCAGGGCGTCCCACCTCGCCTGGAAGTTGGCGGTGTGGTGGTGGATCTCTAGCGCTCTGAGGGCACGGTGGACAAGCCAAGACTCACCCCAAAGAACAAGGAGAACGTCCACCTTCACCTTCGCTGTCTAATCGCTTCAGAGATCGCATAAACTAGTTAGAGGTTTAGCTCACAGGCATATGCGAATACTGACAAGATTGAGTTGTTGTTACTGGCTTAGCAGATAAGACAAGACAACAAATGGCTGGGGAAGAGATTTTTCCAGAGTGTGGGGAAGTTTTTGCGTTATAACGCATCACCCTCCATTTTAATGTTGCGCTGGCATTACTTATTTGTCATTCATGGAATTGTCGGTACAGGTATTGCTCCATTACGGGTGATCAAGGAGTTTCCTTGGCCACCTAAGTCTCTGATCATAGATGGGCTCGGCAACCAGTGCGTTAATCAAAGAGTTGGCCGAGTGCTGGCTCTTTTCTTAAAACTGCGCTGCCAGATTCTGAAAGCGGCTCCTAAGTTTGGGAAGTCCGCTTATTCGGTGGAGGTCCTAAGTTCGCGTTGGCCTAGGCATCAGTGGTCTGGGAATGCTTTCGTCCCAGAGTGTGCGGTAGTTCTTGCGCGTTGCGCATCTCCTACCAGATGTTATGGTTGTTATAGTGTCATTATTTGTCTTTATGGGATTTGACAGATCCTGTTGATTTGCGTTCTTTGGATATGTTTGGATGTGTTATCTCTGTTCTTATTGGCTTATCCTATCCTGTTAATGTGCAAGATCACGTGGGTCGTCGTCATGTGGTATCTTGTGGTATCTTTGTACTGCACATGAGTGTTCAGCTGCTGAATCAGCGGATTAGGGTACTGGGGACTTTGAAGATAGAACTTTTTTACTGAAGCTTTGAAACGTTATTTAAGGGTTGGTAAGCCATTTTCATGGTGGAGTAAAGCTGTCGGAGTATCTCTAGGTAGTTTCCACGGTTCTGCACACGTTGAAGAGGCTTGATGTTGGTGGGGGCTGCGTTTTCCCACACCATAGCAGCATATTAAAGGATACGCCTTATTGTGGATGTGTAGAGGGTTCCTCACTTTGATTATACATTTATCTTTATATATAAAGATGAATGTGTTTGTTTGTTGGTTTGTTTGTTTTTTGTTTGTTTGTCAGCTTGTTTGTTCTTCATACAAATCCACCGTTTTCATCCGATCTCAATGAAACTTTGCACACTTATCCTTTGAAACAAGAAGAAAAATACTGTATACATTTGGTTGAAAAATTATCTGTATAAATAACACATTTTTTCTCATAACTTCGAAAAACGGCGATAGAGAGACACGTTGGATATGGACGTTTCCGTACCGTATTTCCGAGTAGTTCGCTGGCAGCTCAGTGGCTAAAGAGCTTGCTTACGAACGTCGTGGTCTCCGGTTCAAATATCCATGGAGGCTAAGATTTTTAAAAATTGTTTTTGATCGTAAGAGTCACGGTTGGGCCGTTGGTTATTCGGATTGGATTTTAAACTGTAGATATCACAAAGGTAGGGGTGCAATCTGAGGCAATTCGTAGGTAGTCTTGCAATACAGTAGAGGTACACTTTTTTACGTTATATTGATCCATCAGGGGTGATTCGTAGTCAGTGTGTGTGTAATCTGCAGTAGAAATACTATAAATGCGGAAGTAAGTCTCAGTCTTATGTTACGTTTTGACAATTAAATGCCTATACCGATATTAACGGAATTTGACAAGAAAATCTGTCGGGAGGGCACTGGACTTTGTTTGTTCTTCATACAAATCAACAGTTTTCATCCTATCTCGATGAAACGTTGCACACTTATCCTTTGAAACAAGGAGATAAATACCGTCTACATTTGGTTGAAAAATCATCCGTAAAATAATACATGTTGTCTCATAATTGAAAAATTTCCCGTCGAGTCGAAGTTGTCCGGTTCAAATAGTGCAATTAGGAGCAGAGATATTCGTAATTAAAATGAAAGAAATGATGCCGAATTATTCGTAACTTGAATTGTGTCAATACTCTGCAGTATGCCACGATAATCGGCAATACTCCGAGCGCCCCAGCGGACTCGTCTCTAGTCCGTCCGAGCAGAGCTCAGCCCATGTAGCTCTATAGCCATATAGCCACTTCACTAGGCAGTTGGCGCTTTAGCTCAGGGGTACCGCGCTTGCCTGTCAAGCGTGCAGCTCGGGTTCGAATCTTCGTCACCGCAACTACGATTATTTAACTCACTTTTCTTCAACTTTCCAGTGTGTTCTGGGCCATCTATCTATTCTTTGGTAAAACAAGAATAATATTTATATATAAAGATAAATGTATGTTTGTTTGTTTGTTCTTCATACAAATCCACAGTTTTCATCCGATCTCGATGAAACTTTGCACACTTATCCTTTGAAACAAGGAGAAAATACTGTCTATATTTGGTTGAAAAATTATCTGTATAAATAACACATGTTGTCTCATAACTTCGAAATACGGCGATAGACAGACACGTTGGAAATAGACGTCTCCGTACCGTGTTTCCGTGTAGTGGACTGGCAGCTCAGTAGCTAAAGCGCTTGCTAACGAACGTGGTGGTCTCCGATTCAAATCTCCATGAAGGCAAAGATTTTTTTAAAATTGTTTTTCATCGTAATTGTCAGGCCTGGGCCGTAGGTTAGTCGGATTGACTGTTAAACTGTAGATATTAGAAAGTTAGGGGTGCAATGCATCTACATATATACTCTGCAATTCACAAAATTGTGGGTGGCAGAGGGTGCTCAGCACCAAAGCTAATCTCTTGGCTGTGCATTCCAATCCCTAATGGTACGAGGGAAAAAAGAATTCATATAAGAATCAGTCCGGCACCTTATTTCTCTAATTTTATCTTTCCTGTCCTTCCGACTCAAATAGGTTGGTGGAAGAAGTATTTCACTACACTCATGAGTGAAAGTTGGAGTACGCATGTTTTCCAATAAGTTTAAACGAAACGTGTGTCGTCTATCAACCAGAGACTCCCAACCTAATCTACTAATCAGTTCTGTGACGCTTTCATAAGGACTGTAGCAAGCGGTCACGAATCGAGCGGCTCTTCTCTGTACTTTCTCTATACTTTCAATCAATCCCTTACGAAACGGGTCCCAAATGGCACAACAATAATCCAAATGTGGACGCACAAGAGATTTGTACGCTATCTCCTTTGTTTGTTCATTACAATTTTTCAAGATTCTACCTATGAATCGCAGACTAGAATTTGCTCTACCTACTAAAGAATTAATGTGTATGTCCTATTTCATGTTCCTTTGTACTGTTACTCCCAAATATTTAATAGAATCGACCATATCAATAACTGTATTGTTTAACTCGTATTTCTGAACAATCGGATTGTTTTTGTTAGTTATGCTCATTGTCTTGCACTTTTTTACAGTTTAGAGTAAGTTGCCACTCAGCGCACCAAGCCAAAATAACATCCAGATCACGCTGAATTTCTAAGCAATCGGCCAAAGTTCTTACTTCCCTATAAATAACCGCATCATCAGCAAACAATCTAAAAAGGCTTTTCACTTTGTCTCCGAGATCGTTTATAAAAATTAAGAAAAGAAGTGGTCGGTCCTATTACACTTCCTTGAGGTACCCCCGATGTAACATCTAGACTAGAAGAACTTTCTCCTTCAACGACAACATACTGCGACCGACCAGTTATAAAATCCTTTATCCATTCACAAAGCTGATCCGATATACCGTACGCTCGAAGCTTCGCTAAAAGGCGGTTGTGTGGCACAGAGTCAAAGGCTTTCTGGAAATCTAAAAAAATTGCATCTTCTTGTGAACCTGTATCGATAACTTTCATTACGTCATGTGTAAATAGGGCCAGCTGTGTTTCACATGATCATTTCTTGCGAAATCCATTTTGATTTGTTGTAAGCAAATTATTATAATCTAGAAAATTCATAATGTTCGAGCATATAATATGCTCCATAACTCTACTACAAACAGATGTTATAGATATGGGACGATAGTTCCCAGGATCACTTCGATCACCTTTTTTGAAAATCGGAGTTACTTGCGCGATTTTCCAGTCTGAAGGTACTTTTCGCTCTTCTAATGATTTACTGAATACTAGCATTTGCCCGCTGCTTCACGCGCGCGTGCCTTGGCAGGTGTAGAAATTATTTACCGATTTTATTCTCTTATCAGACATTAACGTGGAAAGGCATGAACTGTTAATGTATTCTGAATAGTTTCGTTTGTTTCGGTTAATACGTTAGGTTCGGTTTTCATACTGATGTCAGAGAGTTGTTTTATTCATATTTTAACGTGATGCAATTGATTCAATAGTAGAAAAGGTTCCTGAAAAATTAACAGTAGTAATTCGTGGTTGTAATTATTGTGCAAAGTATAAACATTTATTGTTTAGAAAGGCTTTTATTTTTGCGTTATAAGTAAATAAAGCAATGCTTAAGAGAAATAATATACTATCTTCAGCATACTTCGTAGGTCACTCATTGTAATGCCTCTGTGTAGACCAAGTTTCTGGTCTGATTGTTCATTGTACATATGTACAGGCGTGATCTGCCACTCACCCTGAAGCAAGCAACGTATAGCTGGCCGTGCGATAAACATGGTGTCCGAAGATCAATGCCTACGGTTCCTAGTGTCTGTCCCTGAGACTTGTTAATTGTCATGGCAAAACATAACGTTACGGGAAATTGTAGGCGCTTAAATTTGAACGGGAAGTTTGAAGGAACCAATGGTATTCGTGGAAGGAATACTTCTTCTCCTCGTCCACATCCTGTTAAAATAACGGCCTCAATGATGTTTTTGTGCAATGATTTCACCAGAAGTGGATATAATGAAAAATATTGTTTCCATGATACTTAACTAAAAAAAGTTTATTTTTAAATGTGGATACCGAGGATTGAAACATAACCGCGGTGCCATAAATTTATGTAAATATAGCAGTAATCTACGACTTAGTCCTCTTGGAAGTGTGCTGAAATATAAAAATTCGTTACCAATAATCACAGCATCTCAATTTTTCTGATTTATTTATTTTTTGTTGTTTTTTATTTTTTTTGTTTTTTTATTTTTTTTTTGTTTGGATATTGGTTTTATTTTATGTTGATACACCATCAATTATTCCTGCTTTAAAATATAAATTTACGTGAATTGGAGCTACTTTTGATTTCAAATCGTCGTATCATTACTGTCATTATTTCAGTCAGATATAATTAATCCAAAAATGTCGAGATGTGATCATGGTACAGTTTATCTAGTAACGTGCATGTAACTGAAACAATTATTTCTGAGTGGCAACATTATGGCAAGTTGTGAATCGCTTGAAATGCAACCTGACAGCTGATATGATGCTTTGTTATAGGCCTAAGAGACGATGCCTGCAGCTTTATAATCTACGTAGTGTAGCATTAGGATATGAAACATTTTTAATTTAAGTTTCTTTCAATATAGCCGTATTTTCTATGTAATTATTTCAGTCGCATGTAAGTACCTGGCGAAACAACAGCCTGGACCAGATGACAATTGACTCGTTTTGTTTAGCATCAGGCATAACGGGTTTAGTTTTAAAATTTACGCGGTGTAGAATAGAATTTTAGGATGCCTAGTTATATTTGAAATAAAAATTCGTTACCAATAATCACAGCATCTCAATTTTTTCTGATTTATTTATTTTTTGCTGTTTGGATATTGGTTTTTATTTTATGATGATACACCATCAATTATTACTGCTTTAAAATAGAAATTTACGTGAATTGGAGTTAATCTTGGTTTCAAATCGTCGTATCATTATTGTCATTATTTCAGTCAGATATAATTAATTCAAAAATGTCCAAATGGATCACGGTACAGTATATGTACTAATGTGCATGTAACTCAAGCAATTATTTCTGAGTGGCAAAATTATCGCAAGTTGTAAATCGATTGAAATGCAACCTGGACAGTTATGACAGCTGATATGCTTTGTTATAGGCCAAAGGGACGATGCTTTTAGCTTTATAATTTACGTGGTGTAGCATTAGGATAAAAATTATCGCAAGTTGTGAATCGATTGAAATGCAACCTGGACAGTGATGACAGCTGATATGCTTTGTTATAGGCCAAAGGGACGATGCTTTTAGCTTTATAGTTTACGCGGTGTAGCATTAGGATATGAAAATTTTTTTATTTGAGTTTCTTTCAATATATCCGTATTTTCTATGTAATTATTTGAGTCGCATGTACCTGAATTTTCGGATGCCTAGTTATATTTGCACGTTATAGCCACGAGACATATTAATCGAATAAAGTACTTCCAAATATGTGCAATTCCGCACAAGTCATTATGAAAGAAGTATGTTTTATTACTTGCTGATATTTATAATAGCTGTTTTTCAGACATCGCTCTTCGAGAAAAAACTGAATTTCGTATTAAGTATTGGCTTATTGTGGCTGTATTGTACAGCGTTCACTTAGCAATTTTGTTCCAGAGACAAACTGTATAACAGTCTACCAGAGACAATACATGTCTTCAATATTAGTAATTCAACAGACCTGTTACGATTCAAGTAAATGCTGATTATACTTGATTCACGTATTCTTTTTATTTTGAAGTACTGCGGTCCAGAAAAATGAATCGCAGAAGTAAAAAAAAAAAAAAGTAAATCCTAAATTTTGTCATGTCTCTTTATGAAAGGAGTGACCGTCTGAATGTGTATAATTATCTGTGGTCTACAGTTTCACATTTCTGAAGTTTTTTACTGACTTGCTTCTTCCCATGGTACATATTAGTCGTTAGCTACTTCTGCAGATGTTGATCAGCAACATTAGCTTTAAAAATTTGGAAACACCATGCAAATTGATGCGGTAGTTTTTGCGTTATTAGAGATCAAGCCTCACTACAAACGCAGCTTGCTTACAGATTTATAATAGTATAGATATCAGACAGAAATGGCCCGATTTCTGCAGCATACTCTGAAAATCCTCTTACTGGAATTCCATCCAGGCCCGGTGCTTTCCCCCACTTCAGGAGCTCTTAATTGCTTAACGATACCTGCAGTATCTATTCGTAATGATTCCATCACCGACTCGCCACGGCGTGGGAAAACGGGAATACTATCTTATGTTCACTTGTAAATGAATTTTTGAATACAGTATTTAGTACGTTAGCTTTATCGCGGCTTTCATTTAACCTCGGAACCTTCACGAATTAGTGCTGGAATATTGCTGTTGGTACAATTAACTTTTCGTACATACGACCAAAATTTCTTTGGGTTTTCTGTGAGACACTTAGAGAGAGAGAGTTGGAGTGAAAATCGTTAAAGGCCTCGCGCATTACATTCTTATACGTCCTCTTAAATCAGCTAAGGTTTTCTAAATCGCTGCGACACCCCTTCCTTCTTGAGCGTGCGTGTATTTTCATTTGTTTTTGAGTAATCTTTTGAGTTCGCATGTGTACCACGGTGGATCATCCTCTCCCTTTATTGTCCGCTTTGGTATATGTGTTTCCATGCGAGGCAAATCGTAGGTGTACACTTTTTACGTTATAATGATCCCTAAGGTGTTGTTCGCAGTCAGTGTGTGAGTGTGAACCACAGTAATATTATTATAAATACGGAAGTAAGTCTCTGTCTTTTTGCTATGTTTTGACGACTAAATGGCTATATCGATATTGATGGAATTTGATAAGAAAATCTGTATCAAGGGCGCAGGATATTTTTTTCCGGTATGATTAACAGTTGTAGTCACGAAATTTTGAGACCTTATCGAATGGTGACAGAAATATGTTGGAACTTGATTCTCTTCAAGAAAGACAGGTTCGACGATACAATTATATAGTGATAGCTTTCCTGTCATATTATTCCGACTCGATATTGTTTGGGACCAATCCTTCGTTACCAACAACCTTCTATATTTAATTCTTAAAAAAATTCTTAATCCACGCGTACGAAGTCGCAAGTATGGGTTAGTATTCTTTAAAATATGATCTGTGCCTGCTGTACAGTTCTTATTTGAGAAGAGTTATTAGCAACTCTGACGCGGCTGTTGGGGAGACGGAGCATCTGTGGTTGTTTGGGTTGCCAAGCAGTTTTTGATGGCAGAGAGAAGAGAGATTCTGCTGGAAGAAAATATCGTTGTATTGTTATTTGGAGTTAGTGTAAGGTATTCAGTATGAAGATATGAAAAATAAACGTTTTTACTGAATATATAATTTATTAATATAGCAGGAAATCTTTTAAAATGGCACCGCGTGACTATGACAAAGAATTTGTTATCTAATTCTGTAATAAAAGAAACTTGCAATCTTCGGAAAAGAGGTAGGATAAGAAAGACAATTTAAATTAATCAAAATAGCGACAAGGTGCAGTTCATTTACAATAATGACGGAAATTTTGTCAGATTTAAAAACAAAAACTTTATTGACGTAAACGTGAGAAACAACAGAACTCATTTTTTTTTTAAATAGAGATAATAAGATTGTATGATGCTTTCCTTATAATGAAATTTTAAAACATTCATCATAAAAGAGTAGTCAATTATTCATCTTTACATGTGCGAGCATTAGATTTTAAGTGAGTATTGTGAAATTTGTTTATGTACAGGTAATATGTGATTTTCATGATGGTTTGGAATTTCTGTACGGCGTTTCATTTTCATTACTGCGTGCTCGCCGAGTATAATTCTTACGATAATTGTAACGAAATTTCTGCTATTTGTTTGTGTGTGTGGGTGGTTTTTTTTTATCATGAAGGGTGAAGTTTTAAAATCAAATAGAGATCATGTAGATGTTCATGATCAAAATAGCAAAAATATAAGGGTTTCGAGGAATGTAGACAGTGATTTAGGTCCAGGGTATGAGTATCATGATCGATTAGAACTCGAAGAGGATGATACTGGTGTTTTTCATGACGTCCCAGTAGCTAGCTTCACCGAAAAAAATATCACGGGGAAGAGAGTACTTCCGTGGAAAAAATGCTAGCAATGATTCTGCAAGGACAGAAGAAGATGCAACTGAAGATGGAAAATATTAGTAATAGTCTACAACAAACGTTACGACTGTGGGAAGAAGGAAAGAAGACGAAATTGATAGCTGGATTAAACAAGTAAGAAGGTCCTGCGAAGACAAGTTACGTATGGGAATTGAAGAGGATGAGAGAGAAGAAAACGGTGAAAATCGGCGAGATGACGACGAAGAAAACAATACAATGTGTGAGAATAGTGGACCAGTAAAATGGTGGGGATGTCAAAAGCAGACAGAGGAGAAATATGAAATTAACTATGATGGAAAGGATATAGTGGAAGAAGACGAGATAATTAACGTGGCAAGAATGGATAAATTGGACAGTAACGTGGGAAATACAGAAGTAGAGACGGAAAGGAAAGATGAAGCGGTTATTAGTTGCACTAGAAATGACGACAGAAATTTATGGTTTGGGAATTGAAATGAACGATGGAACTGAAGACAAGAAGAGTTATGTAGATACTGAAGAAGAGGTAGAAAGTGACGAAGAGATAAGTAGTGAAGAAGGAAAGAATGTAAAATGCTTTCTCATAAAGAAACAAAAAGAATGTGAAGATGAAAAAGAAGAGTCAACTCGAGGCAAAGTGAAAGCGAAGAGAGGTCTCGATGTATATGATGAGGGCCGCAACATTATAAAATACGAAAGGAAGAAGGGTGGCGGAGAGTGCAAGAAAGATGAAGCAACGAAGGGAAAAGTGAAAATGAAAGGGAAATGATAGTTTCACCAAAAGTGTAAGAGGATCTTTCAGAAAAAGACATGTGATCGGCGCGCATGATAATCAGAAAGTAGGTGATCTAGTACTTGAGAACGCATGAAAAATCCAGTTGTATAAATGCCCAGATAACCAATTTTTTTTCATGTTTTCGAGTTACCTTACAAAATCGCGGAAAACCTCATCAGAATACATATTTCCTTCAATATCTAAAATCTGGGAAGCATTTGATTTAAAAAAAAAAAATTAGTGACTTAAGATTGTACAAAAAATAATTATTTGACAATTTATCACATAAAATGAGTAATTTTAGTGACAAATTGGCAGGAGGGATATGTAAGGAAACGAAGTTTCCTCACTTTGATTATACATTTATATTCTTTAGAATATGATCTGTGCCTGTTATACAGTTCCTATTTGAGAAGAGTTATTAGCAATTCTGACGTGGCTGTTGGGGAGACGGAGCATCTGTTGTTGTTTGGGTTGCCAAGCAGTTTTTGATGGCAGAGAGAAGAGAGATTCTGTTGGAAGAAAATATCGTTGTATTGTTATTTGGAGTTAGTGTAAGGTATTCAGTATGAAGATATGAAAAATAAACGTTTTTACTGAATAGATAATTTATTAATATAACAGGAAATCTTGTAAAGTGAGCCTTTTATGTAAGGTGACACCCAGGTAACGAGTAGTGGTGGACCATTTGATGTCTTCACCGCGTATCTTGATGTTCTGAAGGGAGAGGACCGATCTTCTGGTGATAATTATAGCCTGGCTCTTAACTGCATTAAACGCCAGACACCATTTATTTGTCAATAATTCAATTTGGTCACATCCTCATTAGAGCTTGGTCACATTTTGTGTTGCCCTAATACTCTTGGTAATAGGGAACGTGCGTCCAGCCAAGTAGTTTTTAACCGACTTCAAAAAAGGAGGAGGTTCTCAATTCGTCTGTATTTTTTTGTATGTATGTTCAGCGATATCTTCGCCAATTTTGAACCGATTTAAATGAAATTTTTTTAGTGGATAGGGTATACCTCCAAAGTTGTCCCATATGAATTTCATTGAGAAACCACCCCTTCTACCCACTTCCATCCCTTAATTTTTATACAAATCCACATTTTTTATTCAATCTCGATGATGAAACTTTGGACGTTATAGCCAAAAATAAAGAGAAAAATACTATCAACTTTTGGTTTAAAAAAACTGAACCCCTCTCCCCCTATCCACCCCCTTAATTTTTGCTAATTTTCTTTATTCAAAGCTACAATCGACACTATTTAACTGATCTCCATTAAAGTTGGCAATTGCATGTAGTTCTTCATGGAGAAGGTTCTGACAACAAAAAAAAATTAAAAAAAAATAAATAAATAAAAACCACCCCTCTCCACTTTACACCCCTTAATTTTATAGAAAACTACATTTCTTATCTCATTTTTATTGAACTTTGCCCATGTATACTTTAAAACAAAGAGAAAAATCCTGTCAATATTTGGTCTGCCCAAGCTCAACCCCCTTTAATTATTGTTAATGTTCTTCATAAAAAGCTACATTCGACATCGTTTGACCGATTATCATCAAAGCTGGCATATACATGTAATTTTTCATGGAGAATCTGAGCAAAAAATAAATAAATAAAAAACCACCCCTCTCCACTTTACATCACTTAATTGTTATACAAGCCCAATTTTTTATCCGATTTAGAAGAATTTTTGGACATGTATAGTCAAAAATAAAGAGAATAATACTGTAACTTTTGGTTTGAAAAAATGAATCTCTCTCCCCCCCACCCCCTACATTTTTACCAATGTTCTTTATACAAAGCTACAGCCAACACCATTTAACTGGTCTCCATTAAAGTTGGCATATACATGTAATTTTTCATGGCGAAGGTTTCTGACAAATAAAACATTAAATAAATCAAAAACCACGCCATGTCTACCTTTACACCTCTTAATTTTATAGAAATCTGCATTTCTTATCTGATTTTTATTGAACTTTGCCCGTGTATACTTTAAAACAAAAAGAAAAATCCTGTCAACATTTGGTTTGCCAAAGCTCAACCCCTTTCCCTCCTTCAACCCCATTAACATTTGTCAATCGTTTGACCGATTACCATGAAAGTTGGTGCTAATATGTATTTTTTCACGAAGAAGGTGTCTGACCAAAAGATCTAAAAACCACCCCCCCCGCCATTAAACCGCTTAATTTTTATACACAACCACATTTTTATCCAGTTTAGAGTTTTTATGTACAAGATTTCTGACCAAAAAATAAAATACAAAACCCACATTTTAATTAGATTCGGTGGAACTTCGCATGCGTATACTTTAAAACAAATACAAAAAGAAAAATACTGTCCACATAACATTCACAAAAACGCAAACCCTATCCCCTTTCTACCCATTTAATTACTGTCAATGTTCTTTACCATATCTTTCTGATTTTGAAGGAAGTATGCACATGTATACTGCAAACAAACGGAAAAATACTGTCTATATTTGGTTTCGAGAGTCAAAACTCCACTCCTTTCTTTCCATCCTTTAATATATAGTTTATATCCGATTCTGAAGGAAATTTGCACACATAAACTTTAAAACATACAGAACAATTGTGTTTAAATTAGGTTGCAGAAGCCCAACCCCTCTCCCTTCTACGTCCACCCTCCTATTTTCCAATGTTCTTTACAGATACCCACAGTTTTATCAGATTTCCATGGAACACTGCACATGTATACTTATAAACAAAGAGAAACATAGTGTCTACATTCTATTTACAAAGCCCTACCACTCACTCCCGTACCCCATTTAAATTTTGCAAATGTTCTTTACACAAAGCTACAGTTTTTATCTAGTTTTGATGAAAATTTTCACATGTATACTTTAAAGCAAAGAAAAATACTGCGCACTCTAGCTTTAGAAAAAAACAAACTACTCTTCGTTTCCACACACCTTAATTGTTTTTATACACACCTACAGTTTTATAGGATATCAATTGAAATATACACACGTATACTTTAAATCAATCAGAAAAGGCAGTCTACATTTGGTATACATAAGCCCAATCACACTTCCCCATTACCCTCAGCCCCTTTTAATTTCCAATGTTCTTTAAAAAATCCACAGTTTTAAATCTCATCAATATCGATTAACCAATTTTAATTGATGGCATAATATTTATATAATAAATGTTATAATGTCTCAACATGTACTTCAGATTTCAACTTGGATCCCAAGCTTTCACGTTGTGAAGACCAATTAAAGATGTATATTTTCTGTGTGATACCGGAGCAAACAGATATATTCCAGAGACAGATTTCTGTATGTGGTATGTATTAATGCCCAGATGTTACATGTTTCGGTTATCGACCAGCAGCTTTAACAGATGTTATGATACGATCGAAACATAGTCTGGACCAAAATGTAAACTGACATTCCTTAACACAACACTCAATTCACCTCGTTCTGGAAATTTTTGGGGTATATAAAGACAGAATTCTTCTTTGAAAGCAAGCGGTTTAACCCCTGAGTTACCAGGAAGCTCGCAAAATGGGAACTGCTACAGCATA
Source organism: Vandiemenella viatica (assembly GCA_031002005.1). Lineage (NCBI taxonomy): Eukaryota > Metazoa > Arthropoda > Insecta > Orthoptera > Morabidae > Vandiemenella > Vandiemenella viatica. The sequence goes on along the minus strand of JARYHS010009186.1, from coordinate 2,424,890 downwards.
TTTAAAATACAAAACAAACTAAATCAAAAAAAACTATCCTGGCTCCGCTTTCCCTCAATATTTGTACAGAACCACATTTTAATCCGATTCGGTGGAACTTCGCATGTGTATACTTTAAAACAAATAGAAACAGAAAAATACTGTCCACATAACTTTCACAAAAACTCAAACCCTATCCCCCTTTCTACTCCTTTAAATCTACCATTCCTTTCTGATTTTGAAGGAAGTATGCACATGTATACTGCAAAACAAACAGAAAAATACTGTCTACATTTGGTTTCGAGAGTCTTAACTACACTCCTTCCTTTCCATCCTTTATTCTACAATTTCTATCCGATTCTGAAAGAAAATTGCACACGTAAACTTTAAAACATACAGAACAATTGTGTTTAAATTACGTTGCAGAAGCTCAACCCCTCTTCCCTTCTACCCTCACCTCTCCTAATTTCCAATATTCTTTATAAGATACCCACAGTTTTATCAGATTTTCATTGAACATGGCACATGTATACGTAAAAACAAAGGGAAACATAGTGTCTACATTCTGTTTACAAAACTCTACCACTCACTCCCTTACCCATTTAATTTTTGAAAATGTTCTTTGCACAAAGCTACAGTTTTTATCTGGTTTCGATGGAAATTTTCACATGTATACTTTAAACCAAAGAGAAAAATACTCCCCTCACTAGCTTTACAAAAACCAAACTGCTCTTCATCTCCACAAACACCATAATTGTTTATATACACACCTACAGTTTTATAGGATATCAATTGAAATATACACACGTATACTTTAAATCAATCAGAAAAGGCAGTCTACATTTGGTATACATAAGCCCAATCACACTTCCCCTTTACCCTCAGCCCCTTTTAATTTCCAATGTTCTTTATAAAAATCCCCAGCTTTAAATCCCGTAAAAATCAGTTAAGCTATTTTTAAGTCATGGCATAGTATTTATAAAATAAATGTGTCATAATGTCTCAACATTTACTTCAGACTTCAACTTGGATCCCAAGCTTTCACGTTGTGAAAACCAAATAAAAATCTGTATTTTCTGTGTGATGCCGGAGCAGACAGATATATTCCAGAGATAGATGTGGGATGTATTAATGCCAAGATGTTACTTGTTTCGGTTATTGACCAGCAGCTTTAACAGATGTTATGATACGATCGAAACATAGAATGGACAAAAATCTAAACTGACATTCCTTATCACAACACCCAATTCACCCCGTTCTGGAAGTTGGTGTGGTACATAAAGACAGAATTCTTCTTTGAAAGCAAGCACTTTAATCTCTGAGTTACCAGGAAGTTCGCCAAATGGGAATTACAGCGGCATATTTAAAATACAAAACAAACTATAGTATCACAAAAACTTAAAAATGAAATAATTGTTAAAAAAAACATAAAAACCGCCTTCAAAAAAAGCACTAAAAATTTTAAAATAACTTTATACCTTGCTTAGGATAAATTAAATCTAAATGGACAATATTTTACATTACTGTCATTGATATTTTTACATTAATTAATTAGTTTTGGAGTCGGTGCCAGCGAAAGCAAGAAAAACAAAAAGATAAAAACAATGAGAAATAACAATAATACGTAAAAAATCATGTTACTGCTTACCTACAATTAATGCTAGAAAAATGTTTCAACAAAACTGAAACATACAGATGATACGCCGATATTATACTAACTGTAAATCGTTTACTGCATGATGCAGCCTACCAACTGACACTGTAGCGTCAGAGAAATGCCTGGATGACCAATAAGGCCCGGCCACAGATTAAAATATTGCTAATTTATTTCCTAAGCTGTCTCCTGCTGTAACACTATCTGCCTCACGACATGCTGTAAAATATTGGGAATTTTTGTTCGTACTCCCCGTTTCGCGTCTAACACCAAAAGAAGTTCAATAATTCTATCTTTGCGATTTGACAGATGGCACCGACCCCAAAAATAACTAATTAATGTAAAAATATCAATGACAGTAATGTAAAATATTGTCCATTTAGATTTACTTTATCCTAAGCAAGGTATAAAGTTATTTTAAAATTTTTAGTCCTTTTTTTTTTTGAAGGCGGTTTTTATTTTTTTTTAAACAATTATTTTATTAATGAGTCTGGTGTGAGGCAGGAGAATCCTCTGTAGTATTAGCATAAACTGTAGGCCCTCATGCCAGACCAGTCGAATGCACGGCTTACGTGTAGTAGGGCCGCTCCGAAGTATTCCTTCTAGAAGTCTGTGTAATTGCTGCGGTGTTGAATGGTGATTTATGAACCCGAACTGTTCATTGGGAGAAGTCTCGCATAGCTAATATGTTTCAGTAACCGCTTGAGGTAGATTTTTTCAAAGTTTTTTGACAGAGTCGGTAGGAGGCTGATCGGTCTATATGATTTTGGCAACCTTTTGTCTTTACCGGGTTTTGGTATTAGGACAATTTCAGCATATTTCCATATTTTGGGATATTCACCAGTGCTTTTAATATTGCTGAAGGTTAGTGTGATGTAGGTAATTACTTGTGGCGGAAGATGACGGAGAAGTAGTCCACCATATTTGATCGTGGCCAGTGGTTTTGTTAGTGGCGACACGTCGTACCAGAACAATAACTTCTTCTTCAGTGGTGAGTTCGATGGTTTCTTCGTTGAGCGCTATAGCATTTAAATGGTGTTCAATGTAAGCATCGTCCGGTGGGTCTTCTATTGGGCGAAAGTTTTCTTCAAATATTTCAGCTTATGCATCCACCTTAGCTACTGGTTCAGCAATAATGTTATTTTTGACAGTTAGCGGTAGCATTTTTGTCTTTGTAGTAACATACGCTTGGTGGTAGACCAAACTTACTCATCTTCAATAGAGAGGGTGGCTGCGAGGCCTTACCAATCGCGTATCTGGTGTTTGTTGATTTCAGCCTTGATTTCTCGCTGTAGGCGATTGACTGTTCTTTTTGTGGTCGGATCTCTCGTTTCTTGCCACTCCCCCATGAGCTGTTTTATTATTATTATTATTATTATTATTATTATTATTATTACAGTTATGGTGCGACATGTTCCGTGGCAGTTGTTTGGAGCATTCTGGCTTAGTTCTTGAAGGCTTTATAGCGTGATTTTGCAGCAGCATTGATGAGATTGGTAAGAGCGGATATTGCAGCGCATGGTCCGACTTCATTAGGGGGCGGAATGTTGGTGATATGTTAAGCTCGGAATGTCCGGTAATCAACCAAATTTGCGCGCTTCAGATCTCTGTGCTTATTCTTCCGTAGTGGAGCTTCCACCGCCAGGTAGAAGATATCTGGGACATGATCGGATGAGAGGGCTGTCTTAGCAGTTACAGCAATGTTGTGCTAAAAACCCATAGTAATCCTGATGTTCAACACATCAGCGTAGGCTCTCCCTTTAAAGAATGTAGGTTCTGTTGGGCCCCAAGCCACTTCATCGTTTCTATCTATGCTTTGTAGCAATCGCCGGCCATTGTTGTTGGTTACCTTTGAATTCCAAGCTGTGTGCTGGGCGTTAAGGTCTCCTGCTATCATGAGGTTATCGGGCAGTCTTAAGAGTGTTTCCTACTCTACCTCGTTTACCAGCCCATGAGGAGGTTGGTATGCAGAGACGAGAACCATTTTCCCCACTGAAGTTACCATTGAGATGTCCGTGGCTTCTATTGTGAAGAGTGGAGGTAAAGTGATTTGGTGGGATTTCATGGCGTTTTTTATGTAAATGGCTGTACCACCACCAGCTGTCGGCCTGTCATTACTATAACAGTTGTAGTTTGGTTCAGCAGCTTTTATGCCAGGTTTGAGATGGGTTCCGTTGACCAGGCATATATCTGTTTGCTCTTCTCGGAGAAATTCCCTGAATTCACCTAACTGTCTCAATTGGCCGTTGGGCACTCCATGTGCAAATCACTAAATCTTCAATTTTAGTTCCCATTATTATTGGATGAAGTGCCATTGTATGTGGATTGGACCACTGTCTGTGCTGCGACAGCTATCTGTTGCGGAATGTCTAAAATCGTGTCGTTCATGGCACGAATGTCTGCGATCATGGCGTTCATCGTTTGCAGCATTGTGTGGATCATGTTTTGTAGTATTAGATGTTCTGACTGCTGGTACTGCTGAGGCTGCGGCGATTCATCACTTAGTCTGTAGTATGGTGCTGGGGCAGATGGTTTATTAGTTGCATTGTGATCGTTGACTGCAGTTGCGAAGTGGTAGGTTTGCTGTCGATCAGCTACCGCTGTCGCATAGTTGATGCTCACTGCCTGTTGAGATGCAGAGTGGTGAACATTCAAAGGTGCTGATTGGAGATCAGCAATCGCTCCATTTGCCGGAGCTGGAGTTTCTGCTTCCTCATCCTTCTTCTTCTTTTTCCTTAATGCAGATGGTGCTGCGTTGTGCTGCTTATGGCGTTCGGTGTACTTGCTAAATGCAGGATACTTTCTGTAGCCTTCTACATGAGGACCACTGCAGTTAGTGCATTTTGGTGGGTGCTCACATTTTTTGATGGCACATTCACTAATCTCCGGCAAACTTTACACAATTAGGAGGCATGCCACAATTTCTCGAGACATGACCAACGGCCTGGCATTTAAAGCATTGAGGCGGGCCCCTGGTGCTTCTAAGTTTCTCAACAGTTATTTTAAGGTGCATAATGATGTGAGTTTCTATATGGCCCTGTTCTCCAGAGTATCGCGGAGGGCTACCAGATGCAGCGGAATCTCTTGCCGAGTTTTTGGGGAGCGGAGGCGAACGACTGTTCTGAGCACAAGGTTGCGGTCTTCGAGTTCTTCTTTTATGTTGTCAGGATGCACGTTAAAGGGCATGCCTTCCAGAACAACTTTTATTGTCTTGTTCGGATTGGTAGGGAATGTGTAGTAGGGTATTCCTCTTTTGGAGATGAGGTTGGTCGCCTCAATGTAGCTTTCTGTTGACTTAGTGATTACTTCATATAGGTCTCTGCCGGCTGTTTTAACTTCAAAAGCAGACTTGAGGGTATTCTTAAGGAGGCTGAATAGTGTACGATAATCCTCCTTATATTGAATGATCACAGGAGCAGGGGGGTTCTGCTTCTTCGGTGCAGATTCAGTCATTTCTTCTTCTGCTGCAAGTTGCCATGCGTTGCGGCTTAATAAAGTTGTCTTCTTCAACTGTTGTTTTTCCTTGACGACGAGTTGCCTGGATGCCTTACCCTTAGGGCATTTCGCATTATTGGTGTACTCTGATGGTCCAGCTTTGACTGCAGCTGTGGTAGCATGCTTTTTTAGTTGCTCCTCCTTCCCAGCAGAGGAAGCGGCGCTTCTCTTCCTCGAAGAAGGGGTGGCGTAAGTGTCCATGACTTGGCCTTCATCTGGGCGCCTTTCAGGTGATTCAATGGTGTCCAGTAAATCTTGGCCAGTTGACGGGAAAGGTACCGCAGTCAGAACATTATCCACGGGAAGCACAGACGTGAACGTCGTAGGATGTTGGATTGGCGAGGGTGATCGCGGAGGATCTTGGTAGATGTCAGCGACGACAGCTAACTTCGTAGGTCACTCATGATGCCTAGAACAGGAGTGTTGCTATGAACCTGCGTTGGCACCGTAGGATATCCGGGCCAGAGACAACCCTACCGTGACGCTCAGTGGTTCCACTCCTTCAGGAGTGGGCCGTGGAGTGATAATACCCTAAAGCCTCGGGAAGGGAGGGCAGGAGGGATCCCCAAAGAAGAAGATGCAGGCTAATTGCCTTACAATCTTCGCAGAAAATGCGAGGCAGTGCACGCATACGCGAGCACAATAAACAGCTAAGCAGTCGATAGTACACGCGTATACGAATACAGATCGCTCATTTGAGTTGAGTTAGTTTCCGTTCCCGTTTCCTGCGAAAATCTGACTCCGTCTACTGATGATTGTCAGGCCGCCCAATCAGCGCATACACCTCATAAAACATTACAAATATTAGAAGAATAGAAACATAACAAACACATCTTAATTAAGTACCGTGCACTAACCGATTGGGCAAATTAATAAAGCTGATCAAGTCGTATCTAGAGGAACGAACATTCAGTGTAAAAGTCGACAAAGTCACTTCAAACCGACGCAGAATAATGGCTGGCGTACCCCAAGGATCGGCCCTCGGCCCCTTGCTGTACTGCCTGTATACAGCAAACGTGCCCACCCAAGAAAACGTCAACACAGCAACTTACGCAAACGACACCGCCTTTTTCACCAGCAGCCGCAGCAAGGCCATCGCCACTCAGCGCCTGCAAAACGTGCTACAGAAAACCGAGGCCTGGGCGAGGCGTTTGAGAATTGAGATCAACCCCGCCAAAACCCAGGCCATCATGTTAACTAGAAGAAGAGGGCCACGCTTGCGTCCGCAGTCGGACCCTCAGCTGAAATTAAATAATAATCAGATACCTTGGTCCAAAACGGCACGATACCTGGGAGTTACACTGGACTCGAGGTTGACGTGGAGAGCCCACATAGAGGACCTGCGTAAACGTGCCAGCGCCAGGCTGTAAGCACTCTACCCTCTTATTAATATGGACAGCAAGCTACCTGCGTCCACGGGCGTGCGGATCTACTGTTCCCTGATCAGTCCTATATTCGAATATGCTTGCCCTGTATGGGGTTACGCTGCCAACATACATCTGCATCGTCTACATACTGTGCAAAATAGAGCATTAAAGAGAGCCCTGCACATAGATATCAGGTTCCCCACTAATGCCATACATGATGCTACAGGCCTCCAAACCCTAAGATATGGGTTCCAAGAACTTGCTGTTAAGTTTTACAAACTAGCGTAAAACTCAGCAAACCACCTAATAAAAGAGCTAGGGAATTATCCAACAGAGCTAGGATCCTATGTCGGACTTCTGGCTCTCATAATGCACTAAAAGACATATCAAAACTAGGAAAGTCAAGAAAGAACGGAAAAACTGAAGACACACCTACAGACAGGATATGACTCATCTAACAAACTTGGAGGAAAAGTCTAACGAAAAAACATTCAAAACCCTCTGCCAGAAACAAATAGGCAGTAAATTGGCGTGGCTGCTGCTGCATCTTATCTGATATAAAACATACAGAACATCTAGGCGCCTGATACAGCAAGTATGGTATCATTCCATGTGGAGAGTATCAGGAATATATAAACTGACTTGCCAACAGTGTAACGCCACGGACATAGGGCAAAGAGTGAGGAAATTATAATCCAATACAAAGAACATTTGAAAGCATTATGATGCACTAATCACTCTACATTTTCAGAACATCTACTTGAGAACAAACACGAACACACTGATATGAGGAAAGACAAGCAAATACTGAAAATTAATAACCGCAACAAAAACATTCTGACAATACATGAAAATTTCTATATACTGAAAGAAACATACGAAGGGGAAAATGTAATTAATTATTACATTCACCTCACGAATATGACTTTAGTCAAAACACTAAAAACAATTCCATGATATATATAAAAAAAACTCGCACACCACGCCAAAACATAGATATAATCTGAAATACAAACAAACAAATCTATAAGATACTTGCCGGAAACAATAAGCATCTCTGAACACATTACTGTAAACAACAACAAATGTGTGTATAGTGGTTATGCAAACAGAAAAACTATGAACCGATAGTGTGATTTCAAAATGAAGTAGGTTAGTGCGAATAGAAAAACACCATAGTTTATGTTCAAAATACATAACAATCAGCAAAACAAACACTGAAATGGAACTTCCTCAGACTTCAGTGTAAAACCAGGAAACAAAAACTATAAGTAGAATGTAATATTCATAGCATTTAATAAAATATTAGAATCATAAACATACTATAAACAACGTCAAAGCATGTAAAAAATCTTCTTTAGGGTACCGAGGATAATTACTATTACTATTACTAAGCGATTCACTAAAAGTGTGTGGCGGAGGTTGCATTTCACCTAAAGAAAAAGGTAATAGTTTAGAAAGGATATACGTGATATGGCAGGAGGCGCCAATGGGCTATTCTGAGGAACCATCCCAGCATTCGCGTGGAGTGATCTGGGAAATCCATGGAAAACCCAGATCAGGATGGCCGGAGAGCTTTATCGAAAGCTACTCCTGTCGGATTTTAAGTTTACTAGCCCGGTAAATCTTTTCTATTCCATACCCTAATCACTCGTGGAAAATATGAATACACAAAAAATCGGTTCTGGCCCTGATTTCTCTTATCTTATTTTAACGGTCATTCCGAGATACGAATGTTGATGGTAGCAATATTTGTTTGCTGTCATTCTGAAATACGTCAGTCGTGAATTTTTCAATTATCTTCCATCAAGAACAATGCCTTCAGTGTTCCAGGTCTTCCCAACGTATCTCCTTCAACATGACACTCACGCTTTCCCTCCAACTATATATACCTGTCACGAATCTGGCGGCTCTTCTTTGGACCATCTCTAATGCCTCCATTAACTCCTTTTGATGGGGACCCCATACTAAACAACAATTTTCTAAGTGAGGCGGCACTAGTGACTTGTATGCAATCGATTTAATTTCCGGAGTGCATTGTTATAAATTACTACCTAGAAATCGAAGTATACGATTTGCTTACCCTATTACATTATTGATATGCTCATTCCACGACAAATTATTACGAATTGTTACGCCTAAGTATTTAGCGGAATCCACAGTTCTAAGGACAGTACCATTAACTGTATATTCATAGCTGAATGGTGTCACCTTTTCACTTACACGCATGACTTGGCACTTTTTAGCGTTTAACTCCAACTGCCAATCTTTACACCACGCAATTATTTCCATAATACCGTCTTGTAACAAAGCCCAGTCGTCCTGGGTTGTGATTTCATGATAAATAATAGCATCATAGGCAAATAATCTTTTCATCCTTCTTATTATGTCGCACAAATCATTAATATATATGAGAAACAACAGAGGCCCTATCACGCTTCCCTGGGGATCCCCGGACCTTACCCAGTCGTATATTTGTCTAGATATGCCATAACCGAGAAGTATCTTAACTAACCTAGTGTGAGGCACAGTGTCTAAAGCTTTTTTAAAGTCTAATAGAACTAATTCAACCTGGGATTGCTCATCTATAATACGGCTCAAGTCGTGAATTAAGAGGGCAAGTTGTGTTTCGCAGCATCGGCCTATTCTGAATCCATGTTGATTTGGGCTTAAAAGCCCACCTTCACTCAAAAACCACATGATATTTGAATAGATGATATGTTCTAAAATCTGCAAAATATTAAGGTTAACGAGATCAGCCTATAATTTTAAGGATCATTCACGTTCCAATTTTTGAACACTGGACTTACGATGGCGGTCTTCCATTCGGCTGGTATTTTTCCTTGATCCATGGAGGCGGTATATATTTTCATCAAATACGGCGCAATTTCCTTTGCGTACCTAGAGTAGAATCTTGTAGGAATACCGTCGGGTCGGGGAGCCTTATTGGGATTTACATTCATAAACAGTTTAGTTATTCCCTCAACATCGAGAACGAGATCATTCATAATTTTGTTGGTACGATTGTTAAATATTAGAATCTCCTCCGAGTTTTCTGTCGTGAAAGCTTTTTTAAAAACATTATTCAAAATTTCTGCTTTCTCTACGCTAGTTTCTGATAATTCCCAGTAGTAGGAGAACCTATTTTCTGGAACCTTTTTTGACCTTGACCTTGAAGGGGGGGTGGGGACCTCCCTCCCCTCCCCTCCAGGCCCCGGAAGAGACTCCACTCGTCCGCGTGACGTCACAGTTGCATGGCGGGAAATTCTAATGGCGGATCGTTAGTTCGTTCCTCCACCGCAAGGGAGGCAGCACCGCTCGGGTTTGCGCAAACGATAGTTCCTTGCCCGGCCGCCCAGATGGCAGCACAAACCTCAATCTGCGCAGACATTCCAGTGGTAACCTGAATCTATCTGAGTATTCTGTGGAGCTTAGTCAGGCGCACAACCCCGCAGGCGACAACGGTTGTTTCTATTCCCAGCGCGAGACACAGATGACGCGTCGGCGAGCAATGGGTCCCATTATACACTATTCCTGGAGTGCGTAGTTTCCTAGCGCAGCGCTATTTCCGGGTGTACTGTAACTCGGCGTGGGTGATGCGTCGGGTCCCGTTAGGAACTATAACTGGAGTGTGTGTGGACTGGGACCTACTTTCGGCATGGCTCGATACGCGGTAGTGAAAGCTACAAATATTTCCAGGCATAGGTGCATAGTATCCCGTTTCCCGATAGATGGCGCGGCATGCTTCATTTCTCAACGCGATAGGTAATTAACAAGCTTTTAAGAGAAATATTTCGATGTTTGCGTGAGCGGCTATTGTTTCCTCGGGAGTCCGACAGGCAGTGCAGGTTACGAAATGGCTCCATTACAGAGCGATACAGCTTGGCTGGTGTGTGTTTGCCATCCACCATTATGAAAGCATAGCTGGCTGCCTGGCTGGCGGACAAAGAAAGTAGGGCGTCCAACACAGCGTTCGTATGATTGCAGAATTTTGTACAGAGTCTCAGGCTTGCAGCGAATTTCGTATGCATTTTTCAGGTGTCCTGCTATCGATAAGGAATTCAGGTTGCGCCATATGCTCATTGCACTGCAAAACCGCCCCAGCAGGATACATAGAAATATTTCAGCATTCACTTCGGTTCAAGAAGAAATTATTACGAGATGATAATAATTATTATATGTCAGTTTTCGTAGTACAAATCTAAGAAACATTTATGGTAGCCCAATCACTCGTGTTTTCAAAACGAAAATCGAAAATATTGTTTTCATTCTGGGTGAACAGAAGAACTGCTTGAGTCTTTGTATTTAATTAAAAAATAGACCATGTGAAAGCGTAACTTTTACGTTTAAAACGTGATAATGAACCATGGAATGTCCTGGCATAGCTCAAATTCACATCTATACAATGCAGTTCTGATATTCGAAATTGGCAGAGGGTGCTTTGCACAAAAAATAACTCTGTGTGAATAACAAGAGGAAATAAGCGTCAGTACGGTGGGATTCCAATATAATTAATCGTTAATGATAACTCGCGAATTTCTGTCACCCCCATTATTTTAATATATTAAATTATGTGCAATGAAACAAAGTCAGAATCCAACTAATGTTTTAAACTCAAAGAAGTGATTTCCTCATGGATGTGTCTGCAACCTCGATGAACTTTGTGTATTTCTATCCTATGCTATGGCATTAACTTCCCTGCCCATTTTATCTGAAAAATGCCCACTAAATTAGATTCACATGAATATCATTGCCTAATGCAAAGTTGCAGATGTGAAATCCAGTTTCTTTCCCTACAGACATTTCTGAAGTGATTACATGTTAATCTCTCCACTGATGTCAAACCAATCAGCCTGTAATTTTTTCAAGCTTATTTCTCAACCCTGTCTTTTGGACAAGAGCCCCACATGAAAATACTTGTGACAAAGCCTTTCCCACACCAAGGCTATAAAAATCAAAGTTTCCAATTTGACCATGGCAAAACTCATGGAATGCAACGAGGGAAGAAAGAATTCATATAAGCATCAGTATGACACCTTATTTCTCTAATCTATCCACGCCTAGAGAGTATGTGTACCTGTTTTCATGAAATTATTTAGCGTTCTGGCCTTGCATTCGGGAGGACGGCGGTTCGAATCCCCCCGTCCGGGCATCCAGATTTGGGTTTTCCATGGTTTCCCCCAAATCACTCCAGGTGAATGCCGGGATGCTTCCTTCAAAAGGACATGGACGAATTCTTCCCATTCCTTGCCCCCCATCCTTTCCCCGTCTCTAAAGACCACGTTGTTAGAGAGACGTTAAAAAGTTAAAAAAAATGAAATTATTGTGATAAAGTATAGCAATACCGCACATACGTTATTCCTTTCAAAATTCGTAGCCTCAAAAACCCATCAATGGGGCAAATCCTTTCATTGAAACCGACAGATATTCACCGACGAAGGTAGGGAAAACCATAAATTCCCGTTCATCGAAGCAGGCAGACATTAAAAATTAATTCACCGACGAAGAGACGGGAAACAAACTCACTTTTTCACATCATGATGGATTCGTTATGAACAATATAATATAGCTCACGAGTGTCACCTACATTCAGTGTATTTTAAAGGATGTATTAAATTAGGGGTAATGAAACAGACCGAGAACACAGACACTTATAAAACTCAAAGAGGCATTGAATGGGTTTACTGATGTATGTAAGTATAACCTCGATGAATTAAGAGCTCCTAAACTAAATCAAAGTTGTCGATTTGAAAACCAGTTTCTTTCCCTACAGACATTCCAGAAGTGAATACACGTTAATCTCTCCACTTATATCAAACCAATCAGCATGTAATTTTTTTCAAGCCTGTTTCTCAACTCTCCAGACTCAGTATTTGGACACGAGCCCCACATGAAAATACTTGTGACAAAGCCTTTCCCACACCAAGGCTATAAAAATCAAAGTTTCTAATTTGACCATGGAATGGAACGAGGGAAGAAAGAATTCATATTAGCATCAGTACGACGCCTTATTTCTCTAACTTATCTCTGCTGCCATTGGTATAAAATATTTAATCACACTCATAATTTTTGGCATCAAGCTCAAACGTATATCATCTGTCTATCCAGACCAATCTGTGTATCAATTCTGCTATGCTTTCAGTAAACAATCACAAATTGAGTGCCCTTAGCCGTACTTTGTCTAAAATTCCAATCAATCCCTTGTGACACATCAGTGATTGACTAGAAACAGAGAGATATACGCTGTGGCACGTACTTACCCACCTTTAACTGTATTTTACAGCACAGCACGTATGTTCCAGGAACGAGACACCGTCTGTTAATCTTACTAATATTCACCCCTGTGGAATCGAAGTACGCCAGTCCTATGTGATAAAAATCGAGTCACGCTAAGGCAGTGCTAAGCACAGAACATGCCTGAGACCATCGCCTGTGACCAAGGTGGAGATATAGAAAATTTACCCACTCCCTTATGGAAGAAATCCAGTGCCGGCTCCTACTGATAGTCTTTTACTGCACTATTCCTAATTCTTTCACCAAGATCCACCCCTAGCCTCATCGCCAACATACACCCAGCACTTCCTCAAACCTCCTTCTGTTTTCCAATGATTCCCATTCAAACCCCTGATCAGTTACAGACAGGGTTACCTTCTGTTCGTGCGTTAAAGTAAACCAAAAATTCAAAATTCGCAAAGTCTTCTCCTTATCAGTAGCCAGGTACCAAAATGTTCACTTAAGGTGGTTTTACTGCAGTTTTCCAGGAAAATTCTCCCTTTTTCCAGGAAATTACTTTTCAATAAATCAGGACCCAGGAGAGTCATCCATTCGGTTTAAATGTTTCCATCTACCTCCAACCTTCGGATTCAGGACCAAGTCTGACATTTGTTTGTAATTGCATGCTTTGTTCAAGTAACCACGATAAAGTTACCATAATGATCTTAGCTAACTGATAGTTTCTTGGTCATCAAACAGACATCATAACCCACATTTTCATAGAAGATCCCCACACATCGACAAGTATCCATAGGTGCAGACACTAGTTCTATTACGCCTAAGATAGTGCTCATACTTGAACTGTCGTAAATTGTTAGGTCAAGGTGGGTGTTTAGATATTTTATCCACTCAGGCCTCATCACCTAAAGTCTAGTGCGAGATTGTGGTCATGGTCAACTTAGGCTCCATACACCACTCAGAATTATTACACCAATATCCATTCTAACAGCATTATACGCCACCTACAGCCCCCTCAACTCTCTTCCTATCTTCCAATGACATACCAGCTCCAGCTCCTTTATTATGTCACTTACTGCATATTTTCCACAGATAAATCTAGCTGCCCTCCTTTGCACCTTGCATTTGATGTACAAAAAATGTGGACTCCATACTACACCACACAAGCAATGGTCTGACTGTGGGTTTGTACCCAAGTCCTTCGCTTCTCTGGTACATCACCCCTCTCTGTTAAATGATTTTTATGTAGT